>VZRX01017255.1:0-12021 GCA_013398075.1 Notiomystis cincta | reverse complement strand
AAAAAAAAGACAAAAAAAAGGGAAATTGCTTTACGTTTATAGCCTTAACCCAAGTGGTTCAGGACTGTGTCCCTGGAAGTCCTGAGCAGTTCAGCATGACAGATTATTAGCCAGAATGTAGGTGACACTCTGTATTTGGTGTATCCTACTGGCTAATCCTAGGTGGTTTCCTAATTAGTATATTGTTTTCATATTGTCCTCTGAAGTTCTGTTCTCAGTTCAAATTGGTCATAAATGTCTTTTGTTCTCAGTTAACTCACAGCAGAGTACAAAATCATCTTCAAATTTCTGAAATGTAAGGAAAAAATGCATTCACAGTTTTAGCTGGGCAGCTTGAAAACCACATAACATGTCCCTGACCTATTGGCACAAAATACAAAAATGATTAAGTGGTTTACAAGCTATACTTACAAGGGATTTAGAAGACAGAATGCATAATGGAAAATAGAATATCAGTTTTATTATTTTATTCAGAATGATAGGCTTCTTATGTTGTCCTTGTGTTTCAGAAGTGTACCTATTAAATATAAACTGCAAACAGTTTTTCCTCATATCTGATAATCTGTAAACTCATTAGTGGGAAAAATAATTTCCTGGATCATGGTGGAATTACTGAATTATTTATTCCCCTTTATCAAAGCTTTTTTTGTTGTATAGTAAAAAAGATTATCTGTGAATCCTTACCTGTAGCTATAATGGCCAGAGTAAAATGTTCTGAAATCTTACTGTCATCATGAAAACCAAAGCTGAATGATTTGATGGGATCCATTTTTTGACACAGTCAATTTGTTTATTTAGTGGCAGAGGAAGATGCTCTTTCTCTTTTTACACACTAGGCAAAAAAGGCCAGGATTCATCTTGCCTACATCCAACTGAGAGAATTAATTGTATAGCTCCCTTGGTGTCTGGTAAAATACACATATCTATCTCCAAAGGTCAGTTCATCTTTTCCTAAGCAGAGAAATGAAGAGATGAACAGAAATTCATCTGTTATGAAATTGTTATGGAGAGTTCTCTCATTCCAGCAGCACAGAATTCAAGACAAATAATTTATCTGTCAAAAAATGTGCATTTCTTCCACTCTTTAGCTGCAGATTGGTTGCAGTTCTTGTAGGCCTATGAGTTAAAATGAGAGGGGAGTTAGAATGAGATGATCTTGAAGGTCTCTTCCAACCAAAACATTCAGTGATTCAGTGCTTCTGCCTTGCCTACACACATATGCAGTAGTCTAAACAGCAAATGCTTTGTGTTTAATTACCCCTTTGAATTAACTTCAGTCAAGCCTTAATTTTCTTTAATACTCATAACATGATATACCCCAAGGAAGCATCTAATTTAATCTTTCCTAATTTTATTCCAATAGCAAAGTGAAGAAATAAAATATATAAAAATCAAACGAGGTCTGTAGGGAAAGCAGCCTTTTCATGGCTACCTTTTCATTTTTTGTCTACATCACAACTCTCTTAAGTGTCACTGTCCCTTAAAATCTTTAGCAGTCAAGATCCTTTTTATTCAACTTGGTGCTTATGATCTTCTTCTGCTAGAAAGAAATACAAATAAATAGCAAATTAATTCTCTAATTAGATATATCTATTTTCTTCAGTAAAGTACTTTGTCCTCTATTTTTATAGCATTTTCTTTGATCTGTCACTTGCTCTGATTAGGAGTTGGACTTTTTCATGTGTTCCTTTGATGCCCTTCATAGGTTCCTAGGATAACCCAGGTTGAAAGGGACTTGCAGAGGTCTCTAGTCCAGTATCAGGCCTAAGATCAAGCCAGGTTGCTCAGGGCTATATCCAGTCTGGTGTTAAAAAACTCCAAGGAAGCAGATTTACAACCTCTCTGGGCAGCCTGTGCCACTCAGTTTTGTTGCTAATTAGTATATTCCTCTACTATATACCATAAATTATTAATACAAGGAATAAAATACTTTTTTTATTTTCTCCCTGAAATTAGTCTTAGAGAGGAAAATGCAGAGAATTAGTTTTGAACTCCCTGTGCTAAAAATTAGGACTTTTATATTTCAAAACAGTTTCACGACAGTGCCTGAATGGGCTGGCAGAGCAGGCTGGTGCCCATCTCTCATTCTTCTCAATTCTAAAGGCACAAGTTTTTTAGAAGTATTTTACTTTGAATACTCCCATTAAAAATCAGAAAACATGACAGCTCCTATTTGTTTATCTTATTTTTCCATTAGTATTTACTGCTTTGGATGTTTCTTTATGAAGAGAATAAATAGATCTGCCTTGAGGCAAGGTTGCCCTTGGAAATGGGCTGGGGAACAGAAATGTCCATCCTCTAGTGAGGGTGATGGAGAGGAACTGTCATGGTAAAACCACCCAGGAACTGCAGTTTACACAGAACCCAAGAGGCTGAAGAGAGGCAGGGAGAAGAAATAACCAAGCTTCAGCAGTGATGGAAAACAACTTCTTGACATCAAAGACTACTTGGCAATTTGCTTCTACTCAGAAACCCACTTAGTTGGTTGAAACCAAGCTTAAAGGATAGGCAAATGGAGAGGTGCTCATAACCATTGTGTCTGATCTAGTTACTGCGAGTATTCTTAGTCATAAACTCCCTATTAAAAGCAATTAAATGTTTGGTGCTTTTTCCTTTTTTTTTTTTTTGATTCAATAGCCATTTGTCTTCTTTGGAGAGATGTCTGTAAGAAAAACATATAGACAAATACATCTCAGTACTTTGGCTGTCTCTGGATCTTGCCATAGAAAATTTTAGCACAGAGCATGGGGGTTTTTTTGCTAAAATTGGCTTGTTTAATTTGACTTGCTGACTCATTTTTCCAGCTGGTCTGTCATTCTACTCAATTCCAGATGAGGCAATAGGAAAAAGAATACTCTTTTGAATATCCCACCCTCTTGCCAAACCAAGTAATAATTAAGAACTCCAATTTTCATTGCAGTTCTTTATCTCTGTTAATTATCCAAGGAACAGTAAATCAGATATATTGTCTCCTGCTTGTTGTCAATAATTTAAATTCTAAATTCTTTATAGATTTGTTGCAGATTTAACACACTGCTGCTTTTCCCTAAATTACATGGCATTTCGCAACTTGAATCCAATTCAGTGTTTCATTTTTACATTTGAGACCAATGCTAGACAGACCATTCTAATTGACTCATGTGTTTTCTACACATACAAGAAAACCCACATGACTTGGTAGCTTTTAATCCAAAAGAAAGATCAGGTCTCTCAAGTATCTAATTAGTGACCTTCAGTGGGGTTTTTCCATAGTTTTTGAGAAGAATCTATTCTGAATCAAGTGTTTAATGGACAATAAAGTGGGAACAGTGTGAGCTCAAAAAGAACAGGAGCATAGTAGGCAGAAACCTTGTGAGCTGAGAGGTGCCAGTATAAAATAACATGGTGATAATCAGATAAGAAAAAAATAGATGCTAATTAAGTAGAAGCAGAAAGATCCATTAGAAGAATTATAGATGTCATTTTTAAAAAGAAGTCAAGAATAAAAGGGGGATGGCAAATGTGGTTACAGTATTAATAAATTAGATGTAAACATGCCAGGTGAAGTAATTTTTGCACTGTCAATACTGATATTTTCAGGGTAATAGATGGTATTTTTCATCTGTCTTTATCTATATGAACTATGAGGAAAAAAATTTAGCATCATGCAAGCACAGTCATTCCTATACCTGTCTGTATAATCAGAAATGTAATTGGCCTGAATTATTAGTGGGAAATGACATTATATGGAGTAATCTTAAACTACAAAACAAGAACTTAAATCAGAGGTCAGTGCAGCAGATTAGTTGCTTTAATTCTCCTTTTAACTGAAGAAACAAAGAGGTTGTATGGATAAAGCAAATCAACACATATTGTAATTAAAAATGGCATCCAGCACAAAGCTTTGTTTGCCCTTCTTGCATATAGGGGTCAGCACTAATAAAGTTTCACCATTTGCTACCTGCTGATGGATGACATGAAGCCATTCCTACAGCTCTTGGTTAATACTTGAGCTCTGGTTATGTCACACAATTTTTTTTGCCTATTTGAGAATTGAAGGTTTGGGTACTAATCTTACATGCTAAATACTGTGATGAAAATTTGTATAAGTAGTCATTAGAAAAACTTCGCAATGATCAGTAGTTTACAAGGAATCTCTGCAATTTTATGGTGTAATATTTAACAAAAACATTACCTTATTACTTAGTCACAGCCTGCATGCAAATTAATTCTAATATCATCATTTAAACAACAAATCCATAGAAAGGAATTTGTATTCTGATTTCATGTTGTGATCTGTGATTTGTACATTGGAAGTGGTAAAGTTAAACATACATAAAGAAAGCGATGCCTCAAAAGAAAAAAGCTGTCTGACCCTTGAACAGAGGGACATGAATATAGTGAGCAGCTAATTAAAATAGTTGGGAAAATATTTTCCCCAGCTTTTAACAGAAAAACACAAATTTAGAGCACAATATTAAGCCAAAAGCTGAAACATAGTACTTGTAATTTTCTGTGTGTCGGGCAGGATTTTAAATATTTTTAAAGCAAGACCAGGTTTTGGTTTTAAATTTTTCTCATTCAAATAAAAAAATTTGGATGGAAAATAATTTCAGCTGAAAGGTCTTTTTCAAGTCCAAAACTTGGATACATTTTTGAGAATTCCTCTGTAGCCATAACTCCTTACAGTTGCTGAGATAGATTAGAGGAGCATTGTGTAAAACAAATAGAATTATGCTAAAAAACCCCACAGCTTAAATGAATATCAAGAGCTTAAGGTGAAAGATCAGAAGCTTAACCCTTGTATGGAAGTCTGTTGAACTAATTTAGTTGTTTTACATAAAGAAGACTGAGTCTGAGCAAAATGAGAATGTTTTGTGTAGTATCTGAAAATATCATGTTTTATATCCTAAAACATCCTATTTTGCATTGCTTTGAATTCTATTGCCCCACATATATTTTTTAAGTCATTAGTGAGCATCTAATATTGATAGATTTTGTCAACTAATTTAACAAAACCTGAAGAGTTACAATTACCTCCCCAGAATAAAAACCTAAAAATTTAAATACTTCATGAACAATCACCAATGTAAGACCTTTAAAATATGAAGGATGTATGAAAGAGCATTCTTCTTGAGTCTCCTTTATGAAAGAAATAATAGGAATACAGAAAATACCATCATCTACTATCTTTTACATCTCTCCTACCAATTTTGGTGACAAAACCAAGGAAATTAATTGTGTTCTGTTTCTATCCAAATTATTAAAAATCCAGGTATCATTGACTTGAAGGTCACAACTAATAAATGATACATAGCTGTTATATGCATTGTTTTTAACTTGCACAGGTACGTGTGTTCACATTTTCTGTTGGTCAACATAATTATGACAAAGGACCCATACAGTGGATGGCCTGTGAAAATAAAGGTACTGTGTCTTTCTTTTAAACTGAGCTTCACTAGAGCTTTGGATAGGTGATATCTTTGTTGTTCTCTAAAAATGGCAGATTTTTCAGCTTGCTTTTTAGCTTTATTGTAATTGTTAACAAAAGTTCCAGAAATTATTTTATTGCATATTGTATACATAAAAAAATTTTAAAAATCACATGTAAGCAAGAAACTGGTACATTCGTTTCTTTATTACTTTATTTAAAACTTTATATTGTATGAAAACTACCACAGTGGTTTTTATAATAATAAGCCATTATGGTTCAGTTTTGAGAATATTTCTTGTAATAGCCATCTATGTAAAGTTGGAACTGATGACAGATAAGAAATTAGGCAAAGCTGTTTTAAATTAAGCGGTCTGGACAAAGAGATTTTTGTTTTGTTAGTTGGTTGGTTACATTTCTTTCTGTTTCTCTCCAAAACTTAGAAGGGACCAGATACTTAATTTTTTTTCCTTTTTAAATGAAAATATCAAAATTATTCTTGATGTGATTTCTTAGTTTCTGAGAGCATCTTGTATTTTCTATTTTTATCCTGTTTTCTTTATGTAGGACAAAAAGAAAACGTAAAAAAGGCAAAAATAAGGAAGTAAAATCTTTTCTACATGAAATTTTTACATGAAAAATGTACTCAGAAACATTTTAAGAGTGTGAAAAAGAGGAGTCTCAAATATCTTATAACTGTAGAACAAGGCATAAGATATAGAGATATAGCAAAAAATATATAAGAAATAATAGAAAATAATAGAGATACGTAGAAAATATATAATTTATCAAACATCTCTTTATATTTCAAATAGAGCAGTTTCCAGGCCTGACTGAAAATGTAAAAGTATTTTACAAATCAGTGAGAAGCAAGAGGTGAGAGATGAGTTGGAATACAAAGGGTCTTGAAAATTAGGACTGCCATGGAAGGAGATAAAGATACTTCTGCTCAGGCAGAAGGGTAACATAAACAAAAGAGTAGAGAAAGGAATAGATACAGAAAAATACCCAAACAACAAAACAAAAGGTAGAAGAATCCATAGCCTGGATGATTAGCATATATATGTGTATCATAACCTCATGAGACTGTCAGCATGCTGACAAGTCATGCAGAAGATAATATAACTTCAGGAAGAGCAATTAGATTGTTTGATAATAACAGAAAATTGACATTTGTGTTTTGAACAATTTTTTTTTTAACTCACATCTTTGTATCTCAAAATACCGTGTGCATGTGACCTCCATTGTTTTAAAACAAATGAGGACCAGCTGGTTTGAAGCATAACCACCTATGTCATCTTATTGAGGCAAAATGATCATAATCTTCTGTCCAAAATTCCTTTGATAGTTTATACATCCAAAGATGTAGTTTTATTTCATTTTTCCTTATTAAAAGATTTTTTCTTCCAGCAAATGAAATTATTAATCTCAGTACTTTTACCTATCTAATCCTCTGCCCCTTCCTTCCACTTTGACTTAAAATTTTCCTGGACTGAAGACAGAACTCAGTGCCACTCTTATTATATAAGCTAACTATTTTAACTATTTTTAATTCAAACCAATAAGCAATAAAATCAATGTGAAATAAACATTTCTGATGTATATCCTCTGTGTAGGAGAAATACCCATTAGCTTCTTTTTATTCCACAGAGTGCCTTATATTTTTATACTATAGATTCACTCTGGTGGCAGACCATAGCTCTTCTTGCAGGCCTATATGCATTCAATTTATAATTATGTTGCTGTCATGGCATATTAAAATAGCCATTAAATATACTTACACATTAGAGTAACTAGGATTTCATGGGTACAGACTCAGTATATGATACAACCTTAAACAAAACAGCCAAAAGAAACAAATTATAAACTTTCATTGCTTAAGAGTCACTATTTTGGTCTGAATGGTGTGGTGTCCCATCATATGGCTATGCATTGTGGTGACATCTACTAAAAAATATTTAATTCATAAACAATAATTATAATAACATTTATACCAGAAATTGTAAGCTAAATTAAATTCCTCAAGATTAAAAGGCCAGCAATCTATTATGCTAAAATGACATTATCTCTGTTTCAAATTTTAGGTTATTATTATGAAATTCCATCTATTGGAGCCATAAGAATAAACACCCAGGTAAGTGAGTAGGCCAAATCCAGAGGCAGTTTTAACACACAGAAAGTGGAGCAATACATGTTCTTGGATACATTTATTCTTCACCTCTGCTAAAATCAATTAAATTTTAAGATACACTACATTAAGAGAAAAAAATAAAGGCTTTCTTCTACATTTGAGGGATTATTCTCTTAAAACATTCTAGTTTTTCTTTTAAGTGGTTGCAGTGAACCAGTTTAAAATGTGATCCCTGTTACCCTACCCAAAGCAGCTTGTGTGCACATTGACATCTTCCAAAGCAGGCTGACCATGTGCCTACCATGGAGTGTCTGAATTGTTCTGTATCCTGCAGGCCTCTGCACATTGATGCTGAGACGTGACAGGAATTTTATTATAAACTTCTATAAACCCAGTAATTTTTTTATGATGCGTCCAGGCATTCACAGTTCACCTTCTGCCATACTTTCTGCATGATCCAGAGGGTTTGTATCACGTGGAGTTGGCTGTGGATGTATGTGAGGGGATAGCCCTGCTAGAGTTTCTGAACCCATGTGGGTGCCACACTATAGTCCTGCTTTATAGGAGAGGTACTTGGATACATCCAGCCCTTTTGGAAGAGACTGCACATTTTCTCTTCAAAAACCATGCAGGAGCATTTCAGCAGACTTGCATATAGATAACTAAAATCACAGGACTCTGGGATTATGTGATGAGATCCAGACTGAAGAACAGTGCAGAAGAACAAGTATTCTTTTCAGGTGTCTGAAAGTCCAGGTACTCACATGTCCAGAACAGCAGAGAAATATCATAGCAGTTCTTTGTCCTTCCAAGGCCAGGCATGACATTTTTTGGCAGAAAATAAGAGTCCTTTTTTGGCTTGAATAAGAGCCCTTTGATTCTGTTAAACTCTTCCAGACCGTGTCTGGCAAGAAGTATCCCTAATAAGATCAGACAAGTAGAAAAAGTTGATGACTGAAAAAAGTTTGATGGCATCCACTCCCAAATCAGTCCAGAAATCTGACATCTCATAAGATCACCAGCTTTAGCCATACTTACAAACTGAAGGAAGGCAGGAAAAATATGTTTTATAACTCTGATTTTTGTTATTCCAAGAGAAGTTATGCAAATTGTTGCTGTAGGAGCTTAACATACTCAGATGTTCCACCCTTCACCCTCCATTGTCCACTCTTTCTTCTGGGTTGAAGATTCTGCTTGTAATTTCATTATGTCGTTATCAATTAGTGTTGGAATAAAAATAGTTGTAATTCTCATTTCATGGAAAGAGAGTGGTGGTTATGATTGTGTAAGGTCTGTGTGACTGAGACTGAAATATAGGAGTTACCTTGTCAGTAAATACTACAAAGTGAAGACTGCATTATTTTGTGGTACAATTTTAAAGAAGTAAAATAAATGCTTCTCCTGTATTAGTGGTGAATTTTGATTTCCTTTTTTTCACTGATTTTTTAAAATTTAATTATTGTTTATTTTAGTATTATTTGTGCTCTTTGATCTAATAATTGCCTTCTGAAGAGTTTATTACACTTTTTGGCAGGAATATCTGGATGTTTTGGGAAGACCAATGGTTTTAGCTGGAGAGCAAGCCAAGCAAGTCCAATGGACAAACGTCTATCTGGATGCTCTGGTATGATCTGTGTTTATCTCTACTAAAGTAAGAATTTTAGAAAATATTAACCCTATGGGTCTGCTTTCAGAAGAATCCAATTTCTTACAGTTCCAAACACAATATTCTTGTGTTTCTAACATCTATACACATCAATACAACAACCTTTAGGAAGAGACCTATTTATAATGTGCTGTTCTTACTTGCACCCAGCATCCTTCTAAGTGTCCTGAAATTTAACAGAGAAAAGCAGTTTATCCTCTGCAGACCTTAAAGTGTAGGCCACTGTTGTTCTCAACTTAAGGAAAAAAAAAAAAAAAAAGCCAATAGTTTTCTAGTGTTGTACCTACTGCAGTAAAGGTCATTTGTTATGTTTGTTGCTGAGGAACTCCTAGTTTGTTTTGGGGTTTTTTTTCCTTCCTTCCAAAGAACATTCCACACAGAATGCAATCTATCAGTATTACTGGGTATTTGCACAGATTTTGAACTTGGATTGTTGTATTTGCTTGCTCAAGGTAATGATTTCTTTAATTGGACAGTGTATATAATGGGGAAAAAACAAAAAAAAAATTATTAAATAGTGTCTTACTGCTGCATTTATCGCATTGGTCTTGTAAAACAAACATACTCAGGAAACTCCAGGAGGAAAAGTATTGTTAGCAGCAATCTAATCTCTTGCTCTGGATAACCCTCTTCTGAGCAACAGGGCAAAAATTACTGTAAAATGGTCATTTGGAATCACGTATTTATCCAAGTACACGTAGTCATCTAAAGTCATGTCAAAATGCACATCTTCACTCAGCATTACTGTAAAATTTTTTATCAACATAGAATTTTTACTGTCAGTGTAACTGAGCACAACACAGATGAACTAGGTTTTCATTGAAATTTCAATGCCCAGAAGTTCATTAACTATGTTTTCTTTGTTACTGTTGAGGTACTTACTGGAAACATAAAGGATGTGATGACAAAAGTTCTTATGCTCTGTACATATCCTGTTGTAAAGCCAAGTATAAGTTTGCAACTATGGATGGAGATCTGTTTAGTCAAGTAAAATAAATGACATCTGCAGGCATCTGCATCTCTTTTGTTACTTTATATATTCAGTGGGTTCATTCAGTCTTTCCTTTAAGCTTTTCTCCAATATGTGTTTTTGAATATATAATTATATATACATATATTTGTGTGTTTACACAAATGTACACACACACACACACACACATACATTTATACATAATTATTTGTAAATAAAGTAGGACAGCACAAAGTAAGGTACTGAGGTAAAGGCTGAAATTTGTGGACTTTCTCCTCTTAGTTGAGAGCATAAAGGCACAGGTGTATCTAGCCTGCTCTGAAGCCTTTTCCTGATTCTTGGCTTTATAAGGGAGTGGGACTAAGTTGTCACATTGATTTCTTACCTTAAATTGCCTAAAACAATTCCCTCATGTAGGGCTTACAGTTCTCCTGGTTGTGCCTTACTGCACTCATTCCTATCCTTTGACTTTTACTGTTTTGTGGGTAAGACTAAAGTAATACAAAATGTATTACATGAGGCCACATTAGTGCATAAATTCAGGTTATAAAATTCTGAAGAGGTACTTTCATTTCAGTCTGGCTTTCAAGACTGTCTTTAATAGTTTGATGTATTTGTAGCAATTCACACCTCTTTTCTAGCCCTGTTCCTTCAGATTCTGTTCCTGTGTTGCTCTGGCTTCATTTTCAAGATAATTCCAGAATTTTCAGATACTTTTAGGTTTTCATAGTTATTATCCGTTATTATCATCACTAACTCTACTTTTTTTACTTTTTTTTTTTTGAGGGCAGTTTATGTTATCCCCCATACATCCCCCTCCTGGTTCATTATTTATCCTTTCGATGTTTCTTCTAAATAATATCCCATCTCTTTTCTGTTGATTCATCCCTATTTCTCTTCTTTTCCTACAAAATCCACTTCACTTTGCCTGTAACTTTATTAACTCTGACCTCATCACCTTTCATTTGATACACAAATGTAAGTTCCTGAAGGATGGTTTAAAATTTGAAAAGGTGCTACTAGACTGGGAAAATAGAGAACAGATTGCACCAGAGTAGATTCATATATTGTTCTAGCTTATCTTTTTTCAAATGAAGCACAGGGAGAAAAGGGATATGACTCCTCAATAAACTACATAGAAAAAGAGTAAGCAGAAATAAAGGGGGAAATTTTGAAATAAACCCCAAACAATTAAATAAAAAAAAAGGTAGAAATCTCCCTATGGACAATTTATAATGAAAACTAAACTTTCCTGGCCAGCTGAACATATGGTTTTCTGGATCCTATTTTCAGTATGATTTGTGAATGTTACTAAAGAAAAAACAAATTTCTTATATCTTCCCAAATAAATTCAA
Organism: Notiomystis cincta; assembly: GCA_013398075.1. Taxonomy (NCBI): domain Eukaryota; kingdom Metazoa; phylum Chordata; class Aves; order Passeriformes; family Notiomystidae; genus Notiomystis; species Notiomystis cincta. The sequence continues at coordinate 489 of VZRX01017255.1, read as the reverse complement.
ATTCCTCACCTCAGTTGCCTTAGTACCAGAGGATACTTTGTGATTTTGCCGAGCCAATGATGGACATTATTGCACATCACTGAAAAGCAGTGATGATAGAAAAAGCAGGAGAATTACCTGTTGTGTTTTTCTGTTGATTTTGCCTGTACCTGTTACCTACCTGTCGTTGTTTAAGCCCAGCCATCAACCAAACCCAGGGCATCCCCTCACTCCCTCCCCACTGGTGGGACTGGAGAGACAGTCAAAGGGTAAAAGCTGGGAAACTTGTGGGTTGGGATAAAGGCAGTTTGATAGAAAAAAAAGCTGTTCACACAAACAGAGCAAAACAAGGAATTAATTCACTGCTGCCCATGGACAGGCAGGAATTCAGCCATCTCCAGGAGAGCAGGGCCCTATAACATGTAAAGGTGACTTGAGAACACAAACTCCATCACTTCAAACTGAAATTTACTATTTTTAAGCATGATTTGGCCCTTTCCTTTCCTTTCC
>VZRX01017252.1:66478-95040 GCA_013398075.1 Notiomystis cincta | reverse complement strand
GCTGCATCACAGTATTACTCCATTTGTGCTCCTTGGCAGCCTCAGGGCTGACCTCAATATGCTGTGGGAGGATCTGCTTGGACACCAAGGAGTTATGGCTGAACCAAATAACCTCTGTACCTAACACTGGCCACAGCCTCTCTCCTTAAAATGCATTAACCTGTCAAACTTTTATCTATAGGTAACAAAACTGATTTATATAAGTAGGTGTATTAAGACCTTTCTTCCCATATTGATTTATAGTTTTCTGTGGTGGTATCTTTTTTATTTTTTTCAGTACAATTTTAGTACAGAACAGTTAGATGCATTCTGACAGTTTTTTTAGGTATTATCTTCCCTCTGAAATGTACAAATTCCTGGATGTCTAGGCAAATCAGATGCTCATAAGAGGAGAAGTAACCTAGGAGATGATCTATTATACCAGATAAATGAGGTATCATTTTATTTGTTGTTAAAACCTGTAGCCTGATCCAAAAGGGTAGCACACTATTGCCACAAAAATCTTGATTCTTTCCAAAACAACCAGCCTTCTCTGAGTATCCTTTCTCAGCCAGGGCTACTAGAACTCCAGTTAGTATACAGAGATGTTTGCTGAGGTATGAATGCAAGCTATTGGTACCTCAGTGAAAGGGAAACAGTATTTATAAATTTTTACATTGCCCCAGAGAAAGTCAAAACTTTAGAAACTGCATTTTTTAAAAACTCATGAAAAAAAGAATTTAAACTCAAAATTACCCTCTATTTTGATGTAACATTGTTTAGGTTGCAGTCTGCGTATTTTTCAAGATTTTAGATGTAAGAAAGGAAAATCTGCAAATTTAAATTTTAAAAATTGCCTATGACTTACTGTTCTCATCTTTCACATTAGGGTTCAGTTTCCTTTTCCTGTCTGTTGAAGTAAATACATACAAATTTAATTTAAACATTTCTAGATTTGAAAGAAACAATACAATTCAACAAACCTTTAGATTAAACTGAGCTGTACACACAGTTAATTTTATTATTACATCATACTAAGTAAATAAGCTTTTCATTTATTTTCTTTTACAAAACTTGAGTCAAATTCTGAAGTCATAATGTTAAGACTCTCATGACTATAAATACATTTGTCTGGTTTACTGGAGTCTGTTCATATACAAGAAAATATTAGAATAATAGTCTGTTTGCTTTATTACTTTTGCACTACTGCACATGCAAACAAAGAAGGAAATATTGTGATAGTCCTGTATCACATACCATTTTAGTTATGGAGCCATAATGGAGTTGAAAAATAAAAATTCTGTGCAATATGCTGTAGCTACAATGTCTTTGTAGCTATGAAGAAAACACCATTCAAACTATGCTTTTACAGTCTGCCCTACCCAAAGCAAAGTGTGTTTGTGCTCTGTACAGAATACTAACTGGTCAGTTTTAAAAATGTATCTTTCTGTACACCTTGTCTCACATAGTTAACACAGGGAAGAAAACAAATCTCTACTCAAAATTATCCAAGATCTCATTTTCTACCTTCTTGTCATCTAGAAATAAAATGTGACCAAAGTCACACAAGCATGCCTAGAGTTACTAAAATTTCCTAAAGGTTGTTTGCAGGAAAAAAATTAAGAAATAGCGAAAAGTTTCACTATCTGAAGTAACATACCTTTTTTGGGTTGCTCATTCTTGAAGGATTTTCTCTTCTGAAATATTATTAGAGCAGAGAGAAGGAGAGCTACAGTCACACATGTGGGGATGATTAAAGAGATTAGGAATTTTTGTCCACTATACTGTGTGCTCATTAAAGCTGTCAAAAACATGAAAGGAAAGTAAATTTATTACTTACAAAACAGGTATTGTTTATCAAGTTACTGGTTCTGTTTCTTCAAAGTGTTGCTCTGACTGAACAAAGGATTTTTAAAATTTATCAACATAGTGATTTACACTCATTTAATGAATATTTTGTTCTGAAATATTACTGTAAAAAGCCATACAAAAAAACCAGTCAGATCTCTCATGTGTATGTCATTTGAGTCTGGCATTATCCTATTGGCATCTGCCTTTGAAATATTGATGAGACCCCCCTCTCAGTCTTCTCCAGACTAAACAGGCCCAGCTCCCAGTGTCTCCTCATAAGAGAGATGTTCCAGACCCCTCACCATCCTTGTGGCTGTCACTGAACCCTGTCCCGTACCTCCTTCTGTCTCCTCTCCTGAGGAGCCCAGAACTGGGCACAGCACTCCAGATGTGGCCTCTCTACTGCTAAGGGGCAGGATCACCTCCCTCAACCTGCTGGCAATGCTCTTCCTAATGCACTCCGGGATACCTTTGGCTTTCTTGGCTGGCTCATGGGGAGCCTTCTGTCTGCCAGGTCTCCCAGGTCCTTCTCTGCAGAACTACTTGGCAGTAGGTCAGCCCCCAGCCTGTGCTCGCACTTGAGGCAATTCCTCCCCAGGTGCAGGACCTTACACTCGGTTGAACCTCATCAGGTTTCTCTCCACCCAACCCTCCAGCTAATCAAGGCAGCACAGCCTTCAGGAGGATCAGCCACTCCCCCCTAGTTCAGTGTCACCAGCAAGCCTGTGGAGTGTGCATTAGATTCCTTTGTCCAGGTTGTTGATAAACAAATTAAATAAGCCTGGACCCAGTATTGATCCTTGGGAAATGCCACTGACAGCAGGCCTCCATTTGGATTATATTCCTCTGATCATGACCTTCTGGGCTCTGTCATTCAACCAGTTCTTGATCCTGTTCATCTAACCCACGTTTCCTGAGCCTACCTATGAGGATGTTATAGGCCTTGCTGAAGTCAAGATAGACAACTAGATAGAACAATTAAGTAGGAGACAATCAGGGAAGACACCCATGCAGCTGAAAAAATTCCCTGTATACTGGCAGGAAAATAATGAAAGCTACCTAAAATTAAAATTTATAGAAAAATACAGACTGGTTTATTGGAGTGGAAGCTAGCTGAGACTTCAAAGACGTAAATAATGTTGACTTGTTCAGTTTCCCAAGAATCAATATCACACCAATTTCTAGAACTGAACTCCAGTGATGGACTATAGCACACAATGTATGTATGAACGCTGTCGTGTGCAAGTTCAAGATCATACGAACCTGAAGCAGAAATGTGAGCTGAAGTTTCTCCATTCAGTTCTTTATTCCAGAAGACACAGGTGTAGTTCTCACTCATATTTGGTTTGAATGTCAGGATGCTGGTGACATTGTAGAGGCCATCAGCAGTCAGTGTATAGGTGGTATTTGCAGGTCCACTGAGATTGAAGTTTTCATTTTGCCAGAAAACCTCTGCCAGAGGAAAGCCTTCTGACTGGCACATAAAAACAAACTTGTCTTCACCTGGTATTCTCATTACTTGAGTGTTTATTCTCTTGTAAGATGCTGCATAAGAAGTTGTTGAGTGAAATTGTTGTATGCAACAGTAGTCATTTTCTCACTTCACTTTCCCTGCTTCCCTTTAGTGCCATGTATTGTCTCTAGCTATATCTGTGGGACACTTATTTAAAATGATGAAGGATGTTTTGTAGAACAATGCAAAATGGATTATTCAATCCTTACTATGCCTACAGCAAAAGAACACACTCTGGTACTTCATACAGGGCAGCAGTTGACAATAAATTTATAATTTATTAAGATGGAGGAGACAAGTGGAGTCTTACGGGACTCTTATTTTCACTTTAAGAAAATGCCCCTTCAAGAAAGGCTGATTTTCATGTTTGTTTTACCATAGCTTATAAACAATGTAATATTTTCATCATATTAGAACAAAATTGACTTTTCAGAGGAACCAGTGTGGGTCTTAAGAATGTATCTGTGTCTGTTTTTGCATTTGATTAAGACTGTTATTTAAATATGTGGGTGGGAGACAAATGCTGCCTTGTATCGCATGGACATGCAATTAGTGGGAAACATCAGAAGTCTTTCAAAGATCTGGTCTGTCATGCTGTCCAGTAACATATACCTTTATTACTAATGCCCATTGGGCTTCGATGAACCCAGAAAATCACGTGTCCTTGCTGTGGGAGCTGCAGTCATTTGGGGAATTCCCAGCCACTTAGGTAATTGCAGCAGGGTTCATAAGTATATCAAAGCATTTATGAGACACTTTTGGGAATGACCAGAGGTGGCCCAATTAGGCAGGGGATCAAATGAGAGGAAGGTGGTGGTGGCACTGGAGAAGAGGTTGTAGAAAGAAGGGCAAAGGAAGAAGGATGTAAAGAAACAGATTCTGTTCCTCTCTGGCACCAGGTGCTCCTGGAGGAGATCAGCTGTTGAACCAAAGGCTAGCCATCATTAAGACAACTGCTTTGGTTCAGCTGAGGGCTGAGCACAAAGTCTTGGTGAGAGAACTAGCAACAAATTCCTTCAGATTAATCAATTTCTACAAGTTTGTAGAAATTTAGTAGAGACATCTCAATGAGTATACACTTACATTTCACTTAACCACTCACCTTTTACTTCCAAAGAAATGTACTTGTAGTCCACGCCCTGATAGTCAATGAGACAGAGGTATGATCCTGCATCTGTGATCTTCACATTGGTGATCTGAAGGATGGCTTGTCCCAACTTGAGCTCACTGTGCAGAAGTGATGCTCTTCCTACGTAATCAGGATGTTGGGATGGATGGAGTGCCTTTCCATTGCGGAATGTGTACACCTCTTTTGATTTCAACCAGCCCTGCCTTTTCTGCTCCCAAACAACAGTTAGGAGCCCTAGATCTACTGAGCCATTCACAGGGAATCTGCATTCCATGGTCACGTTGCTCCCATACTCCGCAGTGTAGAACTGTTGAGGGACTTCAACTGTAAATAAGGCTATGTGAGGAAAAGAGAACAGTTTCATTTGTTTCATCAAAATATGTTTTGATCTTCTTTAATTTTGGGCAAAACTATCAGATAGTATACAGATAGTATACTGTATATAGATAGTCAGATATATTGGTTTGAATACACATTTTAAGCATTTTTTGTTCATATTCACATTGATATTTTTACCATATAGTAATTATGGCAAATCATCTATATTCTGTATTGATTACAGGATCTGAAAGATGAGGGCAAAATGACCAAGCATCTTTTTTTCACATTTTATGAGTAACTTAAAGCTAGGCCAGTGGTTACACAGGGACCATTTTTGTCAAACTGTGATATGGTCTCCTACACGTCCGAAGGTTGTAGTAAAAGCAACAATTAATAGTGGAAATTGTAAATCTAAGTTCATTATCCTTTACAAAAAGAAATACCAGTGCAGTTCCTGTGAAACAGAGTTGCACTGGGTAAACAAGTATAGCTCAGAATTGCTATGTAGCAATTACAGTCTCCACAAACCTGGAACCATGTGAGTATCATTTGATCCCATGCTTTTTCTCAGATACATGCAACAGTATTACAGAAAATATATCAGAATAATCTTAGCCACTTGCCCAATCTGAAATTAATATTGTTATGAATAGTTTGCCACTTTAAAGCGTACTTTATATGCTAGAGTTATGTTTAATACATCATTCAATATACCTTGTTGCTACTTTCCATATTGGATGTACTATATATTGGTAGACAATTCAGGAGCACTTGGAAGTGCTGGTAGTGACATTCCAAAGAGAAGCCCATGCAACTGTTCATGCATTCTTTTTATTGTATGTGTCTCTGAAATGCTTACAGGGAAACCTTTGCATTGCTAGGTTCCCCTTAGCAATGTTTGTTTATTCACTCTAATACAACTGTAAGGAGGGAAAAAAATGTGTGAAAAAGTGCCAAGGTCCTTCCGAATTTTAGCAAAACTGCTTCTGCTACAGGCATGGAGAGGGGAACACAAGTGATTTTACTTCAGTCTGTCTCACACGGAGGTTGTTACGCTTCCCAGTGGGCGTTGGCCATCCTCCTCCTCACCCATGCCCATGGATGCTGGACACCTCAGCTGCCAATATACAGTAAGTTAAAGAAGCCTGACTGTGGAACGTGATGGACACCCGTCCTGTGCTCGGCCAGTGCCAGTGCCTTCTGTAAGATGGAAGGCAGAGGCTCCAGGCATTACTGACCATTCATGCAAGTATTGCTGGAGGTGCTGAAGCCCACATAATAAAGAGCTTCATTGGTTCTGCTGGTGGAATGAAAGGCAGTTTCTGTCTTACCTGAAACCATGGAGAGCTGAGTTTCCAGCAACAGTGTTGTGAGGATCTGGAACATTTTCTCAGGTAGATCAGAAATAAAAGTAGGATTGCATTAGAATTTTTAACAACTACCTTCTGCTGAGGCAGATCAGAGCCATGCTAGCCTTTAAAATCCATCACAGCTCATAAACAGCAAAAACAGAAACAAATACTAAGCAGAAATAAGGAAAATCCTTATTAGAGCAAGTCATGCACACAACAAAGAACATGAACCAATGGCAATGAAACAGTGGCAATAAAGAGAAATACATCATTTCCACAACTTCACTCATGACTTTTTCCGGATCTGTAGCTTGCAGGCAGTTTTAAGTAGTCTGACAGGGAAATGCTTTTACATTTTTTTACTACCCACAAATAATAATCAATTGCAATTGATTATCCCATTCAGGAGAGATTAATGAATAAACACTTACTGTAATTACTACCATTACTATTTTTTTTTAACTGTCTGCACTAACACCTGATTTAGTTTACAAGATTTTTAAATCTGCTTTTGTTTCAACTCTGGTTTGCATGGGATATTTTGCAGGTTCTTACTGACTTAAATCTCAAGACCAGGAAATACCTGGAACACACTGTGAGGCAGTGGAAATCTCAGTATGGGTAAATTGAAGTTTGCTTCAGAAGGGATTCAGATGAAGACTTACTGTTGCTATTCTTTCACATTACATATGGCAATGTCTGCTGAGTACAAATCGCCTTGTATTACTGATAGTAAACCGACAGCCCTGGAGTAATGCAAAAGGAGAAAGTACAGTTTTAGAGTGAGTACATTGGTGTTCCAGTAGCAAGCAAACTATCATATATTTTTCATATCATTGTATACAGATTGATATAACTAAAAAGAGATAAAAACTCAAAAAAAAAAAAAAACAATAAAGAAATACCAGGGAAAAATTTATAACAAAAAACTAATGAGGTAATAGAAAAGAAGAAAGAATTACTTTGAATAAAGCTTGCTAGCATGCAATATAATCTGAAAAAAAATAGTGAACAAGATCCAGAAATAAGCCACAAGGAAGTTAAGAAAAGAAGGAGCCATTTCAGACTTCCCCAGAGCTAAACTTAGTGGAGGAGGGGTTTAATTTTACTTCCCTATTCTTTTGTGGGCTCAGCTTGAAACATTCTGGTTCCAATTTTTTCAGGTGCTGCATTTCTTTCATTGCTTCCACCCTTCAGCTTTCAGTATCTTGGAAAGCGAGGCTCAAACTTTAGCAAACTAGCAGCCAAAATTATGTGACTTTTTCTGGAAATTTAGACCTTAATCATATGATGTTACAAATAAAGGTTTATATGCAAACTACTGTAAGCAGACTTATTACATGTAAATGAAAGCTAGTTACCTTTATCAGAGGACTGAATTCATTGCTACTTAATGTGTGATGGATGATAATTACTATGGCTGGGTGAGAAAGAAGCTAATAAACATTATCAGTATCTGTATTTTCCAGATGCAGAAGTAAAGACTGTTACTATTTACCATCCTCAGTCTCCTGCTATGGACACTTCTCTACACAGCTTACTTAGAAGCAGATAGACATAAGGGAAAGAACTGAATGAAGAATAGAACAATATTTTACATCAATATTTAGGTCCCTGGATTATCCTTATGTGAGACATTTTAGGGATTCTGCTCTCTTTTTTTAGTTCAGAGCACACTGAGAATGCAGAGGATGTTTATATTATAATGTAGGGGATAGGATTTTTTAAAATACACATATTACTGACAGTAAAAGTAAGAAGATACATAATCAAAGCCCCAACAGACAATCATAATTATTAAATATCAAGTAAATCTTGCCTGACCAGAGGTATTAGTTTTAGAAAAGCAATACACATAATATAAATATACAGAAGAATCCTAATATGAGAACATTTTAACTTGTGGTACTGAAGGCAGTCATAGAATGCTTGTGGGAATCAGGAAGGATCTGTATTAGAGAGATCAAAGATCAGTTAGCATAGATGTGTATTAGAAGGATCAAGGATTTGTCAGTAAGGATCTGTATTAGAAGGCATCCTTCTTTATTTCCACAATCTCACTAGCAGACATCAAGTTGTTTTGCAACCTCAGTGCAATCTACCCATGCAACTTCATTGTGTGGCTCTGACACACTTCCATAGAGAAACCTGCACCAGCACCTGGAAGGTGATTTCTTCTGAGCTTGCACTACTAACCATTCATGATGTTACAGAATAACCCTCATGTTCTCCCTGCTTTTCACAAAATGTATGTCACACCCTGCTCTTCAGTAGTCCTTGTACACAACTATCCTAACTTATCCTAGGCTTATGCACAGCACTGTCTTTTGTTTTTCCTTTAAGCAAAAGGCCACTTCTAAAATGTATTCATCATTTGTCTGTTACAAATTCGTAGGGATAAAAGGAGCGTTGTGCCACAAAAATCAGCTTAATGCTTCTTGCCGCAAAGTGAGGAATTGAAAATACACATCTGAGAACGGTAAGAAGTAGCATGACATTTCAAGAGCAATTCAGACCCAGACAGTAAATTGATTTCCCAGACCAATCTGCAGAAGGAGAAGCAAGTTACCACATAGTGCTGAGTGATTATGAGCATTAAGCTGAAAAAGCCTTGGAGAATTGAGGTGGTGAAAAGCATCGTATCAAACATCTGAAGATCATCATAGCTTTTTATTAGTTATAATAGTTTCAATGAAGATGTAGGGTCCAAGACTAAAATTTGAATGGGACCAATGAAAACAAAAGTATGACTATGATCAGGGAAAATGAGGAATATCATTTATCTTTTTGTATAGCTTTTTTGCTTTACTGAAAATACAAAGTTGAAACCCATACTTGACTTCATTGGCCTGCAAGTAAAATATTCTGGTAAATTTTCTTAGTGGATGCTGACTGAAATCCAGATGGCAATGATAAAAATTTCTAAAGTTCCACCGAAGATCAAAATGATACTAAGTATAGTTTTTCTCCTGTTGATTCATTCAGTTGATCATGCCTGTGACTTCAGTCCTGGCCCCAGCTCATGTATCCAGAGGGTTTATAACACTTGTCTCAGAAAAAGGGTAATTTTTGGCCAATGAAATGCCTTACTTCACATAAAATCTCAGCTGATTGTCCAAAATCCTTCTTGTAAGGAGTGAAAAGGATATTTCTTGTTCCCTTGGAAAATTTAGACTCAGTATTCCCATTTCAAACTCTATGCTCCATGTGGCAATATTATTCCATTTTCAACATAATAAAAAAACTTTACTCCATTCTACAGATAGAAGTGAAAAAGTATTTATCTTGACAAAGCTGGATGTTATAAGAATGCTCTCAGGAGCTGAAACTAGTGGCAAAATAAGAGCATCAAACTGCTACGTGCTAAAACCACGGACCTCTTGAGCAAAAGCTGGGATAATTTGTTTAAGTAGCTGTGCTTTGTATAGACCTCTTTGGTACGTGTTTATTGTTATTTACTGGATCCTACTGGACAACAATGTTCATAATGTTAAGTTTTCAGAAAGTATTTTAAGCAAAGGAACATGAAGATCACAAAGTGTTTTGCAATCTGCTCCTTTCTAATAAAGATTGAAACCCACATCTGAATAATGTAAATTAAATCCTATTCCTTTCATTCATGAGAGACAATAATGCTTTTCTTAAGTGAAAGAAGCATCTTAGTATAAGATTCTATGGAACTACCTTTGGTTAGTACCCTTGCTATGATTGCTTCTGTACATGACAGCGGGGTTGGAGTAGATCACCTTTAAAGGTTCCTTCCAACTCAGATCATTCTGTGGTTCCGTACTTCTATGATTATTCTCAACACAAGTTTAACAAAGGGTCCGGAACAAAATCCTCATGCTGTCCACTAACAAAACAATCAGAGGCACAGTCACTGATTCAGGGACCTCATAGTCTAATAAGTAATGGAAAGCCCTTTCCTGGAAAGATTGTTTCAGCTATTAAAATATTTGTATTCCAGCAAATGGATTATTTAGAGCAGTAAACACATTTAGTGCCTACATAATGAAACTTAGCAGCATTAAGCAAGGAGAGTTTTGTAGATGAATAACTTCCACTAGAATAATCAGAACAGTTGGAAAAGCTAAACAAGCTTTCAAGCACGCTGGCTTTCCTACAGGTTCAAAGCAGAAATCAAATCAACACAGACGTTCCCAATAGTCACTCTAATTTCATTCTGAAAGATCAAAGGATTAAAGGACTAAGGAAGGGGTATCTGGTCCCTTTAAAGTTTTATGGCTATGGTAGACAGACCCTTGTTTGTATTGTGTTTCCCTGCAGCACTCATGATGTGATCCTGCTGGGTTTTAGCAGGTGTAACACAGGTGTTGTTACAAAGTCGAATGAAGTGAGGACGTTGGACTCCATGGCTGGGAGCTGGGAGGATGGAAACTCACCAGGCTGGCCAGGTGGCCTGCATCCACCTCCTCACCAGCTGTCACGTACACTTCAGCAAACAAGGTTTTGCAAGTGGCCTTGCGTCCTGAGACATCCGGAGCTGGTGGGCTTTGTTCGGGATTTGAAACACCAATTGCTCTGCTGCTGACAGACTCTGCAACATTACTGAGCTGAGATCAGCTCAGACTATGCTTTACCTAATCCCTCTCCTTCCACACTCCCTGTCTTACTGTACTGCCAAGCTAGAACCCATACTAAGCATAGCACAATGCCTTCTGGAAATAATCCAAAATGACAAACTCATCTTAATCAAAAGCAATCAAGCCGTGTTAACATGTCATCTGACTTGGCTTCATTTGACTCTCCCTGCACGAAATGGAGTTTTATGCTCACTTAGTTAGAAAAGAGGCTATACACATAAGACTATATATGGTCTCGGTCACAGTTTGTTTTGTCTTCCTGTGTCTGAAACTCCCTTGCCTTCTGTGCATTTTGCAATGGAAGCAAGCTTTTTTCAACAGCTTCCTTTTAACACTCTCAAGTGTGCAGAAAGACACAACTGTTTGACAACTTCATAAAATGGCTAAACTGATTTTACTTTCAGTGAAGGATCCAGTTTAAAAAAAAAAGAAACAAAACAAAAAATTAAAGAAAAAAAGTTTACAAATCCTAGGTCAGAAAATAAACAACAGAATAAAGAAAAAACAAGCATTAGATATTCCCACAAAACACAACTATTCTCTATCTCACCATCAGAAAAAAGGTACTTTGTTTCTATTTCAGGAATTTAATAAAAAAACCACGAATACTAAAATTTGTTCAAAGTCCATTTCTCCAGCCTGTCTCAGGCTATTCTGTCGGCATAGACGTTTGTTCTCATTCTCTCAAACCCAGATAATCAATATACCATCTGCCCTGCTGTTCTTCCTCTGTCTTTTGCATACTTGTCGCAATCCCTTGTTGCCCACCTCACCACACATGCAATTTATTGTTGGGATCATTGCTTTTTTCCTGATGTTCCTGTCACCTGTGACAGCCTATTTGCATAATTTCAGTCTGCTCTCCATCTCACTTCAGCTTTCAGGTGAAGAGATAATTTCTCACTTCCTCCTTTGCTCACACTATCTGTGAATTCTCACTTTCCCTGCATTGTTTAACTGTCACCTGTTGTACATTTTCCACTGACAGTTTTTTTGTTTCACGACAAATACAATCATTCTAGTATGACCACAATTTTTTTTCTATAGATACTAGGATAGAAGTGGGATGAAATTTTGTTACATATATAATGTAGCTGCGTATTCCATAGAACCTTTCAGAGCCTTTCAGCTCTTAGCAGTATTGCTGAATACAGGCTATCACTCTGGCATGATACACTGCAAATTCTCTTTCATATCTCCAGCTTCTACAAAAAGAAAGACTTAGAGAGGCACAAGAACTTCTCCTCTTCAAAAAGCATGCGCTTTTTCTGGGAATGCAAAAGTCTCCAGACTGCACAATCAAAACAAACTATTGTCTGCAGGTAGTGGGTAAATAACAAATAGGAGAAAGTAAAGAGGAATCTATAGATACAAATATATACAGAGTTTTTTTCTCCGTTCAAATCTTCCCTGAAATTCAGGATGAAATATTTACTAAGAGCTACATCCTCATGCATAAGCTGAAGAGGCTCACCAGGACCACTCCTCTGCCTTTGCCTAGGATAGAAGATAAGACTTGCAAGACTGTTTCAGCTTCTAAAAATATCAGAGTTAGAAGTTATATGGACCTGTGTTTTAGGATCTGGAACTTATCCAGTCTTTCATTCAGAATCAGAGTCTGTATCCCAGTAATAATTTGAAAATAAACTTTAGTAAATCTTAAAAATCAAGTAAAAAATCTGCAACTCATCAGTTAGAAATACAGGAAACATCAGTTTGCATTTTATCAGTATTATACTCACATCAGATCTTTATGCAGGTCATTGCAATCTGATTCATGTAACAGCAAAGATCTTCAAAGCTGTATCTTATTTGCAAATAGCAGAAACTAGCCAGCTCTTATGACAGTGTGACAGTATATAACATGCACCAATAGCACAGCTGGTAGGCTGACCTTATTCAGGTTTTATGTCATTAAAAAACTAGCTATGTTGAAACGTCGTTTCTTAGGATGTTGCTAACAGTTTCAGTTTCATGCTGAATATACGCTAAGCTGCATTGCTGAGAATGTGCATCCAAGAAAATTATACAAAGCATTCTGTAACATTTATATCCTCAAATTCTACTTTTGATTATACCCATGATTTTTCACTGGGTTTGTAACCATTTATAGCAGGTACAGCATTGATATCTGAACTTGCATTTACTGTTCTACATTGATGAAACTATCAGGTTACATTTTCTTTGTTTTCTTCAGAATTATTTTACAAGAATTCATCAAGCAACTACTTAATATTTGCAGAACCCATTTCCTCTTACTTTTCATCTAAATTGATGTTATTACAAAAGAAAATCACTATGAGGCTAATCAAGCGCTCCATTGAGGCTGTGAATCTCCATCCTTACAAACACACCAAACTTTACAGGACAAAGCCTGGGCAATTGTTTTTAAGATGTTACTTCTTTGACTGGAAGATCAGATTAGGGCTCCTTTCTGATATAAAAGTATTTTGTTCTATCAAACAGCTTTATCAATGGATGCACGTTTTCATTTTTCATCACTCTCTTTTAATTTATGATGACAAAAAGAGACACAGGTTCCTCCTAGGTTTCTAGGATGCATTTGTGCTACAGGTGGGACACACATACTCTTTTGTTTCCTTCAGATTCTCAATGCTCGTGAGAATTGTGTTGTACCTCAACACAAAAAACGATTGTGGCTTTACTCCTGTGACTAATAGATGGTTTGGGATGATGTATGATGACTGCCTGCCTCACAGTTCCAGACTGATTTAGACCATGAATTATGTCTCCTGCTGCCTTGTACAGAGCAAACTAGTTCAACAAAAGCACTGTTACATTACTTATTTTTCCTTGGAAAGCTTATCAAATGTAGCCCTGTCACATAAAGTAACTCATGGGTAGTCTCACCTTTTTCCATGAAAGCTCCAGTGATTTCTTTGGCAGAAGTCAATGATTCAGATGACAGAAAAAAAAAATCAAAGTTACTTCACAGTCCTGCCTACAATATGTTTTCTTCATGTGTTCCCATTTTGGAACAAGGAGGTAACTCAGTGAAATTGCCCAAGAGTCAGTGACTAGCCTTGGGCATCACATGAACCCAGTAGTATCTGACTTGCCTGGGACAATCATATATTTGAAGAACCAGAGAAATATGGCAGAGAGCAAGACAGGGAGTCTGGGAGAAGATGCTGAAAAACCAGAGTCCTACTGTTAATGTGTGCAAAAGCAGAAATTCCACTGTTAACATCTCTGTTGTTTTCTTGGCTAGCCCATGCTTGAATGATGCACCATTGGTACTTTTTTGGCTAAAGGGGAAAAGGGACATACTCGAGAGTCCTGCAGTGCTGCTTCATGAAAAGCTCTGCAGGTCAATAGCAATGATTCTATTTTTCATATTATTAGATCTTCAATGGAATTGTGATTAGCAATAGCTTTCATATTCTATAAAATTAAATGCCACATCACAAAGTAGGCCACCACACTGGTTCATAGTTACATTTGTCAAATAAATGAGTCCGGAACTGAAATACCAATAAGCCAATTTAGATTGTGCACATGAACTAGGCTTTTCTGAGCACTTCAGGAAATCTGTTAATGCTTGGCCATTAGGAAGTAAAATGCAGCTTACTGAAACTAAGTCTGCTCCTGATTGCTGCTGTATTTTATATTCCAGATGTCCAAAAACACTGAAGTAGCATGCAAATTTTTAACTGAAGGAAAAAATGTTACTACGCATATAGTGCTTAACTACAATTTTTTATGTTAGGATAGGAAGGATTTCCACTTACCTAGTTGTCATAAATCAAATGTGTTCTTTTTTCACTTTGTTGTGTATTCTCCCTCTGCAGTTAGTGGAAAATACTTGACCTGAAATCACTTATGGCATTGCAGGATAAATATGTACGCCTGTCTCCCTGTATTCATAAAAGTGAAGCCACAGAACTTAGATTATACTAAAAGCTTAATTTTTAAAATTAGATTAGACCACTTCATCTTTATATTTCAGAGAAGTATTAAGTAGAGCTTATTTAGTGAGGGCAGGTCTTTTCACCTTACCTGTTAGTCACCACATGTCCTGTTTTTCTAAGGAAGCAGTAAAATTTTATGCTTCCCATCAACCGCTGAGGGATTCAGGCACTGTCAGTTTAGAAGTTAGGGTTCAGCTACAGAATTTATATTTTTATCTCCTCATCTCGTTATCTTACTCATCTGATATACAGCACTTTCAACAGTAACTTGCCCTTTTTCCTACTGGGAAAAGAGAAATGTAACAGTTCCTGCTGTCCAGTAGAGTTTGATAAAGACATTAACTTCAGTTCTGTATCCCTGAGCAAGCACAATGTTAACAGCACTGCCTTGAAAAGGCTTGTAAGAACTAACAAGAGGAGATTTCTTCATTTTTACTGTAATATGCACACAACTTGTCCAGTCTCAAACAGGAAGTAGACAATGAAAAGGTCATCTTGTCTGGAAGGGGAATTATTGATGTGGTGATACGATTCTACATTTGTGTGCTGAGTCAGTACTTTGTCTACAAATGGCCCTGATTTTTCAAAAACCCCTCTGTAGATAATTAAAATTTGGCTATCATCTTCAGTTACACCCAAACTCAAAAAGAACTTTGGAAGTTCAGGAGGAGATATTCAAGTTCACGTAGTACCCTTGAAGAATCAAGTGGGAAGAATCAGTATCAGAATACACAAGCTTCTGCAATGAATTAGGGAAATCACTTTGTAGTAATTATTTTACTTAACTGGGGTTGACCAACCCCATTATGATTCTGAGACACATTTCTCTGTTCTACTACGCAGGACAGCTTTCTGGGATTATTAAACACAACCTTACATTAGCTAGTTTGAATACTGCCAGCAGTGAAGCCCAGGCATTCATAAAAGAGGACTATGTTCGCATTCTTAGGACTCCACAATAAACTGAAAAATAAAATTTGAGTCCAATGAGATTCCAGTTCTCTGCCATATCTTCTTTTTGGGAGCCATTAGAGGGAGGTCATGACTATATACTCTTCTGCAACCTACTTCTTTTTCTCAGAAATATGCAAATACAGCTTACACTACTTACTGACAGGTCAAAGAAGGCAGGAAAAAGCACAACAAGAAGAAAACATTTTATTTAAAAATACAATTGTAAATACCATGGTAATAAATAATTTTCACCTGTGTATGATCTCCTCCCAAAAAGCCATGCACTTAGCAAAATGTAACATGACAATAACTTGAGAAATGGGATCCAGAAACAAATTTCTTCAGCATATCTAAATAACCACATGTATTCCATGTCCTAGAAGTAAGAAGATTTTCCTTTTTCGATTCCCAAGAAAACAACATGGCCATCTAAAACAAGGACTGTTCTTCCTAAATGTCCAAATAGTTGTATTATCCCCAAAATGTAAATCAGAAGAGCAGTGAGCTGTAACTGAGTAGTGCCTGCTATATCATGAGGAAATTAAAAGCCCAAAATGCTTTTCAAAGAAAGATATCAAAAGGATCAGTATTATTTAATTTCTGAACCATAGTTGCCAAGAGTTTTACATCATCTTTTTCAGGCTTAGCTGTGAGTATCTGCTATTTTAAGGACTGAAAATGCCCTGTATATACGGCATCTTGTCTTGTTGCACCATCATCTTTTATAAGGATCAAAGTACTGAAAAGATTCTTCAAAAGATGGAAAACCACTTTTCTGCAGGAAACGGAGAGCTTAGGTGGAGAAGGAAGGAAAAAAGGTTCAGAAGATGACCTATCAAGAACTAGCTATGAAGTTCATGATGGTCATAGAGCTAAAGTGCTTTACCTGAAAGATATTTTCAATAAAATGTGTCTTTGAAAGATACATTTGCCTAAACTTGAGAAGGTAGAAACTTTGATATTTAAATAAAGACCTCAAAATCTAGTCACATATACAAAGCCTGCATTCAATAATTTTTTATGCTATAATAATTATTTTAACTTCTTTACATTTTTTCGTGAATTACAACAATATAGAAGATTGCCATCACACAATAAATACAAAAAATCAATATCCCCTTTAATAGATAGAACACAGAACATCTGAGCTGTCAAATCTTCACAACAGAGGAAAAAAATCTTCCCCTTCTCTCTCTATGTCTTCTCAATTTGTATATCTGTAACAGGAAGAATTATATGAAAATATTATCAAATTACAAAATGATGAAGGCACAGAACACTTGATAGTTTTGGGCCCCTTTCCTGGAGTTTGGAAGTACCAAAAATTTTCCTTCATTGTCAAAATTAAAGATCTAAAATGAAATTAATTAAAAGCTTAAACAGAAAAAGAAGATGAACATAGGAGGAAATAAACTGGTAGTTCAAACATACTGGTAGGAAGTGCTCTTTAACAAATCCAGTGAGACTGGTGTTGTTTAGATCCCCCTTTTAAAAAAATCTTTTAAATACATATAGTGCTCTATCTGTCAGTATTCCCAGTGGCATGCCCAGGCCCTGACTCTTTGGCTTGGGAGATCTACACCTGCAAGACCAGCACATTTACCTCTAAGTTTACTGTAGTAAAGTGTACCAGGGAGGGAATCGAGATGCAATTAATGCAAGAAGTCAGGAAGAATGTGAAAGAAAAACATCAATAATTTCACCCTCCTGTTCCCCACCACAGGATGTTTCATAGATTTGAGATATTTGATCATATTTCTTCTTGCTTTTCTGAGACAGAATCACACAGCTTGAGACTTGCTCAAGTGGCTGTGACGGGTTCCTGTCTCTCCCTCATTGCCATTGCCACCCTTTCATATGTGCATGAACAGCTCTTTCTATAGCAAAAGTGCAAGCTGGAAAAAAAGACTGATTTCCACATCACATTTTCCTTTGTATATCTTTACTTTCTGTTTTAAAAACCAGATTCATTATTTGATGTAACAAACAGTACCCAATGAGTTATGATGGTGAGAATGGGAGGCTGTATTTCTCTTGAAGCCTCTGTCTGTTGAAATGAGAGGCTAAATAAACCAGCCTTGAGTCAAAGCTCCAATGACCAGGGATGATTTACACTGTGTGCAATTTGCTACTAATTTTTCTTCTGTCACTTATAGTTACATTTCAGCTCTCTCTCTTCAAAAGAAGAATCTCTGCAGTTATGTGTATCTTTTGACAGTTCTGTACACAAGGGTCATATATACACACAGCAGTGAGCATGGCATAAACTTTTCCTATGGCAATAAATCTGTGTTAAAACTGCCACCTTAGGCCACTCAGGAACTAGAGTGACTTAAATGCAGAGCAAGGGGTGACACCAAATGCTGTGTCCATTTGGATAAGTATTCTCAAGAGAGTTTTTCTTAGGAAACACACCAGTGGCCAGCATGGAATAATTTTTACACAGCAATTTAATTTGTGGTGGTCTCCAAAAAACCATACAACAAATTAAAAATAAAACAGCCAATAACCATCCTGAGCAGCAGCAAAATGATTTTAATCTCTCCTCTCCCAGTGTAAATATTAACTCTCTTTGCTCTTTTTTTCATTTCCTTCAATACCATCTGTCATGGGTGTACTGTCCTTCCACTGATCTTTGCTCAGAGTAAATAGCATCAATATCACAACAGGGAAACTAAATCTTCCCCGTGTTTCTCTAAACAGAGCCAACTCTCTGTCATGAGTGTTGTGCCAAAGACCCTCAAGTGCATGCTATAATACTGGAGAAAACACAGGAACGTGCCAATACAGTTCAAATTGCAGCACAAAGCCTGCACATTACAATGTGATGCCATTCTGAGGTATTATGTTCCAGGGAGCCTGTCCCATCTTATTGCAGACTTTCCAAAACACACCAGACTACTCTGTCCTTTTCTTGTGCATATCAGGAGTGCATCAGTTCCTGGAACAAGTATGCTTTTCTTTCACATTTTCCTTTCAAAAGGATGACATAGTCATGAAAAGCCACTCTTCAATTGTAATTTATAGTTGTTATGTAAATGAAAAGTAGAAAGCAAAATGAAAATTGAATTTAAATCTCCATTTGGTGGTCACTATTACAAAGTTAATTTTCAAGCAATTATTTCCATAAGAATCACATTCTCTTAGATTTATGTCATATGTACATACTTTCTATGGATGAACTCGCCACATGTTTTCTGTTGCCCTTATTTGCTCTAGCTGAAAGAAAATAAAAGAGAAAAAAAATTTTAAAAACCATAATACTTGCTTTAGGTCTAATGAGGAGCCTTAAACACACTGGTGGGAGTGGCACACTTATCATAGTGTAATCATTTGTTCTCAAAACATTAAATCTCTTCAAAGACTTTAAAATAAATTCTTCAGTGCTCCCAATCTGTTGGTTTCCTTTCCAACTTTCTTTTCTTGTTCCTTAGCCAGAACTCCATTGAAACTATACACTAACACCACTGAAGAATACTTGTTTGAATGGTTTCCCATTGCGTATTTTCACCTAGAATTTGAACATATCGGACAACAGGGAACAAAAAGGGAATCATCTTCTCAGTGCTTTTTGACAGGAAAAATGCCCACATTCAGAGGGAATTCTGTTCTGAAAAAGTGGCTTGTCCAGTAACTCAGGACAGCTTAGGGTTTAAGATAAAAAACTATCAGCTTTTGAATCAACTTGTAGTTTATCATACATACACTCACACACACTCACACGTGCATGTGTGTCTGTATAGATAGGTATGAAACCTAATCATGGTAGTAATGTACATCATGACATGTATATACCTTATCACATACACACACAAAACATAAATATTAGTCAGGCAACCTAGGAAACTTCTGACCCTCACTGAAATTCCCAGTCTTTGGAGCAGTCAAGGATTTTTCTGTCCCTTCTTCCACTTCCATGTTCTGCTCCTATTCCTATCATATCCTGTGGGCAAGTATATTCTTATACTTGCAGAGTTATCTACAGGCTTTTTGCAGCCTGTTAGAATCATCTGCAAGCCTGTTAACCTTATGAATACTTCTCTCAGGACATGTTTCTATAGCCCCCCCATCAGTGAAAAAAAAAAATAAATTAACAGTACTTCTTTCAGTTTCAGTAACAAGTTTCAAACCTTTTTTTTTTCTTTATTTTGAGTACTAACTATATTCTTTTCATACTCAGATAACCCAACAATTATTTCTCCAAATTATTCTTTTGTTAGCTAGCAAGTGAAAACAAATTATCGCCAATGCTTTAGCTTTTCAACATACTATGATGCTGAAAATGTCCAATATAAATTAGTGAAGTGAACTGAGAAAGCTCAAAAATTAGTAAGGAAATCAGTGAAGTGGTATGAAGACTGAGTGAGGATATTGTCTTAAAAAACAGGTGCTCACAGTTCAGTGGAATTTTTCAGAGAATGCAGAAAAAGAACCACTGAAAAACCTCCAGTATGCTGTCTGCTACCAATATTCTGGGCCCTCATCAATACAGAGGACACAGAAGAGGAGTATTCAATTTCCAGTAGGTAAAAAAACATGCTTTGATGTTGGAATAGGTTAAGACACTAATCTTACTGCTGCACACCATTATCTATAAAAAAGATTAAGAGATGTGCATTGGTAAGTGGTTTGTGAGGGGCTGATAACCTGTTTCACTCTGTCAACTTGTTAGTATTTACTTAAGTCCAGCAAAGAAAGAGAAATAAATAATGTGGTAAAAAAATGTCTTGTTCCACTCAGAGAGGATGAATTAACAGAGCAGATTGATAGTAACTGAGATACTCTAAAATAAATAATTTGCATACCTTTTCTTATGCAGAGCAGAAATAGAAGCCCCGATCCAACAAAAGCAGTACCAATGAGATGTACTCTAATAAAGCGTCTGTTCTTAGTCTGGAGAATGCCATCAGCTGAATCTTCAAGAAAAACCAGTGGGGAATAAGACATTACATAATCATATAATCCTCCCTTTGCCGTTCATTTTCACCGTATTATTTTTGCTAGGAGCAGTTAAGACATGATAATAACATTATAGATTGTGTCTAAGGTCAGGTGCTAATGGTGCACTTAACACCTTTTTCAGATAAAGAGGGGGAAAAAAAGGTAGAATATATTAATATTTGTCTTTCTTCCCTGAACTCCATGTGATGGTGCCTTTGAGCTCATCACAATTCTGCTTGTCAAAGTGTTACATCTAGTGTTACATCTACTTTAGTTTTCTACCAGGATTACAGGAAAAGCTATTTGAGAAAGAGGACAGAGAGTTCCTTTCATTTAGAAAAGCTCTAAATGAAAAGGGTAAGTGGTCTCCCTGTGTCCCAGATATTTTTCTTTTTAAAATCAAACTTCCCTATTGAAAGAATGACTTGGCTTTCTCACTCTAACCTGCCTGTTTCAAACCCTTGTCAGGCCCAAAAAGTGTGCCTGCACAGATGTTTTTAAAACTGGTGATGAACAGGACCAGGGAAATGACCTGACTAAGTAATGGTCTGACAAAGAGAAATACTATTTTTGAATTGAATAAGGTCTCCTGCCTGGTTGAAAACATATCAGGCGGAAAAGAATCATCAAAAGCAAAAGCAGCAGAGGAGCTGCCAAGTTGAAAGGTCTAATGAGGAATTTTATTTGGCTTGTCCATTTATGAATTTTCCTTCAATCCAGACTTTATGAGGAAAAAAAAAAATCTCTGTACAATTAGTTAAATTTTAATATGCTTAAAGCAAAGGCTATAGTGGCAAGAAAAGACCATATTGTTCAAGTTTCTGTGACAGTAATCATCAACAAAATAGAATATTCTTGGAAGATGTGCTTAATTCACATGGAGGATTTAATTTCCAGGTGCTGAGCTGTATATCTTCCAAATAATGGAACTTATTTAACATTCAGACTCCATTTTCACATACCTGCAGGTCTCGTAAAATTCCTCTTTAAATGCTGACCCTACATGCATGATGAACATGTTAGTATGGTCAGAGTGTACATTAATAACAAAACTTAATGACACAGGTATTTCTTTCTAGCCTTTTCAAAATTAGATAGAAAGAGAAACAAATCATGGCTGATTTGACCAGGACCAAATCACATTAGCACCTTGAAGTGTATTACCATAAATCAAATTTAGAAGTGTTACCTTCTATGCGTAAAATGGCAGATGTATTTTCTTGCAGCTCTTTATTCCAGAATACACAGTAAAAAATCTCATCAATTCTACTTTTGATTGTAAGGGTACTTGTCACATGGTACAACTGGTCACTTCCAGTTTCAAATCTTGTCTTTGCCTTGTCAGTCAAATCTTCATAGTTTCTGTTTTGCCAAATCACTTCAGCTTCTGGGTATCCTTCTGACTGACACGTCAACTTCCATTTGTTGTGTCCTGTGCTCACCACTTCTCGGTTTATAATTCTGTAAGGAGCTAAACAATTGGGGAAAAAAATCATTACCAGTAGAAAGCTAGCAGAACAGCCTGTATTAAATGCAAGATACCTTTTCTCTTTACCCAGCCCCCAGGGTCAAGTTTCAGCTTGGATTTTGACAGGAAAAGTAAATAATACTATTGTGCCTGTACTGGAGATACAGGATTTATTACAATTTTGATGTGGTTTAGAAAGCTCACGAGGCTTTATGGTCTTTGTACTGTCTACATGATTTTGCAACCCCATTCCTTACATGTCATTGGGGATTTAAAGGACAGAACATGGATTTGACCTAAAGTGCCAAGTTATACAGCAGCAGAGGTGCCATTAGACAGCTCCTGTCTCCAATGAGATTTCTTTAACGGCTAATCCAGACATGTCTTACTTCAGGGTCTCCTCTGAAAGCCTTTAAGAGTATCAGAGAATACTGAACATCTGGTAGTAGCACACGCACCCTTAACTTCCAGTTGGATTGTCTTGTAGTCAGCTCCCCCATAGACAATAACACAGCGGTAAACCCCTGCATCTCTGAGCTTCACATCAGTGATCTGAAGGAGAGACTGTCCCAGGTTCAGATTCTCTTTCAACAATTTTGTTCTTCCCTTAAAGTCATCATGCTGCTTTTTGAAGTCTTCGTTTCCTTTGGCAAGTACATAAACCTGCTTCAACTCATCCTTCTTTTCCCAGCTGACACTTAAATCTCTAAACTTTAATTTCCCATTCACTGGAAATGTGCATTCCATGGTCACATTGTTCCCATGTTCCACAGTGTAGAGTGGCTGAGGAGCTTCAATAGTGAATAAAGCTGAAAAACAAAATTTGGAAGAAAACTTAGTTTTTCAATAATACACCTAATCTTTGAAGTCATGTCTTATCATACCCATAGGTGATTTTAAGGGCAAAAGAAAAAGTTCTGAAAAGTTAAACATTTTGGTATGTATTTGCCCAAGTGTGTGACAAAACAGGATCTCTGGTGTATGCACACACAGTGGACACTTATACCTTATTCATAAGCTTAACATGCACACACAGTGTGATGCTGTACTAAAAACAGTGAACTGTGTATGCACAGCCCCTCAGCTGTTGCTTTGAGAACCCTGCCATGGTAACAAGCAAGTGTAAGTGCCTTCGATGGGGACGTTCTATTATATGAATGCCAGTTTTACCCACCATGTTAAAGAACACACAAAAATTCCCAGGTTTGATAGAGCCAAGAAAACCTTTTGTGTAATGCAAATGGTACCTTGTTTGAAATGGTATCTCTGCTGGAACACTGACAGGCATTTTAACCTGGCCCCATATCAATGCACATACATCTTGTTTAATGTAAAGCCATGCTTAGACCTTTTCATTTAAAACATTGAAGAAAAAACCTCAAATGCTAGCAGCTGAAGGAGAACTGGGAAAATTAACATTTCTGTATTTATACATAGAAAGAAAACATACCAAAACAGTTCTACTACTTTTTACAACTTGGCTTCTTACCATTTAGGGAATTCCAGTAGAATAAAAATATATACAAAAACAAAGGCCTTCCCATGATGTAGATAGGACCTAAAACGATAAAATAATAGACAAATATAAATACATTCTCATTTTTGGACTTGCACTCTCAAATACACTTTATAGTCGGTCAACACAAAGAACTGGACAAAAGACACTGAATTCCACCCTAACCAAAACAGGATGAAAGTGCACCCAGTAGATAATCAGGCAGAAATCTTCCTGCATGGCTGGGTCCAGGAAAACCACCTTACTTTATTTGCTTTAAACATCTGTTCTTGGCTAAACAGATGCTTTGTCATTATCTGTTGATTAGTAAATAAGTACTCACAAATACCCAATTGTTCCCCTAACTGTAGCAGGGAATGTTGCCCCTAATAGAAGAATGAAAGAATTTTCTGTACTAAGTCACTGCAGGAAATGGAACTTGGTTCTTACCCACCTGTTTGCTTTACTTTAACATGCTGTGAACACACCCTGCTTTTTTACCCTGGTTCCACAGTACATATCACCAGCTTACAAAGTTTTATTATCCATTTATATTTATATTTTTATATTTTAGAAACAGTTTGTGCAGTAGTTCGTATTTACATAATAACAGCTATTTATCAACTGTTTACACAATAGTGCCTTTGTGAAAGAGTGACAAACCCAGTCAATCTACAAGCACAATCTATTGTCTTGAATTTCTGCTGCTTTACCTCTGAATATAAAAGTAATTTCATTTTCTGTCAGAAGTTTTTCCCCTCTTTACTGACATGGGTTTTATAGTCCTACACAACATTTTAACATTTAAAAATGCTTATTAATATCAACTCATACATTTCATCTTCACCCACCCACTGCTTTTGGTAAGTCTGTATTTTAAGCAAGAACAATAGTAATATCTGGTAGTGCCATCATTTTTCAAATTACTGTTAAAAAAAATTCAAACACCATAATGGATATATTTTAGGAATACAGAAAATGGTAGATTTTTTCAAAATAAAGTCCTAATTTTGGATACCAAACATCCACAAAAATAAGGAAGCATTGCCTTTCACTGTTTTCTAGTAGTAGTTTCAGAACTTGTATAAGAAATTAGACAACTGAAATACCCATAACGCTTCTTAACTGATTAAATTCTATTTTGACTGCCATTCTTCACCGTTTTCATAAGGTGTTTCGTCCTTCTTTCTCTGACTGTCAGCTTTAAGATGATTGTGAAAAAACAATATTGTCCCAAATTCATAAGACACATGTGCCTTTACAGTGCTGTGGCTTAAGGGAACTCGACTCCTCATAACAATTTGATTCAAGCCTCTTCTTTTCCTCAGATTGCTGCTGCCTGGTCCCAACAGCTGATTTGCAGAGGGCAATGCATATGAAGCTGAGAAAGGAAGGCAATCTACTACACTGTTAACAATGTAAGCATGGTCTGAAGACAGGTGCAGGAAAAATACAAAAAACACAAATACCTCTCAGGGTGCAAGACCTGACTACCAGACTTATTCCTTAGCCACACCTGATGTCCTTGAAAGCACCAGAAAACTGCAGCCCAGTCCTGTGGGTTCCCAAGAGCTTCTCTAAACATGCATGCATTGGAAAGCCTCCATCATGATTCCCTTGCTTGAGTAACAAGCATTCCAGACCACCAACTAAGCTCCAAAGTAAAGCTTCTTAAACAAGATGGAGTTATACCAATCTCCCAAATGTGCCATAATCACCCTTGTTCTAGAGACAAGCCTACAGCTGAGACTGACAGGTATTGTTGTGCACTCCCCATGTCAGAATGACCGGATTTGCAGCACACTCAGACTCAAAATACTTTCTAATTTTTGTAAAGTAGAGGCTGTAGATGGCTTGGAATGACATAGACTGCCTGAACTAGTACACTGCTTGGAACAAACAGTATGTGCACTAGAGTCAGGATACTGAAAGATACCCATTCTGATGCCTGCAACCCCATCCACCTTTTTGACAGGAAAACTGTAGGTTGGCATGATCTCCAGGAGAGATGTTCTGATTAATTCCTTGAAGATAGATGATAACAAGTTTGCTTTTATAGTTCTAAGACCCATGTTTATGTCCTGCAATTGCTGAACTTTATTAGCATGTTTTCTCCCACTGTAGGGGAAAACAAGCTTTACAATACACAAAAGAAGTATGACTATTACTTACAAATTTCCTCAATACTGAGAAAGTTCACTGCTGTATTCAATTTTTCATTTTCAGCAGGAAAAAAAATGTAGGTCCAGGTCAAATCCAGATGCTCATGCAAAAAGAAAGCCACTGCAATAACCATTATAGAATGGAAACCTTCTCCTGTTTCACCCTGAGCGGAAGGATCCTCTGGATCAGTTTGAGACCTTGAGGTCAATCAAAGTCCTTTACTAAAGCTATCTGCTTGCTATGTTTCTTATAGAACCTACCACTACACCCCTTCTGTCCTCCTGTCAGCTTCCCACATCTGTGGCAAATAATTTTTTAAAAGGAAAATATATTCACTGTGCAAATCACTTCTCAGTACTGCTGCTGCATGTTTCCACCACAATCAAATGAAAAAGACAGGAAAACCAGAACTATTTGTCAAAAGACTTCATGTGACAACTTTAATGTTGATGTAACTACACCTACTTCTTTAGGAAATTTTCCCATTATGTGAAGTTCCCCAGTAGGGAAAATTCTGTATTGCTAACAGTGGTTCACTGTAACCAAAGACATAAATGTTGTAAAAATTAGAACATAAAATGCCATGGGCATTATAAGAAAAATGTAATCCAATCAAAGCTACGTCTGAGCACCAGTCTTTGGAACAATATTTGCAAGTGGTCATCCATCTACACAAATTCAGGGTCCCTAGATTATTAATCTCAAGCAGCTTCCAACAACAACTAGAACTTTGTCCACAACTTTCTCCTGTCCGTAAAGGTCATAGTAGTAGGAATAATGTAGGAATAACAGGAAAAGAATTTCCTACCCTCCTCTGGTAAAGACAGATGTTCTCTTCCCAAGATTTGGACACAGTGAAGGCCCCTTGCCTTGCTACTGTGTAATGAAAGCAGAGTTCTCAATCCTACGCACTGGGTTAGCAAAAAATAGAGAGCACTGTCTTTTTCATTTTCTTGATTCTAGAAGTCATTTAAGATTACAGAGCGCACCACCACCACCCCCCAAAAGTGTTAGAAGAAAAAGAACGCACTCACATTAACTTGTAGACTATAGCAGGAGAATCAGGTCAACAGCACAAAATACAACATATATTTCAGTGTAAATTCATTCTCTTAAATTGTCTTTGCTTACCTCAGAAAAGGGTTGAAATTCTCAGAAGAGTTAAAATACTGTGAAATGATCGCTTACAAATTTTCTGTGTTTTCTTCTTTCCACTTGACAGCCCACTCACAGTATCTGTCATGGAAGAAAAACCACGTAATATACAAAACTGGTTAAGGTTAATGTTTTTACTTGATGTGTGAGAAGAATATGGAAACCGTGACATATAAAATAGCTGAATGTAACATTTAGGTTGTAACAACCTGAAACTACCTTAGAAGACTAAGGGGGTGGATATCTGCAGTAGGTGAGACAGATGAATGTTAATTTCCACTGGTTTTTTATACTGCTCTTAAAAATAGGCTAAATTATATTGTCTCAGTAAAGAAAAAAAGAAAAGGTGCAACAGAAAGAAACTGAAACACATCTATAATATCCTGTGAGATCACAGAAGCCACTGATTTAGTAATCCTCAATGCCAGGAAGCTAGTTTCCTCTTTTTCCTTGCTTGCCTTGAGGTCACAGGATTGATATGCCATGTAAATGTTTAGCAGCAAATAAAAGACCAGGACAGATGGGGTTTTGTTCTGTTGAGTTTCTTTTTGTTCTTATTGTTTAATTTTCTTGTATATACACACATCCTCCTATATATGTACACACATATATGTACACATATACACACACATATATATACACACATCTACATGCACAAAAACACACAAATACATTTTAGTGCACGGTTCTATACTGCGGTATTGCTGTTCGAGTTCTCGGGTTTTTTCACCTGTTTTGCAAAAACTTCCCAGANGGTGCCGAGAACTGCGGCCCCTCGCAACTCGTCCCGAAAACCCCTGGCGCCGTGCTCACGTTTCCCAATGCTTCAGCCGCGGCGCAACAGGGCGGTGTTCTCCGGGCAGCTTTCTATTTCTGAGAGCCGAGAGCTCTAGGAATCAAAACCAAAAGCGGCTTCAGTACCTTCCCCATCCTGCTTCCCTTGACTTTTCTCTATCCTTTCTTTTTTAGCACTTTATTCATTTGATTTAGGATGGCTTACATGACTGATACATACTCATGCGGAGGATGACTGGTGTCAAAGGACTGGAAATGANAAAAGAAAAGGTGCAACAGAAAGAAACTGAAACACATCTATAATATCCTGTGAGATCACAGAAGCCACTGATTTAGTAATCCTCAATGCCAGGAAGCTAGTTTCCTCTTTTTCCTTGCTTGCCTTGAGGTCACAGGATTGATATGCCATGTAAATGTTTAGCAGCAAATAAAAGACCAGGACAGATGGGGTTTTGTTCTGTTGAGTTTCTTTTTGTTCTTATTGTTTAATTTTCTTGTATATACACACATCCTCCTATATATGTACACACATATATGTACACATATACACACACATATATATACACACATCTACATGCACAAAAACACACAAATACATTTTAGTGCACGGTTCTATACTGCGGTATTGCTGTTCGAGTTCTCGGGTTTTTTCACCTGTTTTGCAAAAACTTCCCAGACACCCGTCTCAGTCCTGCCTGTCACTGGGTATTCCCAAGGACCGCAAACGCCGGCGCCGTGGTCTCCTCAGGGAAGGATGGAGTCGGTGCAGCACGGGGATGGGGAAGGGGCTGCGGTGCCGGTGCCGGCAGCCCTGCGCCCCGCAGAGCTGCGGTCCCGCTCCTCCCTGCCTGCCGGCCCTTCCCTCGCGGGGCGCTGCCCAGCTCGGCCCGGCCGCGGTCGGAGCGGCCGC
>VZRX01017252.1:44031-60006 GCA_013398075.1 Notiomystis cincta | reverse complement strand
AAAAAAAAAAAAAAACAAATAGGTGTATGCTCTCCTCTGAACAGAGAGAAAACACAAAGCTGTTTACTGATTGACCTATTCCATGTTGGAAAGAGACCATTGCAAAAATAAGAAGGCAGTAACATGACAGAAGTTGGTAAAGATCCTTCTGAATCCCAAACCTTGGTGCATGCTAAAGCTCAGTCAGTTTTAGAGTCATTCTGATATGTGCTGGACACCCAAACAAGCTTGACTACTTCAGAATAAGACAATATTAAAAGATATTGTGCATGGGGTTTTTTTATTTTTTCTTTATACTATTTATGGCCTTGTAAATTGTATCTTAATGCTTTTTGGGAGAGCAGTAAAAACCCAATTGTTTGCCTTGATGTTGAAGGACTTGCCAGTTGTTTGTGTTGTCTTTGTGTGGCTCCAGAATGAAATACCAGTCTGTGTCAAGTGCAGACTGTTTGTGATAGAAGTTTGTTGAGGCTTCGTTTTTATCATGAGCCTGCTCCTTAAAGTGTAGTTTGCAAAATTATTTTCAAACACTTTAATATATCAGATGTACAGCTCAAGACTAGTATATGGCCTTGAAAAGTGCTTTTTAGTGAGGCTGAACGGGTTAGAGGAGGTCTCTGCTCCAGGCCACAAAGCAGTTATAGCAGATTTTTTTTTATGAGCTCTCTGTGTGCTCTTAACACAATTAAATGTGGGAATTTCATGTATTTCTTTAGTCGAAGTGCTATGTTCTGTACTTTCTGTTCTAGTAAGACTTTTATTCCTTGTCCTTTTTTTTTAAACATCTCAAATGTATACCTTAAGAAAGCTGTTGCTATAACTATTTACTGAGGAGGTAATTTTAAGATGTACAAGGCAGCCTGGAAAAAGATACTTTTCTGAAAGTGGCAAGTAGGAATGCAGAAATGTTTGTGGACAGTTATGCTTTCCTCGGTATGGATTAGAAAACTTTAAATATTTCTTATGAACATTTCTAGACAGTGACCTTACTGTCTAGAAACAGGTGTCAAAAGCCCTAACAGGTTGGTTTTTTTAATAGGAAATTGGCTGACTTCACACACTGTGATGCTTCCTAAAGACTTTACAGGCTTGAGTTTGAATAGTGCATAATAAGAGTACATTGTCTTCAAATAAAATAAAAAATACTAAAACAACCTTGTATACCCTATGTGTAGTGTTATTTAGAGTGTTAAGAAGAAAAATAATGGTAGAAGGTCACAGCACAGTACAGATTAAAATTTTAATTTACTGCTAATGAATTTGATTCTGGTATTGCATAAAGCAGAGCTTAGTAACTTTGCATCTCAGAGGAGTATTTTTGCAGTGATGTGTAAAAGACATTCTGAGCACAATTTTAAAGGTTTTTAATTTAGGGTGCAGCCATAGAAAAGCTGAAGCTCTCCTGTCAAATTTTAGCCAGGTTTCCTAAGGCGTGTAGAGGAACCAAAAATGCTTTCTTTGGTTTTGAACAGATGCCCACCAAGTGAATATTATACCATTCCCTCCCCTGACACCCCACCCCACTCCACCAGTTAGAGTTTAGTTTATGTCCTGCTGTTATTTTCATAGAGGTAACACTGCCTTTGGCTTTAAAAAGTTGCTTTTCCTTTCTTTCCTTGGGAAACTCTACATAGGGGAAACTGACTCACATCCCAGTTTTCCAGGATATAGCATGTCTGCACCACTTGAAAGGTAACCCTACCGAGGAGAAAGTGAGATTTTGTTTTAATAACAGGGTCTTTGGTTATTTTTCCAGTGGTATTATAAGAGTTGAATTACCTGAAGATATCTTGATGTGCATTGGAATAATACTGTATAGTAAGCAGTGGTTTCTAGTCCATACAACTAAAAAATTTAAGTCCTAGTAGCATTTAAAATCCTTCATTACTGTTTGCAGTTATCTCAGTGTATAAGTGTTTTATTACTTACCTAGAAGAAATTTTTTATTGGAACTCCACAAATAATTGGTGATATAATGAATCCTTTATTGCCTGACCTCTCTGACTCTTTCTCATATTAGCTTCATTAATAATGAGATCTGAATTGAAGACTAGTTTGTAATTTTGTTGTATCACTCTTTTCTCTATTATGAGATGATAGATGGAAAAGCATGGATGGAAAGACTGGTTTGTTTTGATATCTTTATGTGTAACAATCAGACCTAGGGGTTAAGTGCATCTCTGGATGTTGTCAAGCCATTGAAGTTTTCACCTAGATATATTTCTGGGAAAACTGTACAAAAAAGCATTAAGGAGAGAAGCACTGATTCAGAGAATTCAGTGATTCGCTAGTCAGAGAATGGAACAGAAAATTGTGTTGCATAGGGGCCTGCCTAGTGAAATGAAGTAAATAGGGTAGTAAATAGAGCACAAAGAATTCTCTAAGCTATTGCAGAGCACTTTACTCTGGTTTTGAAAAAAAAAAAAAAAAGACCCCAAACCCCAGAAAAATGAAAAACCTCTGAGTTTTCTCCAAATCAAAAAATAAATCACATTCTGCCATCCTGAAAAAAAAAATTGTTTCTACTACAGTAACACAATAGGAGAATTTTGCTGTTGCAGCAGATGTTAAATAAAGAAGTCTAGACTGTACCTTGTCCTTGCAGGAGCTTTTATGAGACAGTGTGCTGGGACTTTCTGCTCTGGAGAAAGGAAGCCTGTACATGCCCAAGCACAGATGTACACAGCCTGAGAAACAAGCAGGAAGAACAAGAGCTGTCTCTGGTCAAAACTGCAACATCATGGGAATAAGTGAGATGTGGTAGGACAGCTGGTGAGGCTTGAAATCTCTATCAGACAGGTCTAGCTCTTCAGGAAAGACAGGAAGGAAAGAGAAGGAGTAGCAATACCCGTGATGAGAAGGTGTGGCTTGTGAGTTAAGGCCAAAGGAGAGTCCACCAAACATGACACTGTGGAGGGAGCATGCTGCAGGTCACCAATCAGAGTGACAATATACATGAAGAAACAACAAGTTGTTCTTTTAACAACTGAAGAAAATCTCTGGATTACATGAGATTCTCATGAGGCTGTAGTCTCCCTAAAATCTGCTGGATGTGCCATAAATAGGAGGACGTAAGCAATTGAGTAATTTCTGCAAAACTCTGAGGAACAGCTGCTTGATACAGGTCTGTATGTACTAGATGGGCCATCCAAGGGCCATCGTGCACAGCTGAATTTGTTATTTACAAATAAGGGAGAACTGTAATATTAGAGGCAGACTTGATTGTAGCAAGATGAGTTGCAGACCCTGGACATTGGGAGAGAGGATTTCATCTTGCTTGGGAAACTGGTAGGTGAGGTGCCATAGGAGCTTTGAAGAATAAAGGAGTTCAGGAAAGGTGACATGATTTAAGTGTCAGCTAAGTGTCCTTGGCCACAACACAGACTGGGAGCTGAAAAATGGGAGCAATTCTGTAGAGATGTAGGGGACACTGGAAGACAGCAGCTATGGCATAAGTCTGCAGTGTACCCTGACAGAAGAGAGAGTCAAAAGGACAAACAAGGGCTTTATAAGCTATAGTAAAGCCAGTAGGTTGACAAAATTTTCTGTTGTCTTCTGCTCAGCGTTTTGTTAAATGCATTTAAATACTGCACCCACTTTTTGCCCCCCTTCTGCCCCAGTGCAAGAATAATGTAGGTGAAAAAGAGCAGCTTTTGGAGCAGACCATCAAGATGACCAAGGGCTGGAGCACTTCTTGCAAGGAGGCCAAGCAAGCTGTGCTGACTTAGCCTGGAATGGAATGCCTTTGGGGCGCTGGATCCGAGGGCAGCCCCCCACCAACCCTGAGAAGGAAATCAAGAAAGCACTGCCAGGAAGTGCGAGGAGTGATGGGCATACATTGAAACAGGATATGGAGAGCAGTTCAGACTGAGTGTAAGGAGAAGCCTTTTCCCCTGCAAAGCCAGTCCAGCAGTGAGGCAGAGGCTCAGTGACACTTCCATCCTTGGAGGTTTTCAAGACCTGGCAGGATGAAAGCCCTCAGCAGCAGCCTGATCTCCTGTTCTGATCGCAGAGCTGACCCTGTTCTGAGCAGGACTGCTGAGGTTGAACAAGTTATTTTATGATGCTCCAGCCCCCACGGAAGCAGGCACAGACTGTGGCTCACTGTATTTTGTGGATCCTGTGAGGGAGGATTTTCTTATATCTCTTTCTTCCCAGACTGAGAATTATGAGCAGTTACTGCTTGATGCCTGCTGTCGTGCTGAGCACCACGTGCACAGCAGCAATCTGTTGAAACAAGATGTGACTTGGTCTAACTTTTAACTGATGGCTGTCAGACAGGCCTCAGGTGTATGTTAAGTGATAATGATACAGAAATAACATCACAAGGAATGGAGAAGGGAATCGAGAATTAAAGCCTCTGTGTGCCCTGCCTGCCAGATTGCAAAAACAAAGCAAAATTCTTGTCTGTGGGAATAATCTGCCTGAAAAAGAATTGTTCAATTTCCTTTATATTTTGGAAGTTTTTTAATATATGTTGCTGTATTAGTAGATACATTTCCCCTACAACTGTATGTAGCATTATGTATCCAGCATTAGCACATACGTGAGCTGAAATCAGGAATTTCAGTAAAAAATTATAATCATTATTTAAGCAAAACACATTTTAAAAGTCTTGCTTTGAGATTACAGCAGGTCGGCCCTGCCAGTCCTTCAGGGTCAGACTGGAGAACTGAAATTCTTGAAAAGTGTAACTTTTAAGAATAAGTTAAACAGGAGGAGCCAAGAATCACTGAAAGTGCCAGAAAGAAAAGAGACTAGTTAGTCCTTTGAGCATGTCATTGTTTTATTGTTGTTTTGAGATTGCAGTTCAGAGTGATTTGGAGGGGGTTTTGGTAGACTTTTGAGGGTTTTTTTCCTTCCCAGCAAGAGGATTTCTTACTAGACAAAAAGATATTCTTCTCAGTGAGAAAGCATCATTGCTTTCAGGAGTCAGATCTAGTCCTCCAAATTAATCTTTGATGGGAGCCACTAAACTTGTAAGAA
Source organism: Notiomystis cincta (assembly GCA_013398075.1). Lineage (NCBI taxonomy): Eukaryota > Metazoa > Chordata > Aves > Passeriformes > Notiomystidae > Notiomystis > Notiomystis cincta. The sequence goes on along the minus strand of VZRX01017252.1, from coordinate 55,020 downwards.
AATAAACAGGCTAGGAAAATAATACACTTCTAGCAGATCTTGTATTTACCAATAATAAAAGTGTTTTATTATAGCCTGTCTGCAATGTGAATCTCTGGATAGCCTCAATCTCAGTCTGCTCCCATCCCTCTTCTCTCCCTATTTTACTATGTCAGACTCTAAAGTGCATTCTTCTCCCCAGGTAATATTGGATAGCCAGGAAACAGTCATAGATCTGCTTTCATAGCAGTTAGTCTTTGAGAGTTTATAGACTTGCTCCCTGTGTGGGCATGGAAAAGATTCTATACTCCTTGGTTAAAAAAAGTCAAGATCAAGTAAATCTTGAAAAGGGGTTATTTTTTTATGTTTTGACAATGCAGTGGTAGTATACTTTCTTTTTTTTCTGAAAATCCATGTCAATCTTTTCTTGTTTTTTTTAATCTTTTCTATCTTTTGGGGTCCCTAACATCATCTAGGTTTATTTTGAGCCATGATAAAACTACATTATCCTATTCTAATGAGGACCAGATGGTGGTATGGAAATCCTCTATAGTCCTGTACCTAAGTGGATACTTTTATACTTCTTTCTTTTCTTTCTTTTTTTTTCCTTCTCTTTCATGGTTGGTTCCCCCCTCCTCTCCATCCTCCCTGCCCTCCTCCCCCCCTGCTTTAACAGCTTCTTTTGAAGTTTTGGCAGTGATGCAAATTAATACAGGAAATAAAAGCTACAGGCATTTCTTCCTCAGTTAGTTAAAATTGTGGAGCTAGTGGGCAGAAAGTATAAAACATTGCTAGGGAAACTCATCCTCTAGTGGAGTAAGGCATAGTCTGCCTTTTCATAGATACAAATTATACAGCATTTTCTTCTGTATGTGAAATTTTCTTTTGACACAACATGGAAATGCCAAACGTATTTATCTCTTGCAGGAAAAATATCTTACTTAGTTCATTCAAATTATAAATCATAAGATTTCTGCTTCTGAAAATGGCTTTCAAGTGTTCTGTGCTTTTGTCTGTTCTTCAGCTCTTGCCTGTGGAGAAACATGTATGCATTTTACACTGTATGCACAAGTTATGTCACATGCATTCATGAATCAGCTTGAAGTGAAACTGCTGTTGAGTGTTTTCCATATCCACAAATGGCTCTAAAGCTCCCAGTTTTGTAAGGAAATGCTTTGGGACACTATTTCACCATATGTATTAATGTGTGAATATTAAAGTAATTAGAATGTAATTTAATGTTACATAAGGTGTGTGACAAAAGTATCCATTTTCGGAAAAAAATATCAAAAACTCACTGAAAGCATAGATAAATGCAACTTAATATCATACGTTTTCTTTTCTCTGTACTGTCAGCTCTAGGTTAGAGGCAGGCCATAGCATGATTGCATTACTTTCCTGCCAGGATTGTATTGCCTTAAGAGGTTCACTTTGAATGGCAATAAATGAAAGTAACAAGGCAGTTTTCTCTTCATGTTCAAAAATTTGTCCGTAAATCTGAAATAAAAGTATAGAAGTACCCCGTAGACTGCTTATTAATTGACCATATCTTTTGATTAAATTATAGAGACTTTTTTTTTTCCTGAAGTAAAGACATAAAAACAGTAAAAAAATATAGATGTATTATAAGAGATAGAAGAGGACTACAACATTTCAATTTATATCCAGACAGTCATGTATATCTCAAAACAAGATGTAACTTCAGTTATATAACTGTTGATTATTGGTGTTTGCTTTTCACCTCAATGTCTTTTTGAAAATGTACAGAGAAGACATAACATTTGTATATGCCCAGTAAGAAATAGTTTGAACCTTCCAGCAGGAGTTTTAAGTTTGTTTCTTTCTGGAGTCTGTCTGATAATCTAGGTAATACTCGAGTGGTTTTTGAAGTTCTTACTTTTTAAGAAACTTCCAACTGAAGTTGCCATGGTAATATGTGACAGGATGTATAATAAAAGAGGCAGCTGAAGCATTTGAAACACATGTTCAAGTGAAAAATGAGATCACACATTTAGCAGAGATAAAGTACAAGCAGTATTTGTACCTGCGCACTTAAGAGGATAATGTTTTTGTACAAATGTACACCTTCCTGGAGTTACTGGTTTTGTGATATCTGAACTGAATCTTGGATTCTACACATAGCACTTTGCTGGAATGCCTTTACTACAGATACTGAGAATTTTGTGAGGGAGAGTTGAAGAAAATCTGATTTATTTATCAGACAGCTCATAAGTCTGCTCTGACCTCCTCTCCTCAGTTAGTTTTAAATTCCTTAAAATTAAAAATGTATTAAGAATGTACAGAAGCTATTCAAGACAGGTCAGTAGGGTTTTATTAGAAACTAGACAATAGGCCACATTCTTAAAGACAAATGCAAAATGTTAATGGAAATTGGATGAGGAAAAACCAAAGCTTTTGAAAAATGAAAACATTAATGTCTTTTTGATACCTAGTAGGCTCAATCTTAAGTACTCAATCTTAAGCAGGTAAAAGGAATTCATAGAGTCATAGAATATGCTGAGTGAAAGGGAGCATCAGGATCATCACATCCAACTCCTGGCCCTGCACCTCATAAGCCTATTGTTTGTTCTTGGTAGGGACCTGTATCTTGCACACATCCTAGTCCTTTATCCTGGGACTCTTTTTGAGTAATGAGCTAAAAGTAGGAATGGAAAAGAGAGTGTGAGAAAGTATGAGTAAAGGCAGGGAGGAGACGGCATCTCTTTTATTTAAAGATGATTATATTTACAAATACAGCTTTGGGGTTCTGTTGGTTTGGTTTTGTTTCAGTTTTGGGTTTTTTTTCCCTTAATAAATTCAATTAACCAGTTACTCAGTCAAAATAAGATCAATCATTTATCAGTTGCTCTTGAAATGAAGTGGTGCTTGAAAAGCATATGTGTGCTGTGTTTTGACTCTTGGCAGGAAAAATGGCTAATGGTAAAATGCCAATGAGTTTCTGAACAAGAAAAGTTTTTTCGTGCTCCTTCACTTTCATTGATAAAAAAAGGAAAGTACTGACACAGGTTTCTGCAGTCCTTCCTGTGCCTAATAAAACTTTGCACAATGACATTTTTCCATCTACAGATTTGTCACCTTATCTTTGCTAGTAAAAGATCAGCCACCTCTACGATGATACCTGAAAAATTTAATTTTTCTTAATGTCTCAGACACTGAGTCATTTTCTTCAGGGTCTTGAAAATCCCTAACCTTTTCCTCCCCAAAGTTTTCAGAGAAATTTAGTCAAAAGGAATTTTTTTTAGTTCTATTAAAATGAAAACAATTGTTCCCTTTCTTTCTTGTGAAGTGAAATGTAAGCAAGCTTTGCCTTTTCAGATTACTACCATCTGTTTCCCTTTGGGGTGGGAAACTGCTAGATTTGTTTTCTATTGACAAGATACTAGTAGCGCTTATGACATCACTAATGCGTTTGTCTTGAAGCATTACATAAATTGTTTTGCCCCTTAGGTGATCTGGGCTTAATTCTGGGAAATAAATGCTCTCTGGTAACAATTCTATATCCTTATTAGTTTCTGTGCATCAAATGGAACAGAACAAGATAAATGATATCTGTACCGAGGAAGATTAGAACCATCTGTCTTGCAAGAAAAAGCCAGTTTGGTTGGTATTAGCTGACAGATTGTATACTCTGCCTGATCACTGTGAAGAAATAAATGAAGTGGGTATCAAAGAGCAGATTTTAATAGCTATTTCTAACATACATTGGCTACCAGCAAAAGATGCAAAACAGACTGGTTGCTGCACTAGTAGTGAGACAAATATTAATTAAATTAATTCAGTTGAATCAATTCTACTAGTAATTTTTGGGGCCAATATCTGTGATTAGTCCATATCTTTGTGAATGCAGCTTGCAACTGGTGTCTAGCTTGGAGGTGCACCTCCAGCTTACCTTTACATGCTTAATCTCAGTTTGTTGGAGGAATTTAACTGACTTCAAAGAAAGAATGTCTTCTGAAGCTGCTTCCTGTGACACAACAAGTTTTCCATTATTCCTTTCTGCTTAGTAGAACAAACCTATCATTTTAGTCTTTTGTTAAGTCCACTGAAGTAAAATTTGGTCTTTTACTTTTCTATGAAATACTATTTCCTGAATGTTAGGTTTGGAAAAAAAAGCTCTTGTTCAGTTATTAGTCAGATATTGAGATTACTTGATATTGTAACATTAACTCTTTGTTTAATGTCTTCATCTATTTTGCTATTCCTACAGTATTGATACCTGCTTTTTACATAATTGGCTATTCAATGACTCTTGTTTGTCTCTATAAAGCTTATGTAAAACTTCTGAGAATTCTGAACACTGGTAACAGTACCTCAAAACTTGCTTACTCTTGTAGATAAGATTATTAAATGCAGACGTTGGACACCCTTCTGCACTGTGCTGCATGTTTATTGCCTAAAAGCCACACAGAAGAAAAATAACAGTGCTGGGTTACTGCCAAGAAATTTTACCTTCATGGTTTGCCCATTGGATTAAGTCTCTCCTTTGGGCAGCACAGAAGCTCACTTGGATTTAAGGGCTTTTGATATTATTTTCTCTTTACACAGAGTGTAATTCCAGTACCTTATTGACAACAACAGGAATATAAAGGATTCATTGCTAATAACACCAAGGTCATGGGTTTGATCCATGACCATTCAATTAGGGGCTGGGACTCGATCCTGGTGGGTCCTTCCAGCTGAGAATACTCTGTGACTCTGTGTGCTTTTCTTTTTTACGCAGTTTACTTTCTGGCTTGTGGCTAATATTGTGAGACCCTTTTCTTTTTATGATAGCTCTGTGCTTGTAAGTAATTTGTAATCTGTCTTTGCGTGGGGAAGCTTTAAAAATTCAGTTTTCTTTTTAAAGAGTGCAGTTTCTTGCAGTGCTAATAATTTTAATTGCTCTGTGTAGCTGATGTGAAAAATATCTCCAAACAAGCTTTGAAGCAGCAGGATAAAACATTTAGGTCTAATTTATTTTAACTGTTTGATCTAGAGGCCCATTTCCTGAGATGTCTGTGGGCATGCTGGTCATAGAACCAAGCAGACAGTGCGTAATTATTTTTAAATTGTCATCTCTGTATTGCACTCTGGTGGCTTACAATGGAGGTCTGAAGCTAGGTATCACTATTCTATTTTCCATTTATTTTTGCCAAACAACCATTTGCAGCAGCTTCTGGTTTTTTCTGTTGATTAGAAAGAATGACACCAAGGATAACTCAGGTGAGCATTTAATCTTTCGTCTGCTGATGAAGTGCCACATGTGCCTGTATTATCTGCACACTAACTTTCATACATGTTTTGGAAGGGTTTTGCAGATTTTTGTACATGTGATTGTCATTTTTTTTTAAATTAAGCCTTATTTTTCATTGCAGCTCTGAGTGCCCAGAGGTTAGAAGTTAGTACTTGTTAAAAGAACACTTTCAGAGTGTCTGAATATTGAAAACCTGTAAGTGAAAATAACCTATTATAGGCAGAGTAGCCATGGCCTATAACAGAAGAGTTTCTTCAAGTCTCAGTTTTCTTAGATTTGGATGCTGAGTTTCAGAACTTAAGCTGTTTATCTGATTATTTCTTACATGGTAGTTAATTCCTTTCTTGTTTACCAGGATGTCAGTATAATTATGTCTTAATGATGATGACATGAAACACGTTTACTGCCATGCCTGCTCTCAAACTGAGTGTCCTGCCCAGTGTTTTAGACAAGTTGGGTAAAAGAGGATATCTCCCAGGAGAGCCATTAAACATATTGGGTTGCAAATTCCCTCTTTATTGAGGGGTGATTACTGTGTCTTCCTCCCCACAGACACATAGACTCGCACAAAATACACCAGTGAAATTATGTTTAATACACATGGACAGTGAAGAAGAGAGTATTTCTCACTGGCTCTGCTTTTCATTTCTATTGAGTATTTGTGCACCACCTTCCATCCCATTTGGGGGAACAAAACCAAAGTAGCATCCCTTCCATCCACAGCATCTGAACATGGAAGAGACAAAACAAGCTAGGAGTCTAAAGTATGGGAAATTTCTAGCCTAGTGAAGATGTGGCTTGTAATCCAGAGAGGGTTTTTTTTTTCAAGTTATCAAAGTTGGTTAAATTATTTCAGATGAGAATTTTCTCCTACTGGATTTTAATCAATGAAATGATGGTATAAATGCTCTTTTATGTGGTTTGACATCATTGTGGCAGTCTGAAGAATAATCAGTAGAAATGATAAGGATGGTCACCACTGTCTAGTTTATTAGCAGTATCAGTAACTGACCTTTTCCCTCTCCGCCTCACTTCTCCTCATCTGTCATGATTCACTTTGTAACATTGATTTCCTTTTACTATAACAGTTTCTATGTGGCAGACTTCAAAATCCCAATCAGCCCTTACAGTTGCTCACACACTGTTGAGAAACTACTAGCTGTATTTAATGAAAAATGCGAAAGTTATTTCTAATTTAGTCCTCTTGAGAGTGTTATAAAATTTCAAATGTCACTTGCTACTAGTACTCATTTATTTTGGAATACTATACTTAATTTATTAAATTATGCAATCAATATTTTTTGCCAATATAGAAGTTGCTATTGTCACTTTTTTTTTTTATCATGATATTAACTGTGTCTACAAAATCGTGGTCTGATTGTTATAGGACACAAGTAATTGAAAAGCATGCTTGGATGTGCACCCATGCATCCACATCACATCTTCAGTTCTCTTGTGCTAAACACAGCAACCTGGCTAGGAAAATTACAGTATTTCCCTTCTTCCTGTGCTAAAGCTGCACTTGAGACCCTTCACCTGTAGTTCTCAGAGCAAGTACAGTCACATGAATCGTTGCTACTGAAGTTTTTATGGCTATATAGATGGGCTGTTTGTGTACTTAAAAAGAAGTAGAATTTATTCCCTAAGACATGGCACTTGGATGGTGAATGGTTATTCACCTGAAATGTGTGATCTGCACCTGTGGCTTGTTTTCTCAATAATCAGCTTCTCCCATCAGTAAGACTTTCCTAAATAAAATACAGCCCATCTCTGCTAAGTCTGAATGATATACTTCTTTTTTGTCTTACTGCCTAGAAAATTCTACAAAATGTTTTGCAGTAAAAATGAATACCTACTGTTCTTAATTCTTACTTCTGTTTTCCCGTAGGGAGAAAAGAAATAATTTTAAAATTTGTTGTAAAGTAAGTCCTAAGAGAGTAGGACTTGGCGTTTTTCATAAAATCTGCATGTTAATAGATCAAAAGTCTTTCACCACCCAGTGTGACTGACATTTTCAATAGGACACATGTGGAGGAAAATAAGATACAATTACTAGGAAATTAACAGCTGAAAATGGGATATTGATTTTAACTGCAGTCAAACATGGTTTGGTTTTCTTTCCTCTAATTTTGAATCATCTTTTGTGATAGGCTTCTGAGTCGTTTCCTGTATATGTATGTTTTCAAATCCAAGGTTAAGGTCAACTTTAGGCAGTTGCTTAAGGCACAGCTTTTGCCTTAAGATCTACCAATAGTTGCTCACCAGTGCAAAGCCATCATGTCAGGAAATCATGGCCATTCAAAAGTACCCAAGTTCCAGATATTCATTTAAGGTTGGCGTATTCAATGGATAAGCATAAGGATATTGCCCATGAATTGTTTGAATTGTTAAAAGAAGAGTTCAGAGGAGTTGCCTGAGTGCCCATGTAGATGTTTAATCTTGACACTTGCATCCAAAATTCATCCTTTAGCATCAAGCATTGCTTTCAAATCTATTTAACTGCTCAGATGTCAGGTCTGGATGTGCTAAAGCAGTTTTTGATGGCACAGGGTAGGCAGGTGCCCTGCCTTTTGTCTGCTTTGTCAGAGTATGCCAGGGAGGTGTTCCCTGTTGTGCTGCACAGTGGCTACAGAGCTCCCTGAAAAGAGCTCAGTGCTCCAAACTGGTTTTCCTACAGCTGTTCCAGTAAGTTTAAGCTGTGTGATGAAACAGTATGTGGCAGGACAACCTTGGCCATAGCTGTTGTTCAGGTTTTCCCTTTCCTTAAGGAGAGCTTGAAATCCAGTGGAGTCCCTGTAGAATTGCCCTGGAGCACTTTGAACACTTAGACAAAATCTCTTTGTTGCTCAGATTCCTCTTGTAATCCTAACAGCTACAGCACTAGAGTCTTTTGTTGTGCAAGATGAAACTGTGACAAGTAACAAAACTGATCTTGGAAATGGAAAGCATGAATGAAGATTAATTTTTTTTTAATAAAAGTATACAGAACCAGGGAACTTCTGGCATTTGAGAGAGGTAATCCTGAGTTTGACATAAAACCACATAGGTTCAAAGGGATTTTGGAGTACGCATTCATATATTGTTACTAAGTTTTCTCTGTATACATTATGACTAAATAACAATTGGTTTACAAGCCTCTGCATCAGTACTGTAGCTTACTTAGGATCACCAAACACATCTCAGGGCTTTCTTGATGCTACATTGTAAATTTATGGACAAAATAGGTTTTGTAAACTATTCATTGTAATATCATGAAACTTCAGCAATAGCAAGAATTGTTACTCTTGTAGCCAAATATCACTAGATCTGCTTTTTACTGCCTTCTGTGGATTAATATTCCTCTGCAACCATTGTTTCTTGGCTGTCACATTTCCCCATGTACACAGAGAATGTTCATCTCTAATATTCATAATTCTAAAACTTCCCTTTTTTTTTTTAATAAAGTAATTTAAATTCAGTATTATGTTTCATCTGGATAAAATTTACATGTACATGTAAGAAGTTTACTCAAAGGAAAGGAATTATGGGTATTTTTCTGTGTGTTTCATTCCACCACTTGTTTTTTGATGGAGAAAGTTGAGGGTTGTTTCTCTCAAGTGAAAGAAAAAAGGTCTGGTTAGAAAAGAATATGAAAAGTGTTTGATTATGTTATCTGGCTGCTGTCTATAATGTGGAAACAAGTTGTTTTCAATTATAGTAGGTTATTTATATGAACTACTTGTAGATATACGTGAAAGTACCCTTGGGCTTCTGGAATTTGATATGACAGTCTCCTGCAGCATGGTGTTTGTTTGACTTTATTGTTTGTGACTTATCTTTTTCTTTCAGCACTGGGGTTTTACAGAGCTGTCAAAGTATAACGTGTGAGGGGGATTTTGTTGGGGGGTTTTGCTGGGGGGTTTTTTTGTGTGTGTGTGTGTGTTTGTTTTTAAAGAAATTATGTTAGGATCCTTTAGTTTGCTTTTGTAAGTTTGAAATTAACAGCCTTCTTTGTATGGCATGCTTACTTTCTTTCTAAACACTGTGCATGTTAAACTGTCTGTTTTTCTTCTTCTCCATTGTTTCCTTTTAGCAAGACCTATATTTCACCAGCATAGCCTTGTCCCACTTCCTTACCACGTGCTTCTTCAAATTGAAGCTCATTTAGGGTAATACTGAGCATCTTGGAAGCATAGGCCCTTATCTGTGCTGACAGGCAAACAAAGGATCCCTTAATACTTTTCACATATGTGGAAACTACACCTATAATCACATTGAAGATGAAAATAAAGTCATTAAATGGATATTACATGTCATTATTTTATCTTATCACGTCAGCCCTCAGCAATTTACCAGGCTTAGGATATTTGGGAGCAAAATGAGTCTAATTAATGGGCAGTGTACTTGTTTATTTTAGAATTTCCAACTGTCTTGTAGGTGACAAAATAAAATCTAATTATTTTGATATTTTATTAAGTGGTTTGTCAGCCATTATATAATTACTTCTTCTGGGAAAAAAACCAAAACAAAGCAATCCGAAAATTATGGCTATCAGAAAGGTAAAGCCTGTTGATATTTTTTGTGAGAACAACAATTGCAATGTAAGTCTTGAGGAAAGAGAAATAGATGAAATAGTACTGTGAGACTATAGTGAATGTTGTTTTTCCTACTGTGTACAATTATATGTAATTAGATCTGTCCTTTTTTCATTATGCTGTCTCAAAATTATTTCTGCCTATCTAGGTACTGAATGAACTTGTAAATAAGATAGCAAGATCAACATAGTCTGAAGAAATAATTAGTAAAAATTTAACAGAAATTGTTCTGTTCAGGCTAAATCAATAGTAATGGAGATGAATAAATGGGTGGTAACCTTAAGTAATTACAAATCCTTTAAATTATTCTTGAATTAGAAAGCAGGAGAAAAGAACATATTTAATTACTTTTAGAGATTCATTAGAAGAGAACTTTCTGAATTCACTCTTTGTTCTTTCCTCCCTAGAATACACTCTTTTAGGCAACTGATATTCTGTTTCCTGTACCTTGTTGAACTTTTCATCCAACTTGGTTAGCTAGCCTAGACATAGAAACCCAGGTACTCAGTGATTTATAAACATTTCTGTGAAGAAGCAGACTTCTTCTCATTCTGTTAACTAACTTCTCCACTCTAGTTTCTGCTTATTTTTGGCACAATTCTAATTTATTCATCACTCTAAGAAAGAAATTCTTTTTCATTGTCTGTACAGTTGAGAGGAACTTTTAAGAAATACTGAATTTATCTTACCTAATGAAAATGTACCAGTAGGTTTAGATGGGGCACATAATTTTAAAAAATAATTAAATCTAATAGTCTGCTCTTTTATTCTTCTGTACCATAGAAAGTTCTACTTGGACATGTGAATATATTGTCTAGAGTGTACTTTTTGCATTATTGTTTTTAATTTTAGTTACATAAATATTTCCTTATGGACTTTTGATATATATTCAGTCTCTATAAAAGATCTGTTGTCTTCACAGTGTTTTTCTATATTTGTAACTGTGAGGTTGCAGAAGAGTTATTAGCTTTATAATGCATTATGAGGAAGAGAAATCCTCAAAGGGCAAAGAGGTGTCAAGACTGACTCTAAAATTACTGCAACTAAATTAGAATTAAGCAGAATTAATTGGTAAAGCAGGTACTCTATGGATCACCATGGAAATGCGAAGGTCAGAGAACCTTAATCTAGAGAGTCCTCCTGAGACTTGAGTAACTCTCAAAACCTAACACCACAATTTTG
>VZRX01017252.1:7357-28103 GCA_013398075.1 Notiomystis cincta | reverse complement strand
TACAGCCTCTGTGGGGATTATGTTATTTCCCAGCAAATTTTACTTTCCTTTTTATTAACAGCAGCTTCTGAGAACAACAGTCACTAAGGAGCCCCCTCTATGCTGCATGATGTCTAACTAGAAGTCTTCTCCACCCCAAAAGACTATTAAATAGCACTCACTGTCTAATTAATAAAGCAGCTACAGCTACTTTTATTTTTGCACATACTCAGGCAGTCGTTCTATCTGAAAAATAGGTTCTATATACTAATTAGCCATATTAAAGTAAATATAAAATTTGCTGGATGTTCTCATGTTCTTTCAGCTTTCTGAAGCAAATAACTATATCAACAGCATCACTAGATCACAAGACAAAGACTTATTTTGGATTCTCTTAAAATTAAGAATTGAAGAGGCTGCTTTTCTTCACATTAGCTGAAGTAAGCAATGCCACTTGCCTTGCAGAGCTAAAATCAAGAGAAACCATGTAAGGTGAAAGGAAGTAGAGCTGGATTTTTGAGAACACTAGTCAGTGAGACAAAGCATGTCATAAGTAAATTCTGCAAGCCTCTGATATGCCTTGAGATATGCAAGAAATGAGTGGAAAGCATCAGTTAAAAATGGCTATAGAAAAATGCAACCTAAGAATTAGTTTACATGCAATGTCCTTCCTACCTTTGTTCTTCACATGATGCCAGTTTGTGTGACTGTGTACAGGACAGGAGGGGGCTGATGGAATTCATCAGACACATGACATAGCTCTGTGGTGTTTCTGGAAACATGTCTTTGCAACAAAATTCTGTTTCTGTGGAAAAATGGAGACTTCTCTATCAATAACACTGAAGTTGTGATAAGATGCCTTTACCTCAGTTACAGTTGTTTCCGTGTACTCTGCACGTCTAACAGGAGGTGTAGAATTTAAAATGTGGATTCTGCTAAAAGTAGACTACAGGTAAGTCATGGTGTGGAAACTTTCAAGTACTGACAGTTCTCCTACATACTAGTGTTTGGCTTATTAGTAACTAAATGAGTTTTGTTGCTATTTCTTAGAGCTGTGCTCCTTTTGATGCTCTTACAGTCTGAATTTAAGACAAGTCTTCTCTTTAAAACAGATTCTGCACAAACAGCAAGTAACAAACTACTGGGAAGCTTCAACCTGCAATCAGTTTTGGATCCTGAAGTGGAGCAGCTGCAGAGAACCACCCCATTTCTTGGATGGGAGACATTTAAGGACTTGTATAGTTTAAATTACTATAATGAATATGTACCTGTGGCAGGCGACTTAAAAAAACTTGTTCGCCAGGTAGAGGAAGCTGTTCAGAAAGACAGAGGGGGAACAGAGAACACAAATCCCATGGAATCAAGCAGCTACCTTTGGGCCAGGTATCCCAGAAGAAAACGGGAGTCTCTGGGTTTGGCAGGAATGTGTTGCAAATGGGGCTGTACAAAAGCTGAAATTAGTACTATATGCAGAGTTTAAAATTCTCTCTACACTTGTGCATGAAATCAGTGTTTGTTGCAGTACTACTTGATCGAATACTTCATGGAGGAAGAAAACTCTTGCTGTATTTTATCTTGTCTATATGTGCCAGTCAATATAGCTGGTTTTCTTTAAAAAAACCCAAAACCAACAAAACAAACAAAACATATATGTAATTGCAATGAGTTTGTTTTGCTGCAGTAACTCCTAATCTATATTTTTTACTATGTCTTTTCATTTTAATGTTGAGCCTTTACACTTATATTACGAATGTATTATATCTTTGTAACACTTTAAGAAAAACTTCAATATTTCATTAAAATGTAATTATACTAAGTGTTGTCAAATTATTCTTCCTCTGTCAAAAGAATGAATATAGAATCATAGAATGGCTTGTGTTGGAAGGGACCTTAAGGATCACCGAGTTCCATCCCCCCCAACTTAGGCAGGGACACCTTCCACAGGATGAAGTCGTTCAGAGCCCCGTCCAACCTGGCCTTTAACACTGCCAGGGATGCCATCCACAGCTTCTCTGGGCAATCTCTTCCAGTGCCTCAACACCCCCACAGGGAACAATTTCTTCCACAGTATCTAATCTAAATTCTCCCTCTTTCAGTTTGAACCCCTTATTTCCACTGTTACTCAGTTTCTAATTAAGAGTCCCACTCCAGTTTCCTTGTGACACACAACAATATTGAAATGGGATTCATGGTACAAAGCTGTAGGGAAAGAATATCTTGCCAATTGAAACCCCACTTGACACTGACTCAGCTTGCCGATTATTTTGACCACATGTTTCCCTTGTAATTGCAGAATTGTTTTTATGTAGTGTTTTATAGAAACTTTACCACAGCACAACACTTGTGGTCTGAGTATTTTTTTTTTATATTCATGTATCAGCTTAAACAGTTAGAGTATTAACACTTCAATTATTCCTTTTTTTACTTTACTTCTCCATGTTTTCCCTACTACTGCTGATTGAGAGTGCTGGATGTGCATCAAGTAACTCACTGTACAGACACTCAGCCATCTTTCTGTGTGCTCTTAAGTGTGCTGGTCTACACTAATTCAGATGTACTTCTAAGTTGCTAATTGCTACTCTATTTATGAATAGCTGATTTAAACCTTGTAGTTTCTAATCCTTTTGCCTTCCTGCATGTTTCTCTCAGCTGTAAAAACTTGTATTTCTAGCTATATTGTTCATGAGGTGAGGGTTTTGGTTTTCCTGACCTCTATGACGCTACTTATCTTTGTAGCAGTAGTTGACTCAGAGTATGCTTCAGGGCTTAGGCTGTGTGGTTGATGCCTTTGGCTTTGTTCTTCAAATTGTCTTTTGACAAGTATTCTCTGATTGGACTACTGCTCCCTGCAATTATTGCATAATTTCTTTATTCCTTTTCCTAAGATATTATTGTTATTGCAGCAACGAGGCATCCATCAATCTTTTAATTTTTTTAAGACATCACTTTTATTCAGTAGAGATTGGGCAGAAAGGACATTCACTATGAATGCTGTTACCTTCCACATGAAAAGAGCCATCTCCTCTGTCCTCGTGCCAGTATTTATGAAGAAATGATATCCTAAATATCTTTGTTGTGGCAGCAAGATGCTTTTTGCCACTCTCAGTGGAAAAAGCCACTGTGTCACATTAGTTTTGGGTGGGTTTGTTTTTGCAACAGATTGGCTAAATGTCTTCAGCTTGGCTTCCAGCAACATCTCTTCACAGACAGATAGTTTTGGATTTGGAGACTCCTAGTTTAGATTAGGATTTCCTAGAAGATTACAGGAGGATTTTGAGGGAAAGTATTCCTTATTTTTGAGCAGTAAGAAGAACTTTCAGAGTTAAGATTGCTTAGTAGTAAAGTGAGGAATAAGAGGTACATAGAATCCCTAAGAAAAGGCAAAATATGAAACTTCCATGCTGGAATAAACTGAAAATTATCCTGTATGCATTTGTTTTGCTAGAAAACTCTTTTCCAAGCTTTTGGAAAGGAATACTGGAAAAGATGAATATGGTTATAGCAGGCTTGAGTGAAACAAAGATGTAGTTAAAACCTTAAATTTGCAAGTTTAAGCCTTGAACGGAACAATCTAGAGTTTAACTTGCTGGGTTAGATGTAACCCATTGGTAAAACTATAAATAGTGTAAGTGGAAATAGTGTTTGAGTGGAGCTGTGTCAGGCTGAGATGGGATTATAAATAGAAAAATCAGTCTTTATCTGATAAAAACAGGCTTTTCTCAGAGGAATGAGTCAACCTAGAGAAAAGGTGAAATTTGTGTTTTCATTTGGTTTCTTAATAGGCCTCGTCATACTCTGTAACAACTTTAGCAGGAAAGCCATGGCACAGGCAGATGGCAAAGACAAAAATGAAGTCTGTATTTTAAAGTAAGAAGGTATTTGTGTATATATTACAGTGTGCAAAGGGTTCCCTTTTCCTTTTCCTTTTCCTTTTCCTTTTCCTTTTCCTTTTCCTTTTCCTTTTCCTTTTCCTTTTCCTTTTCCTTTTCTCTTTTCTCAAGTTTTTTCAAAAACCGAAGGTTTTCTGTGACACTAGGCTATTTTCTAGTGGTTTCTTTGCAGTGTAGCCAAAGGTGACAATTATGTGTCACTCGATTGGAGCAGGTCTAGAGGATGCCATCTGCTTGCTGCTCACATCACTTGGTGTCCAGAGGTACTTTTTTTTAAGACAAGAAGCAAGCCTTTTATATAAAATGAGGTGTCTGACTATTGGGTAGGGAAAGCAAACATGCTTTGAAGCAAACATACTTTGGAGCAGACAGCTCAGGATGTAAGGTAATGGTTGAGTTGGGTATTGATCCAGAGAGCAGAGCAAAAGGACACTGTCCCTTGCTGAAAGTGCCTTGGGGAGTGCTGTCATATGTATCCAGCAGCACAGTCATGAGGACAGCAGTTTGAAGCCAAGACATTCTGCTGACCATCACAACTGTTCAGAAATACACACTTTTTTAATGAGGAAAAAATTGAGGCTTCCCCCCATTTCTTTCACAGACAAATTAGGTATTGAGGAAAACATTGTTTCTTGCTGCTTACAGGTATTCCTTACAGTCCTGTTGATAATGTCTTACTGCACAGGAAACATCCAATTTCTGGATAATCTATTAAGATGTGTGAGCCATCTTCTGAACAGCTGTTTTGAGTTCATGAATAGAAAGTGGTATACCAGCACATTCCCATATTAGCACTGCCATTTGTGTCTGCATGAGTGTATTCTGGATGTTTGGGGGAATTTTTTGGGGTGTAGTCTGGTTCAGGTCTGACTATGGCCTCCTAGAAGAGTGCCTGAAGACATGGGAGTAATTCACATCAGTATGCAAAACCAGGTTTCCTAGCTCTGCTCCCTGCTATTGCCTTGTTTTAAATCTGATGGAAAACTCTTAATGCAATTATGCCTGGTGTTGACTGTGGTATAGCTAGAGCCTAGTGAGGCTCTAGTAGTGAGGATTTGTGAGTTTGACCACAGACAGAGTGCTAAATGTGCCACAGAGAACTGTCTAGCAAATCCCAGAGACATGGAAGACACATCTCCCTCCTAAGTCTAGTCCTGTTTGGCCTGTTCTTTATTTTGCCAGTTGTTTAAACCATAGAGGAAAGCATTTCAATTCATGAATTACTGGACATGTGGCATTCTTTTTTTTTTTCTTTGTTTAGCCTCCATTTACAGGCAGGAGAACATTAACATTTATTTTTGCCTTCTGGCAGAGCTAGAGGCAGACCTAGAGTTAGCACTCTGAGTTTTAGGGAGAGTTTCTGAGTTTCTGAGTCTTTCCTACTCAGCCAGTAGTAGAGACTGTATGAAATGACAACTCCTTTCCTACCTCACCAGAGTGGAACCTGGGTAGATTTGTACCTCACCTCCTGCTCTGCAGTCACTCATCTGTATCAGCAATTAGCTGAACCAGGGTCCTTTCCTAATTTATTTATAATTATCCTATCCTAATTTATATTATCCATTGCCACCACACATGGAATTAATTCTGTCATAACAGCTTTCATGTATCTTGGGAACAAACACTTGAACTGTTGGCTCCTTTCCCTGGGTTTTAGCTCCAGCAGATTTCCTTGAGTGTTAGGCTGCTTTGTGCCACCTGCTTTGTGGTCAGTGTTTGATATTAGATACTGCATTCTAACAGTGTGCTTGTCCAGTACTGTTTTCTGACCTACAAACTCTAGAGAACTAGCACTAATGGAAAGGAAAGTAAATTCTCCACCTTGTGCATCAGATTCTTTTTCTTCGTCTAAGCTTCTCATTAGCCACATTTTTCCTGGAAGTTTCCCACACTAGATTTGAATTGCTAAATGTTCCTCAAGTGCAGCCTAGTCTCATGTTTTAACCTTAGAGTGATGTATCTCTATGATTTTTGAAGAGCACATCATTTTTAGCACAGTCGAGTGATGCAGCATATCTCTCATATACAGAAAGTCAAACGAGAATCAAAACCTGGCTGCCAACCTTTGTGCTTTGAAAACTGCCTTTCAAAACAGGCCAGCCAAACAGCTCACAGCCAGACATGCTGCTTTGCCTTGTCTGGATTGTCTTTCCTGGACTGTAGTGTTTTATCTGACACTCTGCAGGTCTTTCCAGTTTCTGTGAGATCTCAGCCAGCAAGTGATGCACCCCTTCTGGCACTGAGGAGTGCTTCATCAGGAGCTGTTTTGTCCAAACAAGCTGAAAGCAAAGTACCTCTGAATCAGAATGGGATCCCTATGGTTTCAGCTGTCCTGGTATCATTACTCAGTGGTTAATTTATTGAAGTTTTTCCCTGTGTCAGCAACCCAGTGTAGCTTGCCTGGGACCATAGGCTTCTGGTACTGCAGAAGTCATTGAGCTCAGCAGCAGCTCGTTGTGACACCAAAGGTCACTTCTGTCTGCTTCTCTGCCTGTGTAGTTTTGCATCTTTTTGTCCCTGCACCAAGAGATGAGGTGTTTCCCATGCAGCAACAGTGTGACAATACAGCTTTTCCTCCTGACTTTTTTTTTCATTTGACATCGCAGCAGTGGGGTGAGGACTCCCATGCAGTGCCATGCTGACCCCAGCAGTTTTGTGCCCTCTGTGCAGAGCTTTTGAGAGGCAGCCACTTATTTCACAGGAAGGTCAAAATTCCTGTCCTGCTAACACTGGTAGCTGTTGGCCTTGGAGCTTCTCAGCAACACGAGTGGCTGGTGTGTTCTAGAGTGGACTGATGACAGCTAGGGCATCTTCCTAATTTGGGGCATCTCCCTACCACAGATCCTTCCAGCCCTGATACAAGGAACAGTGTGGGCCAAGTTGCTTGAATAGCAAGGCACCTGTTCAGAACCTCTTAAGGTTTGTAGCAATATGGCTGTACTTCCATTGCAGAGGAAATTCTGGTTCTTTTCATACCTCAGATTTCCTGCATTCCCATAAATCATCTTAAATCTCTCAGCTCTAGTTCTCTTGGGTCTCTTCCACTCTCACTGAGTGCTGCACAAGAGAGAACTGTGTATTTGTATATCTAAATTAGAAGGCTCAGAAAATGAATAGGCCATGGAAAAAGGCACAGTCTCCTTGTATTGTTCCAGCTGTCTAGCAGTCAGTCAGAACTTGTTTGCTAGATGTGAGTCTAACATAGTTTAACGTTTTACCTTGGCTCAGTCTTCACCCACCTGGTGGAAGACAAGTGTTCTCAGCTTTGCTTTTGGAAACTTAGATGGTTTCCAGCCCAGCACTGAAGACTGTATAGGTACACCTTCCTGCCTGTCAACTCAGCTGCTTGTCTGCATTGACCCTTAGAAGTGTGGAGTGTGGGTACCTTCAAAGAGATGCACTCACTTTGGAGAGCATCTTTTTTTTTTTCACTAGAACCTCATCCTTTAATGTCTTCATGTCCTGTTTTCAAGGATTTTTAGACTGCACTGCAATTCCTGTCAGTCTTTCCAAAATTCATATGAGGAAGCACACCTTCCCAAGTTCTTGCTGTCTCCCGCTCTGACCCTCCTTTTGGCAGATCCTTAGTAATTGCAGCTTTATGAATCGACTTTCAAGTACACAAAAGCCTTTTTTCTTAATGTGGCTCTAACCTTGTCCAAAAATATACTCAGGCAACAGCATCTATCTCAAAATTTGTCAGTGAGCTAGGTTTGAGTTTGCAGAGTTCCAGGTCACACAAAAAGGTCATATTGGAAGCTAAAACTCATTATTGATCAGGACACAGTCTGTTAAAAATAATTCTAATGATGATCAGAGCTGTGTACCTATTCTAAACTGAAGCCTCATTAAATCACAGTGACTTGGGCTTCAAAAAAAAAAAAAGAAAAAGCACTAGTCCTCCTCATGGTATAGTCCTTTTCCATGGCAGTGTGTGTAAGAGAACTATCACTGCTGTTCATTCCTCACTTGGCTAAACTATTGCCTGTTGTAGACTTGCAGCACTCAAGGGTTAAGGAATACATTCAGTGCAGGTGGCTTGGTGGGCAGCTGCAGTGACAGATGCAGACTGAGCTCTGGCAGCCCAAAGCAAGAGGCTGTGAACTGGTATGGACCCTCTGCAAAACCTTTGCCAACAAAGGCACAGGGACTTGTGGTGCTGCCTAGGTGACTGGACACTCGGAGACACAGCAGGAGCCAGCCTGGAGTCAGCAGCCTCCAGCCAAGGAGTCAGATGGAAGGGTGAGACCTTTCCTGCACTGACTGTGGGGGTGTGAGAGCCCAGGGATTACTTTGTTCAGGGTCCCTCCTCGGAGGCACCTCTGGCTTTTTCTGTGTTACTGCACCATGAATAAATTGCATAGAGGATCAAGGTGTCTGAGTCTCTGCTCTGGGAAACCT
Organism: Notiomystis cincta; assembly: GCA_013398075.1. NCBI lineage: Eukaryota > Metazoa > Chordata > Aves > Passeriformes > Notiomystidae > Notiomystis > Notiomystis cincta. Next base: position 19,833 of record VZRX01017252.1, on the reverse strand, counting down.
GGGGTGGAACCATTAAGGAAATTTAGCTGACTGTGTGTGTGGGTGTGCAGAGAGTCAAGCCGTCAGCTCTCCGGAGCCGCCCACTGTGGAGGAGGGCCTTTGATCCCAGCTGTGGAAGCATCTGCCCACACCTGGAGGGTGAGACAGCAAGTTTCCCTAACACAGTCATCTCTTAAATTTCATCTTTGAGCCTGAATTTAACCATAAACTTAGATTACACCCAGACTAAATTAGTTGACATGAATAGGTAATTGGAGAACCCAAAAAATGCTCATGACATAGTCTGCTGCTATCAATGAAGAGGCCACCAGGGAGCAAGGCTCTTCCCTGGAGTACATGGGGAGAGGATGAGAGAAAATACTAACAAAATGAAGCACAGAGGTGCAGGCTGGAGATTAAAAGAAGCCTTTAGCCCACAAGGACAACTTTGGCAGCAGGATCCAGAGAAGCAGTGCTGCTCTCAGCTTTGAGGAATTTTCAGGCCCTGTCAGGGTAATGCCTCAAGGAGCCTGGTCTGACCCTGCAGCTGAGCATGCCATGGGCAGAGTGTAGGGCAGGAGCCTTGCCCAACGTGCATTCCTCTGAGATTTCTCCTGCAGGAGTGCTGACCAGGATACAAACCAAGCAGCCACATACAAAACTGTAATTGATACAAAGACTTAGATGTGGAAGGAAGTATTTTGCTGGTGTCTTCTTGAGAGAACTGACACATCTTAGTTAATTATATACAAATATTTATTCATTGTATGTTATTGTTCATTATATAATAGCAGATAACTACCATTTATATATAAATACATACACAATAATTAGTTTATTATGTAGGAATATGGACAAGGAAGACGGCAGAAAACAGGAATGTCTTGGTGTCTTAAATCATATTCAAAATAATGTCTTAAATGGCATGATAGAGATTTGGTTGGATAGTGCACACAGGCACGTATGGCCTATTCAGGAAAGATATTTAAGACTAAAAGGCTATTTCCAGGATGTTTATTCTTAGAACAGAAGGGTTTTCGGAAGCCAGAGTGACTAAACATTTCTCAGTAAAAGAATATTGCTGTTGTGTAGGGCACTAAGGTAGGCTGTAAATAAAGTTGTTAATGGAGATGAGTCTTTCTCTGTATGATCAAAGGACTTATTGAAAGCAGAAAAACTTCATACTAATTGGAAATTTCAATTACTATTTTGATGAGACAGTGATACAAAATGACACAAACTACACAGAAAATTCAAGAAAGGTGTTGAAGCACTCTGCAGAAGATGGAGAAAACAACTGGAGGAAAGTATGCTGCTTAACTACCCCTAAGAAAAGATCAAGCTGAGAATGTGGACATAGTGGGCATCACAAGAAAAAATTACCAACATTTAGTCATAAGTTTCAGAAAATAAAGGAGTACTAAAACAAATAATGACAGAGAGAATTTTAAAAAGCTCTGTTTCTAGTACATCTCTCTGTGCCCTAGTGTTTACTAAAATTCCCCAAAAAGTGTAAGTAACTTGCAAAACTGCACCAGTGATCTAGAGCTGAGAACAGAGACTAGCCTAATGTTGTGGATGAGGGGAATGCATCTCCAAAGAGAGAAACAGCAATATGTTTCATTAAGGTAAAATAATCATTTGACAAGGTTCAATAAATTTGAAGGAATTTAACACAGTTTAAGAATGGTTTGACAAGGTTCAGTAAGTTTCATGGCAAGGTTCACCTTATCAGTTATTGCATGGAGGAAACAAAAGAGAATTGATTCAGAATATAGAATGCTTCACATAGAGACAGGAGATGAGAAGAGTAGGGAAGATCCCATCTTTGAGTTACAAGGTTCAGAGAGGACACCCTTGCTTTCTAAACCCTTTGTGAAGCCCAGGTGGGGCTAGATCCAATCTTAGTCTCAGACTTGCACAATGGTTTATGTCTAAAGGAATTATCTATACAATGCTTATAATAATACTCAGTAGTTACAAGGATGAGTAGTATTTCACTAATTTTAACTGACCACACTATTAGTCACCTACCAAGGATCTGTTGCAGATTAGTGATGTGCCATGGGCATGGCAGGATTTGTCAGTTTCAGGAAGGAATCTGAAATCCCAAGAAGTGTCCCTACTCATGGGGAGAGTCATCTGTTGCACAGTCCAGCTGAGGTTCAGGCACAGTCCAGCCAGCCCATCCTGATGGTGGTATCTATAGAGTGAAGTATCTGGCTGCTAGTGAATAATAGAGGCTAGGCAGCTGTCTTAGTTTTAGCTATGGTGTTCTATTTTCTGTGTTGGATTTCATACTTTTTTGGGTTTTGAAATCACCATTTGAAATATTTTCCAGATCACCTTTATTCCATTTTATGAGAGCCAGGGCTTGTTAAGCTAAGAGTGTTTGCCTCACCCAGGCTGGGACTCCAAAATTGTTAACAGCTATCTGTGGGAATTCAAAGAGGATGAGAGAGCTTTCCAGTGGTAGGAAAAATTACATAAATTGTGCGAGATTGGACAGAAAATTACAGATCAGTAATTCAGTCTAACTGTAATTCAGAGGGCAAGAGGAAATGCAGCAAACAATCAAGTGAACAATTTGAGTTCTTATAGGATGATAAGAGCCACAAACATGGATTAACAAAAATAAATCAAATTTTGTGGTTAGATGTTATATATCTTGGCATCAAAACCGATAATCTTCACTATCAAACCAGGGTAAGACAGAACAAACTTAACTATTAAAAAAGATGAGTTCTGTCAGATTCTCTTAGTACCATGCTTCTACTATTTAACAAAAGTCTTATTCAACTATTTCAAGGCAGAGAGACCAAACTGAGTTCACAGCATCTTCCCTTTGGTATAGTATTATTTGACATTTTCATTAATTCCTTGCATGAAGGGAGACATTGAAGTTGCAGAAAGAACTGGTCAACAGATGCAGAGGAATTTACAAACAGTATTGAGGAGGAAGGGACTGGAATTACATCGGAAGACTTCAGAGAGGTCTTCAAAAATTAGGGAGATTACTTCCTATGTTTAGGAAAAATCAAAATAATTTGCTATTAAAACATTCTCTTAAATAGCAATGTCTTTGGCAAGGGGAATAAAGGGATTCATACCCTTATGGCAGGTCCTTTTCTTTTGAAGGCTGAAGTCAAGCTCAAGTTCCACCTTAAATGTTACTTGGGATCTTTTCAGAGGTACTTTCAGAGGTAAGAATCTGCATATACTTATTTATTTACAAGCACCACACTTCCCATGAGAAAGCTGCTGTATGCAGACTAGATGTTAAGGTTGATTTACCTTTTAATTTATAGATCAGTATTTTTGAGGAGAAGCCAGTCCTAAAAGTGACCTGACAAGAGTTTTAATAACATAGTTAGAAAAGTCCATTGATCTAATTAGAGCTCACCAGCTGTAGCTCAGGTAACACCTCCAACATCCACATCTAATAGCTGCTTTTTTCAACTGCTTTTGATGTAATTTTTTAGCTTTTTGTTGTTTCGTTGTTCTTGTTAGTTAAATTCAATAATAGACTTATGATTGCTAACTGGACTTCTTGCTGGGGAGAAATTACTGCAATTTTAAATGAATTGCAATACCCTTGAGCTAGATACTAAGGTAAATTTAACTATTTTAAATAATTGATTTGTTAATATTCAATTTCTTAAAGAAGTTTTCTAAAAGTTATATATATATATGTGTGTGTATATATATATATAAAGACCAAAGTTAAAGTGAGTTGTCTAGGTTCAGTAAAAGAGTAGACAAAATTATAGTGTCAAAGTGAATTCACTAATACTAGTACATTTATAGGACACTTGTTTTTTAAGAAGTCAGGAATATGATTGCAGCTTACTGATGAAACAAAATGACAACTTTCTTTTATCATGCACCATTTAATGACATACCACACAGCTGAAATTGATTGTATATACTTAAAATATTTGTACTGATCACATACTTTGAACTTAAACAGGAATTTTTTGCTATCCTTATTTAGGTAGTCTGATTTATGTCAGTTCTGATATAACTCTGCAATAGTATCCTTTTTTTCTCTGACATGCTTAATTGTAGCTTTGGTTCTCCTCACATTTCTGTTTCTTCTGAGAGTCTTTTACAAGGTGGCAGGTACCTTTATTGAAGTCATCTGACATAATTACATTCTTATTATTTTCCCTTATTACAATGAAACAAATTATTTGAGATGTGTGTGTAATCAGACTTACCTCCCCAGGTACACTAGTTCAAGACCCAAGATAAACTGAAAATTTTAAGTATTCTGTTCTGACATTTGTTATGCAAGCAGAACATGTCTGACATCTTCCTCTCTGTTCAATCACTTGATTTGAAGACCTTAAAATACCGACAACGGAAGCAAATGGAATAAAACCGTGCTTGGGGGACATCCAGTGTTTTGGACCTGGTTACTATTTACTGGACACTGCACATTACTAGACAGCACCCTGGGGGAAGGAGGAGGAAAGCAGACCAGCAGGCACTGTGGCCACTCAAACTGCAGTGGATCAGGGGAACAAGCTGTAGCAGGTACCCTTGTACAGAAGAAATCCAAACCCAGTCTGCTTTGCGAGGGATGAAGAGGAAGCAGGACTCTCACCACAAGAGGAAGAGGCAGGGTCAGAGATAATTACCCAATCCCCATCCCTGGGTGTGCTGCAAGATACAGGAAGAGATTTCAACCACCAGACAGGAGAGCCCCTGTCTGCTCCAGTGCTGGGATATTGTGGCACATAGTATGAAACCAGATGGTAGCAAAGCCAAGCAATGGGGATCCCTGTCTCAGAATCTGGGCAATACAAGGGGATTGGGAAGAGGACAGAAACTCTCAGCCTCTGGAGGTGACTTCTGTCAAATGGGAGGGAAAGATATTCCTTCAAGGAAGAGCTAACACACAAAAGGGTGCTTACCACTGCAAACAAAAAACCCCAAACCCCACTTTGCGAAGATAGTGCCCAAAAGCCATATGGTGCAGAAAGCTCCCATGGCTTTATGCCCCCTCCCTCCACCAGTCTGAAAACAACTAAGATCTGGGACAAAACAAACTTCATTAAAAATGGTGGTAATTTTCCTGTAAAGCTAAGAAAAGTCATATGGAAAAAGGACAAAGTAATAAAAATCAAGACATGAGAATTTCTAACAAATTTAAGAAAAGTAAGGTGGGGTAAGACACCTCTGTCTTACAGACCTACACTTCTTTAAATACTGAGAGTCAAAGGAAGTGCTTCTTCATCCCAAATTAATTTGTTTAGAGAAAATCTTCATTAAAAAAGAGATTACAACCCCTCAATCTTATTGTTTAGGTAACACCTAATATACACCTTTATGTGGGTACATCTAAGTTTCTTCCAAAGGATAAATGCTTCATAAAGCTATTCTAGGAAGGGCAGAAAGTTGTATGTGTTGTGTTCTACCTCAACAAACAGAGCAGCTGCCTTCAGCAGCAATTTAAACATCAGTAACAAATTTTAGTTAGTGTACAAAAGAAAATGCTGGCAGGCATGTGTCATTCATTGTATTCTGTTATTTTATTTTCACTATCCAAACGCAAAAGAAACACACAGTTAAGTTTCAGGTATGGATACAGAGTTTTCTAAAAATATCCCTTTCTTGTTCTCTTCAATAAACCATGTGTTCAAGTGTTTACATTTCAATCATAAGTAGCAGGTATCTTCTCCCTGCTCCCTACCACCAAGGGACTTTTTCTACTTTAATATAAAGTACTGTAAACCTCTTATTCAAAAAGAAAAATTCAGAAAAAAACTTCTTAGTCAAACACCTTTTCAGAATTGTTGTCTGGCATGGCACAACACTTAGTAGTTTATTTTGGTACAGTAATTCTTGAAACTTTTTCAGCCAGGTTGGGTGTCTGTGAATATTTCAGACTTAAGGCAGACAATACACAGTTTAGAAATGTATCAGCACATATCTGTCATGGTATTGTGGCATTTTCAGTAGACATCAGTTTTTTATAATTCATTGGGCATTTCACACTTCAGAAAGTTTCTCCCATGCTGAACACCATCCTCCTTCCCTTAGAATTGTTCTTCTACACCTCTGCTTTTGCTCTCAGAACTCTAACCTGTAGGTGTTCGTGAGCCCACATTCCTGAAAAACTTGTTTTCTTTACACAAGAGTTACATTTCTTGATACTTAATACAGTAACATCTTTTCCCATACATTTCAAGGCAGCTGGTCAACATCTCAACTAAATGCAACAATTAAAAATTTAATTTTGGGGGGAAAGATATAATTTTTACATATATTTTCACAGTTGTATTCATCAGCACATTAAATAACAATTATCTCACCTATGGAAGCTTTTAACCAGTACAAGGACTTGACAAGAACACTGGTTTCTTTTCCTGGAAATGAATTTCTCCTCTGGCTTACTACATGACTGTTGCAAGTTTGTGGAATACTGTGTGGAACATATTTAAAAACTAACTTTGAAACTTAACATATTTATACTGATAGACAACAAACCAATACTACACAACACAATACTTGATTGCAGAGATTCTATAAGATATTGTGCACTTATTAAAAAATTCTTTCACTTCAAATATAAGTGCAAAGCAGTAGTTAATATTTTAATTCTACACTGTAGTAGCAGTCATGTATACATAAACCAGCACTTTTTCTACCAACAAAATCCAACAGCATTTTGGATAGCATAATGACTACACTAAAGTATGACAAAGGCAATGCCAGCTGAAGACAGTTTCTAAAACAAAGTACTTATTCTATTAATACAAAGGCCATGTAAAAATATGACATTATCAACGCTACTGCAGATCTGAGAGCTCTCAAAATACAAAATACAGTGTTTTTGTGGGGAGTTATGGTTGTTTTTGTGGTTTTTTTAAAGGTTACACAATTGGCAGTAGCAAATTCAGCAAAATCACTGCATTTACATCCTCAACAGCTTTTTGAGAAAGCCACTAGGTCTGCTCTGGGACCTAAATATCAACACTGCAGATGACTATACATCCCCCAAGTCCTAAGAACTACTTGGTCCTATTCTTCCAGCTAAGAACATTCATCCCAAATGATCAAGCCCTCTGCAGAGGCCTCTGGTTGTTAAAAAAGACTGCCTCTGACCAACAGCACACAATTACGCTGCAGTGTAAAGATATGGCTTTCTCTAAAAATTATATAGGATTAGAGTAAAAAAAACACAACAAAACAACTCCACAAGACACTTAAAAATCATCCTTGAGTTCACCACTACATTTATGCAATCAAATAGACTATGTTATTAGCCACACTGTAGTAGAACAAGAAAAAGACCTTTAATTCACTTGAAAAATTAGCAGACTGGAAGATTTCTTCATTGCATTACACAAACTTCCCTGAGATTTTTACATAAATTATGTTTAGTCTACTACATATTTGAAACCAGTGAGCTACTGAGTGTCAGACACTGCAAATTTTACATAATTCCTGCATATGTTATCCAGCTAAAATGCTGTCTTGATGCTTTAAAGCTTTATCTCCTTTGTTACAAAAAACACGTACACATAACTGAGACTACAAATGCAAAGACATTTTTTGCACAAAATTTCAAATCCTCAAAGCAATGTAGAGAAATTGAGAAAACATGTTAAGTTGAACAAAGCACTTGAAAATTTTTTGCAGCTTAAAAACTGACTGTGAAATTAGTTTGAAAAATCATCTATGCAAATGCTTGGTGGCAAGAACACTAGCAGAAACACTTTTAAATGCAAGGGGCAGAGAGAAGGCTGATGCTGCTCTCCCTATTTAGCACTCTCTTGTACTATAAAATAGTAATTTTGTAGGAGTGATTGTGGGAGAGAAACATCACAGTGGTACAAAATACTGCTATACTGGCACTATATTACACTAAGTAAGGTTTTTTGTGGGTTTGTTGGTTTTTTTTTTAAAGTTGAGGTTCTTCAACTTCTGATAAGATGGATGTAGTTAAGTACAAATATTAAGGAGGCCCCAGTGAAAGTAACCTCTGTTTCACTAACTCACTGCCACAAATTTTAAAAAGAACACTTCATTTTAAATATAAATCTGGATGTCAGGTCAGTTTGCCAAGCTGTATATCCCCTTAACTGAACTTCTCTCAGCAGAAGTCCAAGAAGAACAAGCATTTTACTTTGCAGACAATAATGCTTAAGTAAAAACAAACAAACAAACAAGATTATTTGAACTAAAAATAAACAAACCCTGCAATTATACTGCTTTGAGATATGAGATTATCCCCAAGTTTTATGCCTCAAGGCAAAACCGAAGCATTCTCTTGTCCAAAAATTTTTGTTACTTATTTCAAAAGCTGAATAATACAGCATCCAGGTAGCTCTGATCTCCTTCCAGTTCTCAGTAACTGGAATCATGTCCTTGCCCTCTGCTAAGTGCAGAGCAATTGCACTTGTAACTCCTCCTTCCAAATAGTCTCATTTTGGGTATTACCACAGAAAGAAATACACTTGGGCCACTTCAACACAGAACAGGCTTGATGTGGTTGTGACTGGCCATACCAGATACTGAGTTGTCAGTATTCTTTTTCTGTGCTGGAAGGAAGATACCAAGATAATCATCTTAACAGCAAAGTGAGGAATTGTGAAAGTGAGGACATTTTCTAGACTTTTAATCCTGCTTTGAAAGATCTGAATTCATAGATACACTTGTGACTGCATGGAAACTACAAAGGATGGAAAGAAAAAAACCAGCAGCATCTAAAAGCAGTATGTTGAGCTTTTCCTCATTTAAACTGAAGACACTGCCTCGTGTAAAATAAATTCACTTCTATGTGTTGTCACTGTATCTTTGATTCTATGAAGGCAATCTAATAGTCAACAAGGGAAAAGTAAGAAAAAAAGCACATAATCTTTGCTTTTTCATTTTTGAATTAAATTTTTTGCATGGATTAGTAAGTTTTCTGTCTCTCCCAATAAAGCACAATTTGCTCCCTTTCCCTCAAAATACTTACAGTACCTCACAAAACCTGTTACCTCTCTTTGGATATACTGCTGGCTGATAACTGATTCAGACAGGCACATCGAAGCACTTCTGTTTTGTTACACAGAGAAGCCAGTTCTGCATCAACAATGAAAAAATCATGAAACTGTATTAACAGACAAAAGTCTTTGTGCAACACACAAAACAGGGTGCTAAGTCACTATATCCTCAGTGTAAAAGTATTTCTAGAAGTCCTTTCTGGGCATCTCCATTCTAACAAGGAAATACACTGGTTTTTTCTATCTTAGTTTCATCACATTTTGAGTCACCTCTTTTTTGTTTTGCCAAGTAGGGCAAATAATGGTGCTGCTGAATGAACATCCACTATTTAATTTAGAAAAATAATTTCTATCCCTATTGAGAGTTTCAATATGTTCTCATAGCAACAAATATATCCTGATAAAAAAGCCCTAGCAGGATTCCTCAGTATGCAGATTGAGATAGGGTATTTGCCACACAGATTTTACTTCCAGCAAGGATAAGATGTGTGCACATGTACATATGTCAAATATACACAGCTGACCAAGTAACATTTTGTTCTGCATTCCAACTCATCCTCTGAAGGAGAGACAGTTTTCTCATCCACCCATGTTCTCCCTTATATGATCCACTCGCTGAGCAAGATCCCGAAAGGTGGGGCGCTGGGCCACATTATTGTTCCAGCATTCTTTCATGATAGCATAAATCTGGAGAAGAAAAGAAGAAAATTGGTAGTAGGTAAACAGATACCACACATAATTACTTTGAACTGGTCAGAACATCCATCTTAATTTTATGCTTCCAAACAAGAGTAGCAAAAGAGCGTGCCTAAACTCTTACCATACCCAACAATTTATCTGCTTGATCCCAGTGACAGCAAGAACTGAGGATAGGTGGCTCTGCAAAAGCTCTTATTATAAAAGAAAATGTTTTTTAAAGTTAGCATGAAAATTCATTCAGCTGTTTTTTAAAATGTTTACAAGACTTAGGCTATTTTGCTGCTTTTATATTTTTGCTTGCTCTTTTTTTAAAACAAAAGTTCAAAAATGCTTTAACATGGCAAACACCAGAATGACCAGAAATCAGATTTACAGTAAAACAGTAATTCTAAAAAAGGCTTCCCTTGCAAAGCTAACATAGACTTCTCCATATGTGTATATGAAATTCTTAATTATTCTTCATATATAATCAGAAATAAGCAAAAAAAAAAAAAACTTACTGTGCAAACTGAACCCACTTTGAAAGATATTTCCCCTACAACAGTTACATGATAGCACTTTTCTTTTTGCCCAGAGATATATCTGATACCTGGTCTCATACAACTTGCCAAGCTCTTCACCTGTACTCTTCTCATTAATTCAATCCAGACTGTTATTACCAATTTGTCATACTTTCAACAGTTTTTCACATGTTGCTTAAGAACAATCTGTACAGCTACCAAGAAAAAAAGTAGAAACTGTTCCTTATCTTTCCACAGATCTGAAACACCTGCATTGACCAAGCTGCTTTAGAACCAAAGCTCAAGCAGCTTGTAAGGTTCAAGATAAGCTGCTGTAAGATACAGGTATTTGGAGGAATTATTATCTGTGATGACTGGCCTTTCAGGATCAAAAGGGGATGAGTACAGTTTCTGACACAGAGACATTTCCACCTTGCTTTGATATCTGGAGAAAGGTCAGACATTGAAACCTTTGGGTTAGCTAAGATACAGTTTCAGTAGAACAGATTATGTATTATCTTCTACATATGACATTCAGGTTATCTACAAAAAGCCAAACCTTTGTAATTCTACAGTTGCTGTACTGGTACATTAAAATGCAAGAAAGGTCCTTCAAAGACTTCTCTTTTCATTCTCTATACATTTTTTTCTTCCTCTGTGGCTTCCTGCCTCACCTGTACCATTCTTTCTCTTCTCTATTAGACCACTTGACCCTGATGTTTTCTGTTCCACCAGTTTTGAATGGATTATTCCTTGACTTATTACCAAATGTGCTTGACTTTAAAGGGATGCAGCAATTAATCTGAGCCGGAAGTTACAAATGTAAAAAAAACCCAAGCTCATAACTATTTTACTTCATTTTTTCCCATTACTGATTCACCTACGTAGCCCAACCAGACCAGTTTCAGTGAACCTGACATTGTGCACCCTGCTCTGAAGAACAGAGAACTACAAGATGTGGAAGTGGTATGAAAGCATTTTTTAAAGCATCTGGTGTATAAGTAAAACCAAAAGAACACTGAATTAATTTGTGTGCTCTGGAGACAGCTTTACAGCTATACTTCATATCTACAAAGAACATTAATACAAATCTGCAGACCCCAAACATACAAAATCTGATTCATATACTTAACTGTGCCTACAGTCTGCAAGCTGGATACAGCTTTAAATGAGAATCTCTACATGAGACTTACACAGAACAAGTTCTATATACTAATCGTGTTGCCTTAATACATGTATCTTTTTGAAATAGAAGTGTGATTGCCCACACAGTACAGCAGTCAGTCATAACAGTCCCACTTCATGTATTCAGCAAGACTACATTCTGGGCTCCTGAGGCAGTGCAAACTAAAGAGTCAGAAAAGAAATATGATTATACTCATCACAAAACTGCTGAAATAACAGCACGGCCATTCCACTTGAATAAATACTTCAGTGCTCCAAGCAGAACAAAATACAAGTTTTGCATTTACAGGTACTCACCCTAACTGAGAACCCTTCACACTATAGTAATATTTTAACACAGTACTTCACCTCATCAGGGCATCCATCTGGTCTGGGTAGTCGTCCATTATTCTTCAAAAGCTCTATCAAATGGAATACAATCATCTGCCCTTGTTTGTCATTGCCAATCATGCGCATGAATTCCTGAAACAAAAGGCCAACTGTAATACACAATCTTCAGAGGAAAAAAAGATGCTGCAATACTCTTACCAAGCAAAAATTCTTTAGAAGAATAAGAATAATAGATAGAATAGTATGTAACAATGATGAAATTATAAATTACACATTCAGAGAACATATCCATAATTACAGATTTTTTCTGTGTGTAGAATGGAATAATGATATAGAATAAAATTGAACGATACATACACAATTGAAAGCAGTGAGTGAAAAATCTTTAAAAATGTTGATCATCATCTGGTGCTTTGGCTACCCTGGATAAAGACTGAGGTTTTCAATGACTTCTATGCCTGAGTCCTCAATGGCAAGTATTCCAGGCACACCACCCAAGGTGAGAAAGGCAGATGGAGGGACTGAGAGAATGAAGACCCTAAGCTCATTGTAGGAGAGGAACCATCTAAGGAACCTGAATGTGCAGAAGTCTGTAGGACCTGATGAAATTCACTCAAGGGTCCTGAGGGAGCTGGCAGGTGAAGTTGTAAGATGAAGTTTGTGATGACTGGAAAAAGGGAAAGATAACTGATTTTTATAAAGGGGAAAGTGGAAGACACAATGAACTTCAAGCTAGTCAGTCTCACCTCTGCCAGGCAAGATCATGAAGTCAATTCTGCACACA
>VZRX01017250.1:99497-142037 GCA_013398075.1 Notiomystis cincta | reverse complement strand
GGGCCGGGCGTGAGGGGGAGCTCCGGCCGTGCCGGCGGGGGACGCGGTGGCGGTCGGGCCCGTGCGGGGCAGCTCGGCCGCCGCTCGCTGGGAACGGCGCGGTCCTGGTGCGAGTTTGGCGGCCGGGCTGCGGAGGGAGGACGGCAGAGCGGGTGTCGCCCGGCGCGGCCCCAGCTCTTCCCGAGCCGTGCTGAGGAAAGTGCCCCGAAGGAGGGGAGAGAGCGTGAGGTCTGGAGCCTCTGAGCTGCCATTTTACACAGGCTTCCTGGCGGCCGGGTGTTGGCGTGGGGAAGCGGCTCTCGGAGCGATTTAGCGGGCGAGGGCTCTCGCGGGCCCTGTGCTCTTCTCGCCCGTGCCCTGTGCCTGTGTGCAGTGCTGCTTCCAGCTCTTCCCGGCGTGATCGAAGCTGCCTTTGTGGGCGCTGGCTGCGGCTTGCCCTGCGCTTAAATACCTTCAGGCAGCGGAGAGTAATTTTTGTGGAGTTACACTGCTCCTGTGGTTTTGCTTTGGGTGTTTTCACTCGTGTTTCTGTGTACGTAGGTGATCTGCTGTATTTTGTCTTGGTTTATATCCGTAATTCGCTAATGGAAAACTACCTCTGGATGGTGGTTGTGCACTGTGAGGTAGGCTGGGCGCCCAAGTGCTCATTGTCTTTTAGGATTTTTTCGGGTTTCAAATTTATTTTTTTTTTTTCAGTTTTGCGTTGAAACTGCTTTTCAAATGGAGAGCCATCATGTCCCGTGGAAGTGGGGTTGATGTAGTTTTTAACACTACAGACCTAATCTGGCTACAGGGATGAAGAAAAGCTTAAAGTGTTGTTCATACTTTTTATTTATTTATTTATTTTTGTTTAGAATTCTGAGGTATTTCTGTATAATGACAGAAATTACCTTGTCCTTTGTTTATACGCTGGGACATGAATAAGGGTTGTGTGAGATACTACCGAAGTGAGTATTACCCACAACGGTGCTCTGCCTCTCCTACTACCTGAAGAGATTTTTGTAATAAAATAGTAGAATTGTTGAGGTTTGTTTGTTTTTGTTTTTTTTTTTCCCAAATTGCTTATTTATTGGAGCAAATGGTGATGCATTGACTTCAGTGAAAACATTGATATGCTTCTGGTTGCACGTGTTTTGATTAGTGCTGTATCAGAACAGCTTCTGAGAGGGAGGGTGGTTAAATAAAAAATATATATAATAGGGTATGATCACATAAGGGTCTTTCCCAGTGTTAGCTGAGCAGCTTGATTATTTTGCATCCAAATTCTATTTTTTTTCGGTTCCTCACTAATCTTTCAAATTGAGTTGTTTGTTACTAAATGATCTTAAAATATTTTTAATATATTCTCTTTGTTAAATACTTACTGATTGCTGTGTTCAAGACAGGTCTTGAAAGAGGCATCAAAGCAGTTGGAGGTTGTGTCAGCTACATAGTTAAAGGGGAGCTCTGAGGCTGAAAAGTAAAGTTTTAAGTGGCAGCTTATAAAGCCTCAGTAAATACATGATTTTTCAGTGCTATTGAAGGTCGTTTTTAATTTATATTTTTTTTTCTCGCTCAGAAAAGAAGAGACATCTTCAAACATAATAGACCTAATAGGTGTAAGAGTGCTAAAGAAGCTAAAAATAAAGCCACACAAGGGCAAGCTAAATGTGCAAAAATATGATAAGACTTGACAAGATAGAACCTGTTCACTCTGTAAAATGCCTCTCCAGCACAGGGTCATCTTAATTTTTTAAATGTTGAGGGTAGAGCTGTGTGTGTGGGAACGGAGCAGATACTTTGAGAAAGCCTCTCTGTTAGCTAGGCAGTCAGAGACTTCAGATTCACGTGTGTTGGCTTTAATAATATCAGCATTTATGGTATGTTTCAAATCAACTGCATGCTAAAGTTACTTCTGAAACAGTAAAAGATATAAATAGTAGAGTAAAATACAGAAAAGGAATGATCAGGAGATTATTATCCCCCTCCTCTTTTTTTTTCCCTTATATCCCACTCCCTTTACTGTTTCTCTGCCCCTTCCTGACGTTTCTCTTGGTTGCCTAAGTCATTAAAGAAGTAGTTTCCTTTGCACAATGTATCTTTAAGCTTTGTGATTACTCTCTTAATTTGATTTTTATTGAAGTGCTTTGTTGAGTACGGTGTGAAGTTTAGCTCAAGGAAGGTAAGCACCTTGAATGCCCCCTAAATCCCTGATGCTTTCCAAACACAGGGTGCCCGGGGCTGAAGGGGTTTTGTGGGGTGTTCTCTCCAGAGTGCTTCATTTAAACTGGCACCTGGAAGCTGTGTGGCCCTAGTTAAAATTTAGGGTGGCCTTCAGCAAGAGTTATTGACCCTATGCAGACTTTGTTTTTTGGTACAGATAAAGCCAGCAGGTTTTGCTGTAGGAGAATGAGACTGCTCCTTACCCTGCCAACAGATGTAATCCCTGTAATTTAAAGGAGAAGGCCAACAATAACAATAAGAAGTCCTCTTTATTAAATAGAGCTGTTTTAAAGATGGTAGAGGACAAGGCCTTAGTGTGTTAAGTGTTGGTAAGAGCTATCAATAGGAAAATATTTTTGTTTTAATACTTGTACTGCAGAAATCCCCCAGTTGTTTTATTTAACTCTGTGGGTGATAGTAGAGGTGGGAGGCCGTGCACAGGCCAATGTCTGTGGCCCATCCTGCAGGGCAGGTCCTTGCTGGTGTGTTAACTGTTCGAGCTGTGTGGACAGGTGATGGAAAGGCAGGATGATCCTCTAGGCAAGATCCATAGGCTTTTTTCACGTTGAAGTTGTTCAGTCAGGCCTTAGGGTGCCACTAGAGGCAGGGTGTTTGCTGTTCCAGTAAGTGCTCTTTGGAAATAAGGGAAAGGTGGTGGTGTACTCTCAAAGCACCCACTCGGTTCTGGTAGTGTTGTCCTTGGTAGAGATGGAAGCTTCAAGTATTCCCTTCCACCCCAGTACTGCAAAAAGAATCAGGAGAGCTTCATCTGCTCTCTGGAACAAATAGAAATAACTAAGGAAAAAAATCCATACAGGAGGTACTTGAGTTGCATTGACTCCCTAGCCATGCCATAGGATGATTCCACAAAACTGGGATACCTTAAGGATGCTGTAATCAGGATACATATGCCTCTGAAAGTGATTGGAGACCTCTGTGGGCAAGAGAAAGATCCCTCATTTGTTAGTAGTTTCTTTCTGCTGCTTCTCTGGGAACTAACACATTGGGGAACAATGTGTTCCAAGTCCTGGACTTACAGGAATCCCCTGGGCTGTGCAGGATTTTAGAGGGAGCAAGATGTTCTTGCAGGCAGGATCAGGAGGTGCTCATGGCCAGCAATAGAAGGCTTTCATGAGGTTTCAGCTTCTCGTGACCTTAAGGCATCACGAGTTTCTGGAACACAGAAGGGACTGCCCGAGTTGTTCTGCTCTAGAAAGCTGCAAAAGTTTATGGAAGCCCTGAAGTGGCTGGAGCAAGGTTCTCCTTATCAGCCTTTAGGGTATATCTTCTGTACGTGGGACTCTTGACGAGTTTAGAAACACATTTCTGCCGGTTTGCTTCACTCTGCTGGTGCAGGAATTGCTGATTTGCTGCCAGGTTCACAGTGCTTCCCATGAAGTCAGTGTTTGCCTGACTAAGTGAACACTTAGCCCTGCTGTGCTCACTCAGAGCTCTGTGGCAAAAGTTTGTCAGGTAAAACTGTGGAGCTGCCTCTCTAGAGAACATACCTTTGTATAGGAGGCATAATTTAGCTTACAGTGGGTTTGTGGTTGGTTGTTGTTGTTTGTTGGGGGTTTTTCTGGTTAGTGGCAGTCTGTGATAAGAAAAGGACCTGGCTATGACGTTAAGGCTTGAAGTTTGCAGTTTTGACATTTAAACTAAACAATTCTGATCCAATAATTTGCATTATTAATAATCTTAGCTTTAAAGAAAAAGTATTCTTATTTTAATTTTTGTCAGGTTTCTTAGCAGATGTTGCATAACATTGTACAGTGTCTTTTGCAAGATGACGTGGTGGGAAAAACATGTCAAATTTATTCATCCTGCAAAGAAAAGTGAGCAACAGCAGTAAACAACTATTGAATATTTAAAGATTCAAGATTATTTGTGAACAAAATTTCCTGTAGCTTTTTTGCTAATTGACATATTTCCTTTAAGGTAATGTAGCAGGCAGTACCACTTCAGATGGGAGAGGGTGAATCCCACAATAATTGATGTTGAAAGGGTTTTTTGAGACCATGTAATCCAATTCTTCCTCTCAAGCATGATTTGTATTTTGTATTCTTGCAGCCATGAAATGCAACTTTTGGGTATTTTCTTGGCCATTAAAGTAATTGTTTGATCTGGTGAAATTTACACTGTATGGAAAATTGTCTTTCCAGATCTCTTAACTCAAAATCCACATAAAACTGGTAATAATTTTCACAGTTAGCTGTGCCTCAATATACCTACAGTTACATTTGTTGAAGATAGTTCGATTGCTGCAATTTATTTCCTTGTTGCATTACAACAGATGGGAGGAAGGCATGGTTTAATTTGGTTCTGAGTTTTTTGGATTAAACAATTCATGTTCTTTCTGAACGTACCAAATTTCTGAGGTCAAAGATGGCCACCAGAGCTGATTGGAGTCAGATCCTGATACAGGGCAAGAAGGCCAAAGCTCCCAGTTGTCCTGTTTGAAGGGTGTTTTGTTATCCAGAAGAACAGTAGAGTCTTCAGAGATGGTGGTGCAGGCAGGAATAATGAGGAATAAATAACATTTGAGCTGCCAAAGTGAAAAGACACTGGTGCTAAGTTTTGGAGTTTTTTTATTAACTTGTTACCCAGTGGCATATTAGAGTTGGGGTTCTTATTTACTTATTCAAAGATAGTATAGCTTTGCAATATGTTAGCAAACTCAGTACAGTGTTGTGTTATTAAATCTCAGTTTTGAGAACTTGTGCAGTAGTTCTTTAGAGCAGAGTTGTTTAAATTAGCAAAATTGGTGCTAACACTGTGAAAGGCTTTTTTTAATGAGAGGATTACGTTAGTTTTGAAATGATTTTGTTAGTGTAGTGTTGAGAAGTACTGCTGGGGTGTGAATTATCTTCTCTGCTACCTCTGGTGTAAGATGAGATACGGTAACAGTGGGTTGAATAATTTGCTTTAGGCCACACAATGCAGGTACTGTGCTGGATCATAGTAAAATTCGAGGAAAAGCTGCTTATAGATACGTGATTTTACAGTTTTGTATGTCATATATGTTTATTTCTTTAGTGACAATTTTTCAGTTTGGGCAAAACCCTTGGTTTGTTGTACATAGTAACGTGACCGCTACATTTTGTATGTATGTGTAAAAAGACTTCTGTGTGTGTATGTCTTTATCCCAGATATCGAAGCACAAATCCGAGAAATTCAAGGAAAAAAGCCTGCTCTTGATGAAGCACAAGGAGTAGGCCTTGATTCCACGGGATATTATGATCAAGAAATTTATGGTGGCAGTGACAGCAGATTTGCTGGATATGTCACTTCTATTGCAGCAACTGAATTGGAAGATGTAAGTGATTTTATTTATTTTGTTTGTTTAGGGCATGCAATATAATTATTTCAGATTTGATTTTGAGTAATTTTTAGTAGCAATTGCTTGAAGTAAAAGCAATTGTCATTAAAACCATAGTGGACCAAGTATGTCTTATCTGAGAAGCTCATAATCATGAAATGATTTGGGGTGGAAGGGATCTCAAAGACCATTTTGTTCCAACCCCCCTGCTGTGGGCGGGGACACCTTGCACTAGACTGGATTGCTCAGAGCAGCATCTGACCTGGCCCTGAACACTTCCAGGGATGGGGCATTTATTCACAACTTCTCTGAGCAACCTTATGCCAGGGCCTCACACCCTCACAGAAAAGAATTATTTTCCTGGTATCCAGTCTAGACCTACTCTCAGGTAAAAGCCATTCCCCCTTGTGCTGTGACCACATGCCCCTGTAAAAAGTCCCTCTCCAGCTCTTCTGTAGGCTCCCTTCAGGTACTGGAAGGCTGCAGTTAGGTCATCCCAGAGCCTTCTATTCTCCAGGCTGAACAAACCCAACTCTCAGCCTTTCCTCAAAGGAGAGGTTCTCCAATCCTCTAATCTCTTGGTGGCCTCCTCTGGACTCACTCCACCAGGTCCCTGTCCTCCCTGTGCTGGGGCCCTCAGAGCTGGATGCCGTGTTCCAGGTGGGGTCTCCCATCAGAGCAGAGGGGCAGAAATCCCTGCCTTGCTCTGCTGCCCATGGTGCTTTGGATGCAACCCAGGAAACCTTTGGCTTTCTGGGCTGTGAGAGCCCATTCCTGGGTCATGTCCAGCCTCTCCTCCACCAGCTCCCTCAAATCCTTCTCAGGCCACAGTTCTAAGTCTGACTTGTACTTCATGAATTGTGCTTTGAGAACCTTGTTGGCCCAAGCAGAAGGCAAAAAGTTATGGCCTGGTACTTAATGTTAGCCTTGACTGGAATAATTAACTTTGTTCTGTTACTGCTGCCAGGATTACAAATGATGGTAAAAAAATGTAATAAAACTTGGGCCAACTTCAGTAACTGTTTTAAGATTTCTGGTTCAAATTTCAGAGCCATTTTTGAGAATTGGCTTTTTCAGTGTGTCGTGTTCTTCTTATATATCCTGCTTGTAAGATTACCTAAGTTAATTTCTAATGTTAAACATTGGACCATATTTTCAGTTGCAGAAATGGTCAGATCTGCAGGGCTTATCATAAATACATAGGCAACTACATCTTACACTGAGAGAATTGTATTTCTAAGAATGAGGAAGATTGTTTAGTTTAGTTCTAGTTGATACATGAGATTTTTTTTAGTGATGTACTTGTGTCATCTACAGATTTCTGAGAATTTCGTAATTAAAATTTTCTGTTACTCTGGGCCTCCCTGAAAAAGTTTCATAGTTTTATGGGCAGTTTTTCTTTTGGGTTGCTGTAAATAATCGAATAGAAAGTGACTACTAATATGAAGAAACAGACAGCAAAAGCAGGTGCTTGTTATTGCCATTGTGATTGAGTAAGTATAACCAAACTAACATGAATCTATCTATGAATTTTTCACTGTTTCTGAAGGGTTTTTTATAGGGTTATTAAATCTTGTTCCATATATATATATAACATATATATATCTGACTTATAAGAAAAATAGTTTGAATATCTTTGCACCAGTTTTCACATGCCAGTTAGGGAACTGCAAAGGTAGTGCTAATAGGAAATACAGGCTTTTTGTCTAATTAGCGTAGATAGCATTCTTGATTAAATATAATGTATTGCAGAATATTGAGCCTGCTTAGTGGTATGAGTAGGTTTATCTGATTCACCAGTTTGGGAACAATAAGAAAAGCTATATGAGAAAGGTTACTAAATTTTTGAATTACCTATTCTACTTGTCCATTTTCATCTTTTCTATGACCACAGCTTGTTCACTTGATGTTAGTTTATCTAAATATAATATCAACATGACATATTTGCCACGTCTTTACTGACAGGATGATGATGACTACCCTTCCACAAGTTTGCTTGGCCAGAAGAAGCCAGGGTACCATGCTCCAGTGGCATTGCTCAATGACATACCACAGTCCACTGAACAGGTATGTCTCAATTGAAGGCACAATGAAATACCAGTGTAGGCATTGGGGAAAAGAAGTGTTAATAACAGGTCTTGTTTTCTGGAAATAAGAGATGTATGTAAAGGGCTATGTTTTTTAAATGTTGCTGTAAGGTTGTGATTGCTTTGGTTTGGAATTCCACAAGGTGATGAAGGTTGGCACTTATGTGTGTAAAGCCAACATGAATGTATAAACTAAACTATTGCAATTTTTTTTTACTGAGGTCAGATACTTCATTAAATTAAAATAACTGGGAAACTTAATGTCCTTTATACTTCTTGTTTTTAAGGAAAATGTAATCACCCAAGTTTTATATTCTTGGAGTATTTTTCTGTAAAATTTAAAAGCACAAGAGGTAGCATTAAGTCACCCTGTAAAAAGAGCAGAAAAGATTTTAAGTTAGTATAGTATTTTGACATTCCTGCATAGTCGAGGCAAAAAAGAATTAAGGTGTTTTAAATAATACTGAGAATTAATACAGTACCAGACACTTTTCATCTTGGTCTTCATAAATCTGTGGCTAACAGTGTTTTTTTGGTTTTTAGTATGATCCTTTTGCAGAACACCGTCCTCAAAAGATTGCAGATCGGGAAGATGAGTACAAAAAGCACAGGCGGATGATGATAATTTCCCCTGAGCGTCTTGATCCTTTCGCAGATGGTAATTTATTTTGGCTTTTCTATACCCTGTATGAAATGTTGTCTTTTAATTGTCTTTAGCCCTTTGATTTCTGTTGGCATGCTTATAAAACTTAGTTTTGTTTTAAACATCCCCTTTTCATAGAGATTTGGTTTGAAAATTTAGATGCCATATTCTTCATCTTTATAATACGAGTTTTCTTTCCAGGTAGAAGGACAAGAAAATTGTCAATGAGCCATTGCCATAGAAACACAAAGGGTTAAAGGTTTCTCTTTTCATTTCGTTTTGGGTTGTGCGTTGTACTTTGAACAACTTGTGTATGTAGTGCTCAGATTCATTCAGTACCTTGATAATTTTCATTCCGAGTTATAGATTTACAGGGTTACTGCTTTTGAAATGCTAATAGAGCACCTAATTCTTACCATCCTATGTAAATTTTAGGTGGTATAGCTAAAAGAAGTGAAAGCATATATAAGACTTTGATACTATTAATAGTTCAAGTCTGTTCTGATAATTTCAGAATGCAAGTCAGGAGAAGGGGTGTTAGTGGGTCTGACAGAAATTTTCTTCAGGTGAGTGAGTTTCACGTGTGGCAATAAGGTGCCTGTTGGCTTAAAATTAGTAGCTATTTTGCAGGTTTTACAAATGAGAATTTCAGCCTGCATGAATTAATAGGGATATTAATTATTTTACTTGCTTAATTGTAATTGATATAAACATGTATTGTCAGAATTCACAGGCCCATACTAACTGTCCTTAATTTCTTTCCTACAGCAGTACTGCTATATGCCAGTCCTGTCTGCATTCTTAAGGGTGCAGTTCAACACATCCTGTGTAGATTATGGTGAAAAAGTATTCCAAAGGAAAGTCCTATCAAAGCTAGTGTCAGAAAGACACAGCCAATTGGGCAGTGATCTTCAGCATAGAAATGTTTAAGAGGTTTATTTTTTTCCCTGAAGTATAATAGCTATACTGCTTGTATAGCAAATCTGCACATTTTTCTTAAAGAAAAGTGTTTTTCTTGACAAGTCTCATTTCTATAAAGTTGGGCTTCTTTTAAAGTATTTAAAAATTTAATTAATGCAAGATACAGAGCATAACACATGGTGTACAAAACCCATTACCTGTGAGTATTGTTGTGGTGGTGTATGTACTGTATTGCATTCAGCTCCCAAGTGTACCTTGAGAAGAGAAGAGGGGGAAAGTGTCATCAAGCAGTATTTTGGGTTTTTTTATTTTGTTTTATTTTTATTTTTGATGAAGCCCTGTTACAATATGACACTAGAAGGTCTGTGAGACATGTCCAGATTTGTCAAACTTATAAATGGGTCTTTATGATAAAACAATTTAAACATTACTTAGGTATGCAGTAGTTATTTATAGTCAGATAACAAGTAGGATTTAACAGCTTACACAAGGTAATGTTTTGATTATAAATATCTTTCCAAAGTGTTACTAATGGTAAAGAGATAATTTTCTAGGCTTCTATTCTGCTGCTTGAAGTCAGAACTGCTGATGGAGACAAAGGCACGAAAGTGTACGTATTCCGGATTAGCAACCCAGGAACCCATCACTTCTGAAGACTCTTAACTGTGTTGTCATTTTATCATTTTTATCGGCTTTAAAATATTTGTTTGAAACTGCAGTAGTTATGTTTGTGTTCAAACAGGTTAAATTGATCAGCAAACTGAATAAACGTAAGATACATGTAATTTTAAAAACTTTCGATCAAAAAGTAAAATTAAATGATCATGGAATAATATAATACTAGAGCAGGACAGTAGAAGTCCATAGTTTCTGTTTATCCTGTACTCATTGTGCTCCATTCCTGTTGCTGTTCTCTTCTGCAGGAGGGAAGACTCCAGACCCTAAAATGAATGCCAGAACATACATGGATGTTATGCGTGAACAGCATTTAACAAAAGAAGAGGTGCGTCGAGGGGAGGGTTTTCTGCTTGAGCTGAGTTTCAGCTTGCAGCCTTTGAAAGCATGTTAAGAAAGTGGGGATGTAAATTCTCTTGGCTTTGTCTTGACATAAAAGCCCCTTTCTTTGGAAAATCCTGTTCTTCAAATGCTGCAAGTCAGTAGAATTTGAAGTTCCAAAAAACATCTGTCCTATCTAGTACCTAAGCAATGCAGGGAAAAACAGTCTCAAGATATTTTAATCTGGGGTTTCTTTTTAGCACTCGGACTTTCTCTTGTTTATTTTCTTTCAGAGGAGGAGAGACAAAATCTAACAGTGACCGAGAATTACTCAGTGTCAGAGATGCTTGTTTTTGTGAGCTCTATGTATAGGGAAACTGGGAGGTTTTAAAAGGCTTTGGATGATGTACCGACAACAGATGTTGCAGTACTAAGATCTGGTATAAGAATGGCATTTGGTTTTAAATTTAAAAAAATAAAGAAAGGAAAAAAACCAAAAACATGCTTTCAAATTATTTTTAATGGGTACAAAGATATTGGTAATATGAACAGATTTCTTCTGTAATACCTATAGTACCATCTTGTTAATTGGAGCAAGACCTTGTAGTTCCAGTGACATCTAACATTGATTTGTTTTGCCTTAATTGACGAATTAGTTCATAATTTTGACGATCTTTCTGCTTATGGATCCACTGATAAGTGCAAAACAGACTGGGTTAGTGTGCTGTTTTAGCAGTATCATCTCAGGATTTTAAATAAGAATTATGTCATGTGCTGTAGCTCGTGTGAACATACTTTCTAAGTCACCCACCTTTAATTTACTGAAGTGGTACTTGTTTGAAACAGATGGGTAATGGTCTTAAGGCATAGACCTACAGGTGACAGAAACTGATAGCTTTAAACGTTCTCTGTGCATTTGCATTTGCTGCAAGAATAGCTTTTATTGAAAAATCAATTTAAAAACAGCCCTTCAAACACCACTGCTCTGTCAATATAGAAGAATTTGAAAAAACAGTGGCCTTGAAATGAAAGCAGTGGTTAATTGTAGGTTCTTTGAGCAAAACTTTAAAAAAAAACTTTAAAAGATGCTGAAAAACTCTTGAAGGTGTAATTTGAAGAGTTCTTATGTTTGTCCTTTTCTGCTTTTGAACAGAGGGAAATTAGGCAACAACTAGCTGAAAAAGCTAAAGCTGGAGAGCTTAAAGTCGTCAATGGAGCTGCTTCTCAGCCACCTTCAAAACGCAAACGGCGTTGGGATCAGACAGCTGATCAGACTCCTGGTGCTACACCTAAGAAGTTGTCCAGTTGGGATCAAGCAGAGGTAATGACCTAGTGCTCATCAGCTCTCTACAGAAGACGTTATCAGTACCAATCCTCTTGAGTGTTAGAAGTTTCTTACTGTACTTAAGAACAACCGGCAGTCTTTTACTGTATAGTGTGAGATACTGATACTTTTGGTTTTGTCTTGTGTAGACTCCTGGACACACTCCATCCCTGCGCTGGGATGAAACTCCAGGCCGTGCAAAGGGTAGTGAAACTCCTGGTGCCACCCCAGGCTCAAAAATCTGGGATCCAACTCCCAGTCATACACCAGCAGGAGCTGCAACACCCGGCCGGGACACGCCTGGTCATGCAACACCAGGCCACGGAGGCGCCACTTCCAGTGCACGGAAGAACCGATGGGATGAAACCCCCAAAACAGAAAGAGGTATTTATGGCAACCTGGGAGGTGCATAATAAGTTTCAAATGGTTAATTGTACTGGATTTTGTCACCTTCAAGTGAACAGTGAGTTCGCAAGCCAGGCAAGAAGTAATTCTATTCTGACATCTAGTGGTTGATGTGGGGAGTTGTTCTTGTCTGAGTTGTAGCATTGGATTCTGCCTGTGCTCAGCTGGCATCCATGAAAGGATCTCAGCTCAAACACTGAATCAAAGTTTTATCCTATCTAATGACTGCTGCAGGTTGGGATTTCAATGTATAAAGGACACAGTAAAGGAGCACATGTTGAATTCCTTTTCATAACATGTTTGTGTGTGTTGTTTTTTAATTGTTTTGGTTTTTTTCTTAAGAGGTTATTAAAACAAATTTGAGAAGCATCTCACCTGCCTAATTTGAATTTGGCTCTTGTGTCTGAGAACCTATTGCTTTTGTTGAGGGAATACATGGACTACTTTGTTCAATTCCTAGAATATTCAAATAGTCCCCTTTTTTTTTAGAATCTTATCTTTATGCTAAGGTTCAGCAAAAAGATGACACAGTTTTTTCATAAAACAAGGTTCTCTGTTGGATATTTTTAGTGCAGTGCCTGTGTTTTTTCAATATTCACCAAAGTAGTTTTCAGCTTTTGCCTACTGTCTGTTAATTTGATACTGCAAATGGATTTGAATATTGATAATCTAGTTGGAGTATATACTGTTCATCTTTCTGAGAAAATTTGGTTTGTTTTTCCTTAGATACTCCGGGCCATGGCAGTGGATGGGCTGAGACCCCTCGGACAGACAGAGGTGGTGACTCCATAGGTGAGACACCAACCCCAGGAGCAAGCAAGAGGAAGTCACGCTGGGATGAAACACCTGCCAGCCAGATGGGTGGCAGCACTCCTGTTCTGACACCTGGCAAAACACCCATTGGTACACCAGCTATGAACATGGCAACCCCTACACCAGGTAAGCTCAGTCCCTTGTCTAAGGCTTCACTTGATTTTGTGGGAATGGAACGTTTCCTTTTGTGTTGTCTTTGTTTGAAACAGGCTTCTGCCCAGCATGCTCTCCTGCCTGTATGAAAGCAGTCAGTGTATGCTCAGTTTACTATTTTTGTGGTGGTAATGTCCACAGCAACTCAGTTCTGGAGAGGAATTGAGACTAAGGTTTACATGTCTGTTGCTATTCAGTGTAGTTGTCAAAAAATAGATAGAAGGCTCTCTAAAAGTCTGATATCTTACTTGGCTACAGAGTTCAGGTGCTGTGGAAACTTTGACTCAAGATAGCATTTAAAAGTTAAGTAAACAAGTCATCTGCTTCTGCATACAAAGGATTTTTTAAAATACTTTTTTTTTTTTTTAATTTAAATATAGGTCACATCATGAGCATGACTCCTGAACAGCTGCAGGCTTGGCGTTGGGAGAGGGAAATTGATGAGAGAAACAGACCACTTTCTGATGAGGAATTGGATGCTATGTTTCCTGAAGGATATAAGGTAATTCATTGGGATTAAAATGCAGCAGACCATGATGAAGTTTTTTTCCTACCAGGGATTACTGATTTTTTTTTTTTTCCCCCAGCAGTAGAATGTTTCACATTAAGTATTGATTATTGATTGTACACACTTGTTTGACTTGGTTACTGATTTATTGTAAATCCCTTAGAAAGGGGGATGTAAAGATGATCTCACAGGCAAATCACTATTTAGCTATGATTGTGCTTCTCAGTGTTTGAAATGCCTGTCAAGGCCACAAATGTACTCTGTATGGACTGATAGAAATAGTAAATCCAGATGTAGACAAACGTGGAAGAGGGTCACAAATTGAGACAGCAACTGTGTTGATACAGTTGGAGACTTCACAATTTATTATCCATGCTCTCAGCAGTGGGAGCAAGCTTTCTTCTGAAATATTGTCAGTACAGGATAAGTGCCAATACAAGCTGTCAGGGTGAGTTTGTATTGCTCTGAACATGGGATCTATTGTATGCAATAACACACAAATCCAAAAATAAATAAAATAAAAGCTACAGCTTCAAGTGATGTTTTGTATGTGATGGCTTCTTCTTTTTCTATCTGTTGCAATTAAACTGAATGCTGTTCTTCCTGCTTTAGGTTCTCCCACCCCCAGCTGGGTATGTGCCCATCCGAACTCCCGCTCGGAAGCTCACAGCGACTCCGACACCGCTGGGGGGTATGACAGGGTTCCACATGCAGACAGAGGACCGCACTATGAAGAGTGTGAATGATCAGCCATCTGGCAACCTGCCATTCCTGAAACCAGATGATATCCAGTACTTTGACAAGCTGCTGGTAAAGGAGATTTCCCTCATGCTGCTTTAACTTCCCTCTTTGATTTCTTTTGATTGTGTAGCAATGCCCGTTTATTTGTCTGGAATTATTTGCAGGTTGATGTTGATGAATCAACTCTGAGTCCTGAGGAACAGAAGGAGAGAAAAATAATGAAATTACTTCTGAAAATCAAGAACGGCACCCCTCCCATGCGAAAGGTAAGGTGAATTGTCAGATACGTTTGTGTAATCTCATTTTTCAAAAATTGGTGTTTGTTTTCAGGTTTGGCTTCAGTTGTCCATGGCATTCTCTTTAGGATAATCTCCTGATCTTTGCTCTCAGTTGTGGTTTAACCCCAACTGGCAACTAAGCCCCACACAGCTGCTTGCTTCCCCAGTCTCTCCCCTTAGGATGAAGGAGAGAATCAGAAGAGTACAAGTGAGAAAACTGGTGCATTGAGATAAGAAGAATTTAATAGTAATAATAGTAAAGGAAAATAACAAATAAAAAGGAGAGAAATAAACCTCAAAGAAACCAAGTGATGCACATAGGAAACAGTTGTTCACCACCAGCCAAGTGATGCCCAGACAGTCCCCTGGCAGTGACCCTTGGCCAGATTTCCCCCGGCTTATATGCTGAGGATGGTGCCATATGATGTGGAGCATCCCTTTGGGTAGTTTGGGCCAGCTGTGTCCCCTCCCAGTTTCTTTTGCCAGTCAGCCTTCTCAGTGGTGGGGTGAGGTGAGAGGGAGAAAAGGCCCTGACTCTGTGTAAGCCCTGCTCTGCAGTAACTAATATCAGCACTGTTTCCAGCATGGATCCAGAACACAGCCTCATACTAGTGTCTGTAAAGAAAATCAACTCAATTCCAGCCAAAAAGCACACCCTGTTTATTGCTTTCTTTCTTCCATATCTGTGTGGCTTTTTGTTATTCACTATAATTCAGTATTGCTGCTCTTGGGACAGTAATATCAGTCACTAAATGGTGTAGGGCTTGTATAATTCTTTTTTTTTTTTTTACAATTAGTAGAAACTGAATGCATAGTGTGTTTTGCTTACAGGGCTTTGTAATTTTCTGGATTTTGCTTCTTACACTTAAATTAGCTACTTAGTGTAGCTCTTATTTAAGTTTTGGCCTTAAGCATTAGGCAATATAATAGCAGTTTTTTCTGCAAATGCTTTAAACTGACCAAGCACTAAGCTGCCTGGATGCAAACAAGGACTATTTTCCATTTGAAGCCAGTATTAGCTCAGAGATGTGCTTTTCCTGCAAACTGAACACCTGGGCACGAACAACCCAGTGTTTGTCATCACACACTCGTGTTTAAACAGATCAGCAAAAATTTGCTTGAAGTACTTTTGCAGTGGTGGGGCAAGTATTTGGAAGCCTGTGGATGTGGTCAGGTACATTTTAACTTGGTTGATACCTGCTCTATGATTGTTCAGTGTTGTTGCCTTAGTTTAGCTGGTGTTTGGTTTTGTTCAGGCTGCCTTGCGGCAAATTACCGATAAGGCTCGGGAGTTTGGAGCGGGGCCGCTGTTCAATCAGATCCTGCCTCTGCTGATGTCACCAACACTCGAAGATCAGGAGCGTCACTTGCTTGTCAAAGTCATCGACAGAATTCTCTACAAACTGGATGACTTGGTCCGACCTTACGTACACAAGGTCTGTTGCAGTTTGCTATTTCATCTGATTTACTCTTTCTGCCTTTTATTTGCATATCAAAGAGGTTGATACCATGGGTTTTTTAAGATAATTTGCTTTCATATTTCTTAAGCTAAACTTTTAAGTTTTTATAGTGTGATTGGAGTGTAGGCTTTATAGTATTGAGGCATGATGTAAATATGATACATGAATATCAGGCAAGGTCCTTCCCACCTCCAGATCTAGGTAGTATCTCCAGACCAGGTCCTTGAGAGACCCAGGAGCTATAGAAACAATGTGATAGATTTAATTTTTTCTAATCATTGTAAGGCTTTAAGCTTGAATTAATGGAATCATCTCTGTTTCATGGACTCTAGTAGGGCTAGCTATACTACTGAAAATATCAATTAAAGGAAATACTAATCTGTTTATCTTTTTTAGATCCTTGTTGTCATTGAACCATTGCTGATTGATGAAGACTACTATGCTAGAGTGGAAGGGAGAGAAATTATTTCAAACTTGGCTAAGGTAAAACTCCATCCTTTATTAAAGCACCGAGTTAGGTCATATAACTGTTTATAGGCATGGCAGAACAACTCACTGTGCTGTTTGTAAATCCAGTTGGTATATTTTGTGTTTTGTCCTGCAGGCTGCTGGTTTGGCAACAATGATCTCCACAATGCGACCTGATATTGATAACATGGATGAATATGTCAGAAATACAACAGCTCGAGCCTTTGCTGTTGTTGCATCTGCTCTGGGCATTCCTTCTCTGTTGCCCTTCCTGAAAGCTGTCTGTAAAAGCAAAAAATCCTGGCAGGCCAGGCACACTGGCATCAAGATTGTACAGCAGATTGCTATTCTTATGGGTTGTGCTATCCTGCCTCATCTCAGGAGCTTGGTTGAAATTATTGAACATGGTAAGTTCTGCTTTCCCAGACAAAGTTTTTTTTGCCCACTTTGTATCTGGAAAGTTTTTCATACCTCAGTAAGGCAGAGTGACAGTAGGATCCTGGTTTTGTTGTTGCTATGACACTGAGAAAACATTTCAGCTGACTTTGAAAGATGAGTAAAGACAACTTTTTAGTATTCCTGAAAATAAATTAATCCCTTTTACACTGCTCCTCTATTTTTGCTATTTTGAACTTAAGACATGACTACAAGAAATGGTACTAAACCCTGCTTTCTTGCAGGGCTGGTGGATGAGCAGCAGAAAGTTCGCACCATCAGTGCTTTGGCCATTGCTGCTTTGGCTGAGGCAGCCACTCCCTATGGTATTGAGTCATTTGATTCTGTCCTGAAGCCCTTGTGGAAGGGTATACGTCAACACAGAGGAAAGGTAAATCTAAAATACTTTCTTTAGTTCTAACTGAAATGGATGGGTACCTTCTGTAACTTATCAGAGGTATTTTTTGCATTTAAATAGGGTTTGGCTGCCTTCTTGAAGGCCATTGGTTATCTGATTCCACTCATGGATGCCGAGTATGCAAACTACTATACCAGAGAAGTTATGCTTATTCTTATCAGAGAGTTCCAGTCTCCTGATGAAGAGATGAAAAAAATTGTGTTGAAGGTATGTCAGAATGATAGTTTAGCATTGATATTGAATGTGTATGTATTTCTTTTTCTTAAAATAAAAAGGAAAAAAAACAACAAACAAAATAAAAAAAAACCCACCCCAAATGACCCACCCCACACCCTGCACCAAATTAAAATTGTTGGATATTTATTTCCTGTCAGGTGGTAAAGCAGTGTTGTGGTACGGATGGTGTTGAAGCAAACTACATTAAAACAGAAATCTTGCCACCTTTCTTCAAACATTTCTGGCAGCACAGAATGGCACTGGACAGAAGAAATTACAGACAGGTATTTTTGGTGTTTTTTTAGCTGGAAAATTATTTACAGTAGAAGAAAATTGGAGTGTTCATTCAAGCTTACTTTTCTCTGTGTCCTGAAATTTGGTTTTTATTTGTACTAGCAATTTAGAAGTTGTGTAGCTAAGAAGATTTTCAGGTTCTTAGGAGGTTTATCATGACATTTTCTGTCTGTGAATGTGTCTTCATCAGTTGCAAGGTGGGATGGTTCACCCCATTTATGTTCTTAAAAACACTGGATAATTTCTAAAGGTAAAACTAGTATTTTATAGTGGGCTTAACTGTTTCTTCAGACTAGGGAAATTATTTTCAAGATGTAGAGAGTAGATATTAACAATGCTTGCTTATTTAACATTTCTGTATTTCAGTTGGTTGATACGACTGTGGAGCTGGCAAATAAAGTTGGAGCAGCAGAAATTATTTCTAGAATTGTGGATGATCTGAAAGATGAGGCTGAGCAGTACAGAAAAATGGTCATGGAAACAATTGAGAAGATCATGGGAAATCTGGGGGCAGCAGACATTGATCACAAACTGGAAGAACAGCTCATTGATGGTATTTTGTACGCCTTTCAGGAACAGACAACAGAGGTACGGCCAAGGGTGTTGGAGTACTTGGTTCACTGTAATTGTAAGCTGTCTCACTGTTAGTTATACAGAAATGTGTGCTTCTAAGTTAGATTTTTAGAATCTCTTTTTAGATGTGAGTGCTGTAATCAAGGAAATCCAGAATTAGTCTCTGGAACGTTAGCATTTTAAAAGCAATTTTAGATTATGACATGTTTAGTTAAAATGCAGCGTTGCTGTTTGTCTGATTTTCCTTTGCTTTTTTCACCCTCAGGATTCTGTGATGCTGAATGGTTTTGGCACAGTGGTTAATGCTCTAGGCAAAAGAGTTAAACCCTACTTGCCACAGATCTGTGGTACAGTTTTGTGGCGTTTGAACAACAAATCAGCCAAAGTCAGGCAGCAGGCTGCTGACCTGATCTCTCGTACTGCAGTTGTCATGAAGACCTGTCAAGAGGTATGGGCTCCTCTGCCAGATGTGCTCTAGCCAGTCATAGTAATGAGAGGAAGGGAAAAATTAACTTCTAACTCTTTTTACTTGGTCGTAGGAAAAACTGATGGGACACTTGGGTGTTGTTTTGTATGAGTACCTGGGTGAAGAATATCCTGAAGTACTGGGCAGCATACTCGGAGCGCTGAAGGCTATTGTGAATGTTATAGGTATGTTTTTGTATTGATTACCTGGCTGTTCAAGAGCAAAATAGAAAAACACTATAAAACTAAATGTGCCT
Organism: Notiomystis cincta; assembly: GCA_013398075.1. Lineage (NCBI taxonomy): Eukaryota > Metazoa > Chordata > Aves > Passeriformes > Notiomystidae > Notiomystis > Notiomystis cincta. Next base: position 123,061 of record VZRX01017250.1, on the reverse strand, counting down.
CTTTGAATTCAACAGGTATGCACAAGATGACACCGCCAATCAAAGACCTGCTGCCACGGCTGACACCGATTTTGAAGAACAGACATGAGAAAGTACAGGAAAATTGTATTGATCTTGTTGGGCGTATTGCAGACAGGTAAATTGAGTAATGATAAAATACCTGACCCTCTGGACAGTTATTGTAGCAAAAGCTCAAGTTTGGCATCTGGGTACTTACTGTCGTATCTTTTGATATTTCTGAAGTTGTAAAGCTCGAGATATTTAGCAGACACACTGTTGAATTACATTGTAAAGGAAATGCTTAACCTGTTACCCCTGATAGCAAATGAGTAGGTGCTGCAGTTTGTGGCTTTATTTAAAAACTTCTTGCATCACTGAAGAGGTAACTCACTTTATTCTCTTTCAGAGGTGCAGAATATGTTTCTGCAAGAGAATGGATGAGGATCTGCTTTGAATTGCTTGAATTATTAAAAGCTCACAAGAAAGCTATCAGAAGAGCCACAGTGAACACTTTTGGTTATATTGCAAAAGCTATTGGGTAGGTTGGTTTTATGCTTATCCTCTTCTGCACACAGTTACCATAGTGATGATTGTTAGTTTGCTGGTGGGAAGTATTCAAACATCTCTACACTTCATATGTGCAGGCTTGGTTTTACTCATTTTGAAGAATACAGTCATGTATTCTTCAATAACACAGGATGTTGCACTTGTGAACAACATTTGTGGACTAATAAGTTTAGAGTCTTATTTAGGAGTAAGCGCTGTTGTCTCATGAATTTTTGATACTGTGATGTGCATTCAGACCCTCTTTGTGTTATTTCATAAACTCTCCTTTAAATAATGTATCTTCTCTCTTTTTTTTTTCTCCTCCCTCCAACCAAATCTGTAGTTTAAAGGTTTGTTTCCACTAAGATCATACTGCAAGTCAGGACGTTGTAGAATGAAGTACAGTTGCCACCTTTATGCATATTCTTTAAGTGACTGGTGACTGACTGAATGCAGATAGAGCAAGCAGCCAGAGGTGCTGTAACTGTTCTCCATGCAGGATGTAACCTGTCCCCATCAGTGCTTGGTTTTATACAAGTCTGTAATTGCCTCTGGGACCAGAGTAATAATGGGGAGTCTCTGCTACCCTCCAGAGTTCACAAGAGGAAGAACAGAAGGCGGGGAAAAAGCTCAGTCTAGACAAAGTAAAAAATGTTGACTATGGAAATAAATCCTTAAGCTGTTCTACAGTTTAGTGTTTCATGTTTAGTGTTCAGTTTCCCAGTTCTCTAAACTTTTTGTGAGGGCTAAACCATGTTTCTCTGCCACTTATTTGAAGCTTAACTAATGTAATGTAAATCTTCACTGAATCTATTGACATGGATGCCCATGTTGTCTCTTCCAGACCTCATGATGTATTGGCCACACTGCTAAACAACTTGAAAGTACAGGAAAGGCAGAACAGAGTATGTACTACAGTAGCAATTGCTATTGTGGCTGAAACATGCTCACCTTTCACAGTGCTGCCTGCACTCATGAATGAATACAGAGTTCCAGAACTGAATGTCCAGAATGGTGTGTTAAAATCTCTTTCTTTCCTGTTTGAATACATTGGAGAGATGGGAAAAGATTACATCTATGCTGTTACACCATTGCTTGAAGATGCTTTAATGGACAGGTAAGTGCACTTCTGTGGTACAGTTACCTATAGTCATGTTTTTAAGTATATAACTGGATGTTAATGATAGCAAATATGCATATTGTCCTTATTTGCTAAAGGCTTTAAGTGACCAGCATAACTTGGAAGCTGTTATTTGCAGACAATTCAAATTACACATGCTCCAGTTTGACTAAAATTATGAAGATGAAAATTATAAAAGCATCTTCAGTGAGTCAAGACTTCTTCCATTAAAACTGCTTTTGCTAATGTCTGTTGTTGGTACTTCTTTGGAATTGGAGTGCAGTAATTTGTCAGAAAACTCAAATCTTTTTTCAGTTTACTGATTTTTGATACTCTGCCTCTTGCTGTCAGTAAGTGTTATTAATGCTTCCAAGAAAAGTGTTATTGAAAAGAACCACTATGCTTGTCCAATCATGTTGTTTCTAAGTCTCATTTATTAACAGCCCCTTGTTCTCTTTGCAGGGATCTTGTACACAGACAAACAGCCAGTGCTGTGGTGCAGCATATGTCCCTTGGTGTTTATGGGTTTGGCTGTGAAGATTCCCTTAATCACTTGTTAAATTACGTGTGGCCTAATGTGTTTGAAACCTCTCCTCACGTCATCCAGGCAGTTATGGGGGCTCTGGAGGGCCTCAGAGTTGCTATTGGGCCCTGCAGGATGTTGCAGTACTGTTTGCAGGTATGGCCTTGTGTTTCCAGCAAAGGAAAAACTGGCTTTTTGTCTCCAAACTATGGAGATTCTGTGCCAACGATTGAATAGTGGAAATAGACGGTAAAGAGAGGGTTTGGAGTAGGGAGAGAGCTGATAACATTACAGAACTTGCATAGAAAGAGCAGATAACTTCGAATATCAGTTGACTAAAATAGCCTGGCACTTTGGTTTCTGAATTGGAAGCATCTCACAAATTTTGAGGATGTGAACTAATGACTAGGGAATAAATTAGCTGGGGATTGGGGGGGGGTGTTATGACAAGTAACCAGTGAGATAAATAAATGAGAGAGCAGGATTAATAGTCATGATTTGTCATTAGCCAAGAAAAACAGTGAGACGTTTGGTAGAGTGAACCACTACAGAACAGTGCTTTGGGTAGAATTTATACTGCTGGATCAACACTAGGCAGTTCAGCTTCTGTAAATCTGCATGGGGTGGTGAGATCTGAAGGCTCCTTTTCTGTGTAATTGCTTGTGACAGTGGCTGTGCTGGCTATGGAATTAAAACTCACCTAACAGGTGGGGAGCCAAGGATTAAGGTAATGCAGGTCAGTGTAGAGAAGGTATGACAGCATCTTAGTAGTAATTTGTAGTGTGGGGACCTCAGCATGAAGATACTGACATCAGTAGGAAGGTGAAAGTCTCTTGCAGTGTATATTCTTGCAAGTACTGTTTGTATATTGTTATTTTATAGAACTGGTTTTTTCCTAGAGCTTATATGTTCTGCCCATTTATTAAATGCTTATTTTGCAATGCAATTCAGTAAAAGAACATTGGGACTTCAAGCTTTTATTACATTTTGTTCTGTTCTGTTTTCTAGGGTTTGTTTCACCCTGCCAGAAAAGTCAGAGATGTTTATTGGAAGATCTATAATTCAATCTACATTGGATCACAAGATGCTCTGATAGCACATTATCCCAGAATCTATAATGATGAAAAGAACACCTATATTCGTTATGAACTTGATTACATCTTATAATCTTCTTGTTCAGTTGTTTGTGTTTAATGCACAGCTGTTGTTCAGTTAAATGCTTCAAATTTCATGATGTAAAATTTTAAAATTTTGGAGATCAGTGTAGAGCTGGTCAGAGGCAGAGCTAGGTACCCAGTAGCATGATTTTTTAAATATGTCCTTGTTTTTTGATGTTAAACAGTTAAAGCCAGTAGTGACCAACGAAACAGTGATTACAATGTACTGGAGGGATTTTGTTTTGGATCCATCTTTATGAAGATTTAGATTTCATTCTTTGTGTTTAAAGGGGAAGTTTATTTGAGAAATAAACATTTGTGTATAAAAACTAATTTGTGTGTGGTTTTTGGACAGAGGGGCTTGTAAAATTAGTCCCTTTGGATTAAGTATTTGTTCATGTAATAAATAGGTGGTATAAAACATTTTAACCCTTTTTGTCATCCACTAGCTTTTGAATAAATAAGAAAAATGTACCAACTGTAGTTAATGTGTGTATCTTTGTCATGCAATAATGTAGCTGTGGCCTGGCTGATGGTTGTAGTAGTATCAGTTTATTTTCATGGAAAAAGTGGTACTTAATTGCTTGTTGTTACTGCTTCCTATGCAGTATCCTGGTGAACATGGCTTGTTAAATCTTCAGAAATTAAGCAGTTTTGTTTTAAATGGTAATTGTAAAAACAGTTGTGAAAATTATGCATATTGATCATGTTATGTTTAAAAAGCCAGATATTTATAGGCTGTGCTGTAATTCCATTAAAGAGCTAGGAAAGTTAAATCCCCAGCACCTTAGATGAGGCAGTTTCTAAGAAAAGCCTTCTATTTTCTCATTTGCTTTTTGCCTTTTGTGTGTGCACTACAAAGAAAAAGGTCTTGCTATGTGACAGTAAGCCACCTAAAGCCCAAGGATCAATCCTGCTGGTAGTAGTGTGCATTATCCCATGTTTGTAAGGTAACAGGAGGTCATAGCTGGCTATCAGACACCTTGTTCTGGGAGTCCTTGACTGGGAGTGATTAATTTCCATCTTACCAAGTTTAATGCAGTGGTGTTATCTGACTTCTTTGCTGTTTTACATAAATGTGAGTGTCTTGAACTGTTTAGCTATAAGAAAGTTTCACCCTACCTTTCAGGGTCTAGTTTTTTGTTAAGGGTTTGGGATGGCACAAAAGCAACTTGGGCCCTTTTGTTAATGAAGGTACTAATTGGTTAGGAAAGGGGAAAGGCGACTTTTTTCAACAGCGAGTTGTATTCTAAAACTTAAGTAAAAACCAGCTGCAACTTCTTGAAGTCTTTATTGCTGAACTTTCCTCTGAGAATAAGGTGCAATGTAGTCTGTTCCTAGTGCTTTGTCATTGACTAGCATTGTTTGTGTTACAGATAGCCCATCACCTTCATCACCTCAGTAGTTCTGCAGACAGAACCAAGTAAGTGCCAGTAGAGAGGGAAGGAGGGCTGAAAAAAAGCACAGGGTTTTGAGAGATGAGCCAGAAGAGCTCTGAAACAGGTAGGAAGGGGGATGGTGGCTCTCAACTTCTAGATGTGTATCAGCAAATTCATTATTCTTAGAAATAAGTAAAATTGTAAAAATATTCTCAAGGTGGAGGGGAGCAACTTCAAATTGTTCTCATTTTTGCTTTTTGAAGCTCATGATTTAAATCTCAGAAATTCTTTCGTAAATCTTTTTGAAGAAGATGCAATGTTTGTTTCCTGAGAAAGAGGGAAAGGGGAAGGAGAACTATTTGAACAAACAGAATTGTACATAAAACTGAGGTTCATGTTTGGGGTTTTTGCTATCTCCAATATTTGGTATGAAATCAGATTTGAAGTGGCAGTATTGAAGTGCAGTTCTTGCTATGCAGAGTCATCAGGAAGCATTTTTGTCCTTGAGACTGGGGATCTGTGGAGCTGGTACCTAAAGAAGCCATTTCTGGATCATAGACTGGTGTTATTTTCTGGGAGCCTACAGCAGCTCATAAAGGATTTTACTTTTGTTGTTTAGCAGCCACAGTGAGTTTTATTCAGCATAGATTGAGAAGAAAGTTTTGGGGAAGTAAATAACTACCTACATATGACATCTGTCTGCATGTAGACAAATTGTTTCCTTTCTAGAACAAACTAAAGCCTTTAATAAATGGGAAAGTTTTACTCTGAGGGGGTGGTTGGTGCTCACCTGCAGACTTCTGGTTCTGGACAGGAAAGACCAAGGAGTTTAAATGAATGGAAGGATTTAGATCACTACTATTTAAATTCCATTAATAGGTAATTAATTGTGCCATCAATGCGAAAAGCAGGCAAAGTGAGCAAAACATCTGCTGTTTTGCTTCTTGTTTATAAAATGGGAGACATGCCATGGCTGGGCAACTGAGAAGTGAACCTTGTCACAGAATTAGTGCCATATATGTTAAATACAAGTAACAAGCATAAAATCTGCATGTCCAGACAATCCCTCAAGTCTCTTAATTAGGTTTTCTTTTAAAGGGAGCAAAGTTCCTTTCCAGTTGTCCTCCAGCCCCCCTTTCTGGATTTACATAGAGCTCCTAACTTTATCAGTGAATTGCAAAAGAAGCTCTGTGGACAGAAGCTTCACTGACAGTTGATTCTCCTGAACAGGCTCATCCAGTATGCAGGAGGAGGTGGAGGCATCTATAAGGAAAAAAAAAAGGTATGTGATTTTTTTTTTATTTTAATCTATTTTTAAAAATTAATTACAGTTATGCATTTGGATGGGGGCAGTGAATTAGGAGAATGTAAGCCATACTGCCTTGGGCTCTTCCTAGTTTAGAATATTTTACCACTTAATGTGGGTTCTGATTGCATCTGATTTTTTTTGTTTGTTCTTTTTAATGGAAACAGGATGCAGCAGTTGTGTATACCTACATTTCCTTACAGACTAAACTTCTCCTTCAAAGGATGCCCATGCCCCTTTGCAGCTTGATTTGATGAAGATAAAATTAGCCAAGGCTAGCAGTTAGATCCTTAAGGTATGCTAATCTTAAAAGTTTGGGAGAATTTTTTTGATTTGTCCAAGCTCCTTTCTGAGAGCAGGTGAAGATAAGGATATAAAGTTTCCTTAATTTTTTTGTTTGGTTTTAGTTGCATTTTATTGCTTATACTTCTATGTCTTCTGATGCAATTTCACACACATACACCTCCTCTACTCCCACTGTTCTGATTCAGTTGTACCCATTCTGCTTGTAACTCATTTATCCATGGATCTCTCTAACCTGCATCTCTCACCTTATTTCTGCCCTGAAAGCTGCACTCTTACCCCTGTGTCAGACTTCCTCTCACTCTGCATGTCTTGGCACAGTGACAGTGGTGGCAGTGAGAGCACTGAAGAGAAATCTTCCTGACCTCCTCGTTGCCCTTGCAACTCCAACAGTTTCTGGTTGTGTGGAAAATCACTCACTGCTGGAAAAGTCTCTCTGATTCTGCTGCTCAGGCTGGAGCAGGCCAGGTACAGGAGGCTCTGGAAGAATATAGCTGCCAAATTTTAATTGTTTTGGAAAACACTGGGGAGTACAGTGTGCAAATATAGTCTGGTCCTTCTTGCCCAGCCTGAGCTACAGGGGCTCTTCCTCTGCCAACCAGAGTGGGCTTGGGGTCTGTTCAGTGGCTTTTTACATTCAGTTTCTTGATCTTGTGGTGGAGTCACAGGCATCAGGTGGAGTTGGTTGCAGTGTTCTGTGTGCAGACAAGGAAATGGGATGCCAAGTTACTGAAGTGCTACATTTTCTGTGATGGTCTTTTCTGTGTTCCTCCAGAGGGAACATTGCAAAGCTGATTTCCAAGCATGGCAGAACTTCTAGCCTGAGCTGCTGCTTGAGGCAGAGTTAATGAGTTCAGATTCATAAATAAAGTTTGCAAGTAACCCTGAAAGTATTTTGCTAGCTGTTGTCACAGACATAAGGTCAGGTTTAATTCACCTTTTGTCAGACATCCTGAGATAGCCTAAGGAGTGGCAGTTGTTTTCACAAGAACAGAATTTTAATGCCTAGAGTAAGGTTTTGAGATTTTTTTTTGACAGAATTTCAAAGAATTATGCAGCCAAGTATGAATGTGATAGTTTTAAAGTAAAATTGCATATAAGAGCTCTCAGTTTTTAGCCAGACTCAACATTTTGCTCTTGTCAGTGAAGTTATTCCACTCTCTGTAGAATGGCTGATTGTGAAGTAACTTCTGACATGTTACAAAAGGTTGGAGCTTGGTATGGCTGTAATAAACAGAATGATCATTAACAATGATCAGGAACCATCAAGAATGTTTGTTAACACTGTAGCATACATTCTGTTTACTAGCTGTATAGGCAAACTAAACCCAAGTGTTTTCCTTTTCAATTTTGCAGCCATGTGGTGTCCAGAGATTACATGGTACAAATTCTTTTCTCTTACTTTTTACAAGTTTGTCTCTTAAGACCACTTTCTTAAACCTTTTGGTGCAATGACTGTTGTGAAATCAAGTTTTAGCCAGTGTTGCATCACACTTATAATTCTACATATTTTTCTCCAAGCAAAGCAACGTTTTCCCTCAGTTTAAGCTGCTGTCATGAATACCTTCTCTACTAATAGACTGGGGTGGGACAGGAAACAGCTTTCAAATTTTGGTTTTTTGCTAAATGTGGGAAGTGTTGATGTGCAAGTAAAGTGATTGCCTGTTACTTAATGTACATGTGTGAACCAACTGCAAAATCTCACTCTATGTCAGTGTAATAAAAATGAAGAGGTAAATGTGAGAGTCTCTGATCCAAAGTATAAATGTGTACATAAGTGTGATGCCATATGCTGAGTCTTGAATCTCACCAGTAGTAATGGAAAGATTTCTGCTCCCACTGGCCTCCAGTGGTTCCTCTGACCTGTGTGGTTTGGAGTGCAGCCCTCCCTGCACTCCCCTCCCAGCTGTACCCCTGGAAACCATGGTGGGGCTTGTAAAGGCTGCCCAGAAGCCTGGTTGAGGGATCCAGCACACCACTGGGTAAGGAATGCTGCTTCTTCACTCCTAGCATGAGTCCCAGGCCAAATGTTCTGGAAGTTGTGAGTAAGCTGTTCTATTTGCAGACTAAACAGCAGCAAATATTGTATGAATTCTGAATAAATGAGGAGGGAGTAAATTAATGGACCTGATCTGTTTATCCCAGGATTGTATCAGATTGTATCAGATTGATCTCAAAGCAATTGCTGTGACTTACCTAGTGTGACTGTCAATTACTAGTGGTCATAAGTAGAGTTTTGGGTTTTCTGAAAGCTTGCTTTCTTAATGGAAAGAGATTCTGTTTGTTTTCAAAATCATCTCGAGAGTCTACACACATTTGTTTCTTTACTTGAAATCTGTTCCTTTCTGATGTAGGACACATTTTGTCACCTTGACAGACAAATGGTTTTTTGTTTTATTAGCAACCATCTTCTGCGCTGAGCTGGCCGATAAAATCCTTCACCAAGCTGTACAAGTCGTTCCCTTTGTGCCCCATTTCCTGTGAGGGCTTGTGTTTCTTGCTGAAGAATGCCATCTTTCACTGGTCCTGCTGCTCTCAACCAGTGGTTTCTGTTAAAGCCATCCCTGATCCGAGCTGGGGAATAGGCTCACCCTTCACTGTTGGTTCCTGGCTGTTGATTGAGACCAGATGTGACAGCTGTTCACATCCATAGGGGGACAGGCTCTGAGGTGACTGATTTCTAGACTTTTCTTAGGTAACTTTAGAAACAGTGACCTTCAATCCCTGCCTGTCATCCTAAACAGTAGAACAGACTGTGTTCAAATAGTGATTTTGCTTTGAAATCCATACATTTTTGTCTCTGTTGAACTCTTAAGTCTCCAAGGATCTGCAGGTTTTGAGCCCAGCTGATAAAAGGAATGCAACTGGCCATTTATTATTTTAGCTAATAAAAAGGATATTGTATATTAACTTTTTCATGTTCCAAGGCACTAACAACAGAATGAAGGTTAAAGGCATCTGATATTCACAATTAAAGAATGGAGCCTTTGTTTTTAGCACAGTATGCAGCTGAGACAGAAGGAATATGGCAGGAAATGAAAACCAGGTGGCTTTAGTTACAGTTTTTAAGACCAAAGAAACGACCTTCAGAAAAGGCTGTTTCCTCACTCAGTAAAAGTAAGTTAAATATATACAAAATCATTTCATTATTCTTTACATTAGTTTGCAGATGTTTCTGTACATGTATCTTATATTTCCACAGAAGTAGCACAATGATGTGTAGATTAGACTTAAAAGCCCTGCTGAGGTAGAGCTAGAGCCTTCTGTAACATTAGGTTCTAAGTTTGTTTTGACAAGATTGGAATGTAATGTATGTAATATTCAGTGAGAGCAGGCAATTCTTGCTCACTTCAATCTGTATACAAATCTTAATATTGCTGTAATACCATTACCAGTTACATGGTGTTACTAATCTTCAGAGACTGATGGAGTGGTTTGGGTTGGAAGGATTTTGAAGATCACCTAGTCCCCCTGCCATGGGAAAGAATACCTTCCATTAGAGCAGGTTCCTCAGAGCTCCATCCAGCTGTGAACACTTGCAGGGATTGGAGCATCCACAGCTTCTCTGGGAAACCTGTTCCAGTGCCTCACCACTTTCATAGGTGCCCTCTTCAAAAGCCATTCCCCCTTGTTCTATCACTCCATGCCCTTGTAAAAAGTCCTGAAGCTTCAAAGTCCCTCTCCAGTTTGTGTCAGTACCTAATAAAGATCACAAACACCTGACATTTAAAAGAAAAAGCGAAATCAAAGGCATAATTGTTTTTTATTCTCTCCTGTTGTTATATTTATTGCGAAAGATGTATCCATGGTAACTTAAACTTAGCATGAGGCATCCACAAAATAAAATGACAAGTCATCCTTTAATACAAGTGCCATTTTTTTCAGGTAGAGGTTTCATTTCAAGCTTAGAAAATTTGAGACAGCACACTTTGCAAATCAGCTTGGGTTTTTTTGCTCTTGAAAATCGTGAGCATGACTTCCTCGTGGGAAGCTGTAGGGTCATTTTGCAACCCACACAGCAGCAAACTTGTGATTGCCACTAGAGCTCCAAGCTGGAGTGTCCTGCAGGAGGAGGCTGCATCACAGCCTTTGCCTTTTGCCCAAGTGATGCTGGAGCATGCATTGGAACACAGGTGTAAAGATCCTTTTCCAGTTGCTGGGTCTACAGCACAGGTCCCTTTGTCACCTGCTTTTCTGTGGCAAGAGAGTCATTCACATCTGACTCGAGGACTTTGAGGTGGTCACTGAGAACCTTCTCTTGCAGCTTTTTTATTCTAGAAACTGGGCTTCCTGCTTAGTATCTAAACTAAGGCTAGAGGTGTCTGTTGATGTGGGTAGTTTTCCCTGTGTGAACTAACACATTGTTAAACACATTCTACAGTTTGTTTGTGCTAAGGTAAAGTATCCTTTTTTCAACTGGTTGATGCCAAGCCTGCTTATCTCAACTAGGTAGTGTATTTCCAAGAACTGTTGTCTGAGGTTATTCTGTGCTTCAGGATGGTATTTGAAATCTTCTAGCACCTCCACATAGAGTATGATAGACCTAGGACAGCTGGACAAGACTGATATAAGAAACTCAACCTTACTTTTCCAATCTTTTTGCTGACTGGTATTCTACTGAAGAGGCTTCTCGATTTGCTAAGCAAGTCTGTCTTAGTCCAAAGTGCTTCCCCACTAGTCATCACCACTGTATTTTTTTTTATTTTGCTGTGTTATGTGTAAAATTTTAGTGGGACACTTCTGCAGACTTTACAGAAACAGATGTTTTATTACCAAATGCTGTCATGCATAGCATTTGCTTACTATTTGTAGAAGTTACAGTTAGTAATTGCATAAGTATTCATATGGCTTATGTATATTAAGATCTTTCTCTGAATCACTGTCTGAAGATGGGAAAATAACTTCCCAGTCATTCTATCTTCTCATGTTAAGATGCATTTACATGCCCATGTGCAAGTAAAAAAGAGCAACTCTCTGCTCCTGGGTGCAGGTTGCTTTTTCTCTTATGGCCAGTTAGAGTTTCTTTCTATACTTCTCTCAGTTGAGGCAGCTCTCAGGCATTTCAGTCACTGCAGACCTGCAGTACAAACTTCTCAGAGTTACTGTATTTTCATACTTTGATTATTCTGATGGTGTTAGAAAAGCAAGCCTGATGTAATGCCATGTACCACAATCATTTTTCATGTAGTTTAGGATAAGCAGAGATTTAAAAAAAAAGACCAAACCAAAGCACGAAGTCCAGCCACCACCACATTTACATTTTAGTGTGTGTCAGTAGTTGCTCGAATTGCATCCATTTGAATTGGGGGTTATTTTTTCACTTTGCAAGCCTATANCTCTCAGTTGAGGCAGCTCTCAGGCATTTCAGTCACTGCAGACCTGCAGTACAAACTTCTCAGAGTTACTGTATTTTCATACTTTGATTATTCTGATGGTGTTAGAAAAGCAAGCCTGATGTAATGCCATGTACCACAATCATTTTTCATGTAGTTTAGGATAAGCAGAGATTTAAAAAAAAAGACCAAACCAAAGCACGAAGTCCAGCCAGCACCACATTTACATTTTAGTGTGTGTGTCAGTAGTTGCTCGAATTGCATCCATTTGAATTGGGTTATTTTTAATCACTTTGCAAGCCTATAAAGAATTTCAGTGTCTGAGGCTTCCAGTCTGAGTCCTTGCTGCCAGCGCAGGATGCCTGTGTGATACAGATACTGCTGTCTGGGAGATGTTTTGAGACTTCCTGTGCAGTTCAGGTATCAAAGAACTTCCTCACACATATGTTAAAGGTTTGGCCTCTGTTCTTGCCTCCTTTCAAGTTCTTGATGCTGCCTTGTTACCTGTGTCTGGAGTTTTGCTGTTGTGGATTGTAATTTTTCCTTCCATAGGAATTAATGTGCATCTGATTTTACTACTTCTGTTACCATTGCAAATCATCTCTGGAAACATAAGCAATCCTCTTATTTATTCTCCCCTATTTCAGGAATGCAGGCTCTTCCCATTAAAAAACAAAAGTAGTAATCCTCAATCCTCTCTTAACACCCCCAACTGACAAGTAGCTACTTTTAACTTTTTATATTATACATGTTTCATCTGTTGAATTTCTATATTGTTTTACTCATAAGGTTTTCTTCTTTAATTGGATCATTTTCTTGTTACATCCCATCCATTTGACATGGCTTAAAGCCAAAATAAGACTCCAGCTATCTTAATCAAGCTACCACTATGTTTAGCTCAAGTGCTTTCTTGTTTACCCTAGAATATACTTCCTGAGGATGGAGATTTAAGGTCTAGGTCCAGTATTACGTAGAACAAGGGTCTTAACAAGCAAATAGTTTTGCTTTGCTCTTTAAATTTAAGGTTAAAATGTCAAACTGTCTTGCACACGTTGTGTGTTTTGTCAAAAGTTTGACTTGCATGCCTAAAATTGGGCAAGTGTGGGCATAAAGGAGCAGTGCATAGTGATTAAAGTGCAGTAGTGGGTACTGTGACTTCCTGCTCTGCCAGAGTATTTGCTGTGTTTCCATTGCAGAAACTGTCACAGTACCAGTTCTGGGAAACCATCTTGAGGGGAGTCAAGGGGGTCTTTCAATTACCTTGTTCTGAGGAAAACATTTACTTAGCATGTGAATGATTAATTTTATCTGCTGTTTTCTTGTATGTTGTGTACACATTGGATATAGGTACTTTGGGCAGTTTTCTGTTTCATTCTAACGATGATACATCACTGAAAGTTGACCCTTTAGCCCCAGTTTCTACTGGGATGTTCCTGTGGGAAGAAGGCATTTATCCTTTGGAAACAATGGGCTTAGTGCTGGTTTTGGGGCCCACAGGAATGAGTGTCAGGATCTGAGGAGTGTCTGGTCTCTGAGGAGACCAGGAGATCTGCAAGCCACAAGTGAGCTGCTAAATCCCCTGTAAACTTTGAAAGAATCATTTGAGGCCACGCTGCTCCCTGGGCTCGAGCACCTGGGCTATGCACAGTAGGGAAGTCTGTGCCAGCCATGCTTGCAATCCCTTCCTCTTCCTTCTACATATTGAAGCAGATTAATGTTTTATTGTCTTTCACATTCAAGAACTCTGAGAAATACTGCAGTTTAGTAGCTGTTGAAAATTTAACCATTTATTTGCGTCTGGGGTAAATTTTTGCAAGGCATGTTTAGGGTGTGAATTTTTCCCAGCAGCCTGCCTGTAGAAAGCCTTCTGAGAGCCCAGCTGGTGCTATTCACTGTGACAGAGCAGTGCTTTCTGTCCTTCAGGAAGCAGGTTCCCTTTCCTTTCCAGGCCTTGGCTGTGTCTCATTGCTGTGATAAGAATGCTTCTTAGTGTTTCTTTTTTCATAGCAGCTAAACTGAGTTGCTGGAGTGAGCTGAGGCCATCTGTCCTGATGCTGGAAAGGAAGAGTAGAGCCTGCTGTCAGCTATCTTAAGCTGCTGGCAAATCAGTGGTGTGATGTGGGGGCCTTAGGAAGGAGTCTCTGGCTGAATTGCAGGCCACAGTGATTAAACCACTCTGCCCTACTTGGTGTACTGGTTCAAGATGTTGCTGCTTAGTGGGGAGCATCCCAGTAATACAAACATGGCTTTTCCTGCCTCTCTGACTGGGTTCTCCTCCCTTCTTCCACGCCAGTGGGTTTGAGTCTGTAAAATACTGTTTGGAAAATTAGTTTCCTGTGTAGTTAACAGAAAAAGGCATGGAATCACTGAAATACTCCACTGAAACATGCTTCCTGTGCTAAAGGAACTGCAAAACCTGCCAGGAAGTGCTGTGTGATAGGAGTATGATTTGTAACGTTATTTATTGTAAGTGGTCACTAATTCTACCATGGCTGGACAGCACAGTTAAGATGTTAATGCATTATTAAATCATTTGTACTAGTATACAAGCATAAATTTGTTCTTAATGTGAAGTATAAATCAGAAAAGCTATATCCTGATAGACTCACACAGTTTTGCTTTGAGAAAGAACAGAATGAACTCTCACCTTGCCATTCCCCAGACATGTAGATTTGACATTTTTGAACTCCAACATTCATCTCCCATATCTGAACACTGGCTGCTTTATGGCTCTGTTTTTCTACCACCAAGGTATTTTTTCATTCTCCCTGTGCTCTGGGATTTAGGGAATTAGAGGGGAGTAAGGCAGCTGTACCATAAGCTTAGAAGCTCATTTCTGACCTGCTTTATTCTTACAGCTGTATCTGTGGCTACATCTGGAGATGTTAATTGTGACATTATCTGGAGCACAGCCATTGACCCAATCTTCTGATCTTGCAAGAAGATCAAGGAAGACATCTGCACTCATGCAGAACTTTACAAATGTGCTTCAGGCTTTGTGCAAGTGCAGGGTCCATCTCTATGGGCTGAATCTATAGATTTTTATCTGGGGACCAGGCATGTGTGCTGAGCATTATTTATTCCATCCATTGCTAAGTCAAAATACTGTGCAAAACACATGTATAAGAACACACAATGCCAGAAGAACTTTAACTATTGTACTCTGCACACATAAAGAGTAACTCACATTATGTTTTAGAAACAGAGCAGATATTCCCATTGTGTGAGCTCTAAAAGTCTTCTACAGTGAAAGACAAATCCATTTAAAAGGAGATTGAATAGACTGCAGTAGAGATATTCAGTCTTGGAGTCATGACTTTCCTCTCTGATACCTTGTTCCAACTTAAATAAATAGAGGGTGGAATCCTCATTTCTTAGAGGCAAGATGGGGTTTATTTGGAAATACTTCATATTTTACTCTGTTGGATCTTTCTTTCATTGAAGACTTGCAGGAATTCTTACCCACAGAGGCAGAGTTTTCATAGAGAACGTGCAAGATGAACTGATGGTAACGTTTGTAAGTCAGAGCAAGATTATAAGCAATCCAAAAATCCAGTACAAATCAAATTGATCAACCACAGAGTCTTCCTCTCCATGGCACTTTCTCCAAGGGCTCCACCAGTGTCAGCACTGTCAGCTGGGCTCTTCTCTAGGATGTGTTGTGCAGGCAGCATGGCCATCAGGCAGATCATCAGAATGTCACCAAAGTCATTGCAGTTAAGGATGGATTTCTGCCTCTCTACCATTTCTCTCTTTAAGAGACACTCATGATCTAAAGGGCTTATTTTTTCCCTCACAGGAACACAGTAAGCCCCTGTCAAAACAATGAGATGTTCATTCTGATGAATGTATCTGATTATTAAAACCAGAACAACCTCTTGGAGAAATGGAGCTTCCATCAAAACCTTACAAAATTCTTCCATTACCTTGTTTGGAAATGAAAAGGAGTTGGGGTAGAGAATTCTTTGTTTTCTTTTTCTTTGGAAACATCCTTATTTGGCATCTGTAAAGCATTTACATTCTCCAGTTCTGGATCAAAGTCCTTTCATGGCTCATGTTACTTATTTCCTTCTTTAACTGAAGCACAGAAAGAAAAATGGAGTTTTTCCTCCCTCAGGCTTATAGTGAAAGACCATTGTGAAAAGTCAAATCCTAGTTTTTAGCATGGAAGTTGTGAGCATAAGGAATAAAACATCTCAAAATATATAATCTGAAGAACCACCATCACCCACTTCAGAAGGAACAATCTGTAAATGCAACTCCCTATAGCAGTTACAAAGCATGTAAGGTAAAATTTAGTAAAACTAAACTAAGTTAACTGTGCTGCTGGATTTCTTTCATTCCTCATGTTCCAAAGGTTTGTGCTCTTCAGGGCAAGACCTTTGTCCTCCTCAGCCTGTGTAGCAGCTAATACAGTTGGCCAAGTATTGGGATACAAACTGCAGTTGGACCAGACACTAGAAAGATTAAAAGCAAAACACTGTTTTTCTTTTGCATGAGTAGCAGGATGAAACTGGGAGTTGGCAGAAGTGTTTTCTGATAGAAGAACAAGAAATCCCCGTGAATCAGCAATGGCACATTATCTTGTTTTAAACTTGCAGGAGGGTGTAGATAGTTTTGTTTCTGAATGCAAAACAAACTCTCCAAGTCTGCCCCTCCCATTGGTTCTGTGCCCCAAAGAGCTTGGTGTTTCTGCTTATTTTCAGAGCTGTACTGGCTTTCTGCCTTCTGTACACACATGGAGCTGAGCCCCATCACCCCCTTCAGCTTGCAGCAGACAAGCTTCTGGGCTGTGGCCCGTGACCTTGAATATTAGCTCTCTCCTGTTTCCAAGTATTGCTACAGCAGAAGTGGATATAATGACTAGGTTTGATTTATCTTCTAGGAAGAATTTGGATGTGTATCAGTTTTAGCATGGCCTGGGAGGATGCAATTAGCTTGAGGTAAGCTAATACCATAGTATATGTACCCTTTGTTCTCCTGAAAACAAATCATAAATTCTCATCTATATTTTAGTGTGTTGATATATTTAAACTGTTTTCCTTTACAGACCTTCGTTCTGCGAGGTTCTGGTCTAGAGTTTCCTTGTTGTAAGGGAATGTGCTGTAGTGCAAAGCATGTTTTATGTCTAACCATAAAGCAACATGGACTACAGGCTGTTGGGCTGATTTGTTTCCACTAGCTTGCATCCAGCAGATCTGAACTTATTCCAGAGTTCCAGCCTTCCTCCAAAAATAATGTTACTGATACCCTCTGTCACACTGCTCTCCCCACAGAGCTCTGAGCCACATAATTTCTCTAATGCAAAGGAAAAAACCCCTCCCTTTGAATGATGAGCTAAACACTAACATCAGAGACAAACACAAACTACCACAAAAAGTGCTGTTCCTTCCTTGGTGGCAACTGCATATTGCTTCCACACCCCTTCTGATTAAATACAACTTCAGGAATGGCTTTTCATTCTTTGTGTGACATGAAGATTTAAATCTTTTGCTTGCTTTTGGGCCCTGTGAAAAATAGAGTCGAGTTTGGGGAAGGAATTTTCTATCAGAACATTTCCAAATCTTACCTGGGTTTTAAGAATTGGTATTGAATTCTTCCTGCTCAGGCATAGGCCCTTTCTTCCTCTCTGCACACTGAGAAGGGATGAATATAGATTCCAAATTTTGCTTGTGCAGTGTTCACCACTTTCAAAACTGCAGCCTTGGACAACTAACCCAGTGGTTTCTTTACAAAATTACTCTGTTTCAGCTGATGATTTCAGCACTCCTGGTATGCATCCATTGGTGTCCCATCTAGTACTAGACAGAAATGAAGATTATGCAGCTACTGTGAAGACCAAGGACATGAAATCTTCCTATAGTAAAATAATGATGATTTCCTGTTGCAAGTGAGATTAAAACTTGGTATTTTATATTAGCGCGACAGTTCAATAAATTTAGTCTTGAGGATGCAAGTGAAAAAGAGACTTCAGAACTAGGGATTACAAGTAACTAATTGCTATAGTTTATATAGTAAAGTGATGTGTAAAAAGAGGTTGGTGTTGTGTCCGTTTGACCTCTCAATTATATCTTCTTAGTGAGTGTGACTAATGAGGTGAATACAACTTACACAATTACTTGATGTTTCACTCACAGGGGCACGGGGGATGTTTCAGTGTAACAGGAATCCTACCCCCTGGAGACCATTTGTTGAATTCTTTAAAGGTCAGGCATACTTGAAAACGTAAATCAGTGGAAAATGAGAATTTAAATTAAACAAGAATACTTCAGAGCTGGTGAATCGCTGCAGACCAGGAGCACTGGAAGATACTGCTTTTAAAGTCCAAAAGCTGTTGCCCTGAGTGGGAGTGGGGTGCTGTGGCTGGGATTGGAATATTTTAAACTCAAATATTCTTACACTATGCACAAGGAAGCCCTAAACATACTTTTTATGACTTCTGCTTTCTCTTCTTGTTTCCCCTAAAAGATTAATGACATAGAATATTAAAAATATTTTACATACCCATAAATGGAATAGGGCTGAGAACAGAAAATTTGAATACTGAGCTTCCCTCTCGCTAATCTGGTTTTGCTCATCCTTCTGTTTCCTCATTTCTTTTTCCTCCTTTTTTTTTGTTGCTGTTTTGGTTTTGTTTTGATTTTTTTTTCTGTTTTCCCCCTAGTACTTCAGTATGAGTTGGTATAGAGTGTCTGTTGGGGTAGAGTCCAGACTCCACAGCCAACCCTCCATCTCCATAGTGTGGTGAAGTGTCTAATGTGTTGGGGGGTTTCGTTGGTTTTATTTTTTATGTTTTGGGGTTTTTTTCTGTTGGAAAGCTTAAAGCAGAATCAGATCATTTGGTGTTTTCCAGGGAAGAAGAACAGGAGATAAAAGTAAAAACCCCAAACAGCAAAATAACAGAGATCTGTCTCTCTGGTCCTTTTAATGTGATACAAGGCAGTAGATTTACCTGATTTCTAGATTGAGCACTGGCTTATGTGACAAACTGCTGAAAATTTTGTTACATCTTTCATCAGGAACGGTAAAGATGAGTATGTATTTTCACAGGCAGGCCACTAACATGTTGCTTTAAGAACTAAGGTGAGACTAATGCTTTCTACTGTCAGTGAAACCTTTCTCTTTTGCAGAGATGCATTTCTAGACTGCTGTAACCAGAAGGGAGTTGACCCAGTTTAGCCTGTCTAGTTGTCATCTGCTTTAATTCCTCCCCTGTTTTCAATACCTAATACTAATTACATGGACATCTGCAAGAGAGGTGCTAGCTTAGACCAACTGTAAGGACACCTTAATATACAAGGGAGTGTTTATTCCTTTTTGGTTAACACTGCAGAAGGCTGTAATAATTATAATTCCAGCTTTAAATTCACAGCTGCTTCTTGTATCATATGTCTAATCCTCGCTGTGCAGTAACTACATGGCTGCAGAAGCATAATCAAGAAGTATTTGAAATGAGAGGAGGGCTGTGTCTGGATAATAGGAGGTGCTTCCAATGTCTCCTCTTTGCCCCTCTCTGCCCTTATTAGTGGAGTGATTCACTTTGTCTTATCCCACACTGTCCTCACCTCATTCCCCTGTCCCATGTAAATATTAAACAAGTAGGTCTAGGTAGAAAAATAGCTTAATGAGATAAAAAGTATCACCCTTGGGAAAAAATAATAGAATAAATTCCACCTTGTGAAAAAGAATCATAATAAAACAGAGGGAAGAAGACTTTGAGAGGGCAATGACAGGCAGCTTGAAACATCTTCTGAGATGACCAGCCCCTTCCTAGCCCACAGTCACCCTGTGTGCTGGAGCAGCGGAGGAGGGGACATGGTGACAGCAATAATTAGTTACTGTCTCTGGTGTTCTGCTTGCCAGTCTCCTGCTGTGGCCAGTCTGCCCCTCCATTCCAAATTCACACAGCTCTGTATGTTTGTGCTTGTTTCCCCCACTGCAGACACTCATAATGATGCTTATACATCACTCTAATCTGACTCCCACTGATCTGTAAGGGAGAAGAATGTGCACCAAGATGCTCACATGCTGCTGTTAGAGAACAGGCAACAGGTAGAGACCAGAGGCATGCCATATATCTGGCATTGTTAGAAACGGTTAGAGATAACAAATATGTCTTCTGGTATCAGTTCTGTCCTTCATGCATGCTCAGCAGTGGCAAACAAACACTGCTGAGGAATATGCTGACTCTATGTACTCAGTTTTCTTCACGAGGCAGGAGCCAAACATATGTCTAGGAACAATTGCACCCTCCATCTGTGAGTGATCATCGTGCTTAAATACTGACTTTGGAGTGAAAAACAGCGCAGAATCCTTCCCCTGCCTCTGCTGCTCAACTGTGCAGGCAGAGCAGGGAGGAGGGTGGCAGGGCAGACTTTTGGCTGCCTTAAAGAGGCCACATCCTGTTAGGCTGCGGAAGCATCAGGCTAATGCAGAGATCTGTCTGTCTGTCTGAGATGCAGAAGGGTTTGTAGGGATTCAGCAGATAATTTGCAGACATGTTTCTACTGCTGAAGGAAGAACAGGGTGCAGGGAGAACTCCTGAACTTTATCTTCTCCCACTTCCCATGCATGTCCCAGCTCACTCTGGCATGTAAATATAGTAAAATGGATTTATTTCAACGCGATTGCTTTCCTCCCTGATACCACATGGGAAGTGTGTAACTCTTAACATGAGTCTGTGGTGGCAGAGTAATGCTTGAAGCAGTAGCCTTCCCCAGCTGTGTCAGGGCACTCCTCACAAAGTGGGAGAATTTCCCTGAACAGGCAGCAAGCCAAGCTGCATGAGGAACAAGCACCACACAGGAGCACTGTGGCATGAGAGAGAATTAGTGGTGAGTCTCTCAAGTCCTAAGCCGAAACCCAAAGGAAAACTTGCATTACTACCCCCTGTGAAAATGACACATGAGGTGTTAACCAAAGGCTAATCATTGATGATGATGATGAAGTTCTGTTGAATTCATGTGCTGAGATCTAAGTGTGCCTGGGAGTTTTGTTGAGCCTGAGTGGGTATAAGAATGCTAATAGACTTTCCTGACACAAAATCTGAGTGAAGAAGTGTCTCATGTTTATGACTGCTGATAGCAAATGGCTAAACAATCCATTTTAGGTGGAACTGGAGGAACTTTGGTTTTTCTGGGGACAAAATGAAAAGGTGAAAAAAAAGGCAGATGTGTGTGATACTGGGCCAGTACACGACAGAGCCTAATTTGTTGTGGCCAGAAGATCAAGAAATCTAAGTGTGGGCAACTGCAAAATTTTTGGGCCAGTTCTGTTCTTCCTTTCTGTTGGACAAAAGTTGCTTAAGTGCTAAATTTCAATCTTTCATGTTCCTATTTTGCTTTTTAAAATATGTAATAAGAGGTTGTGTTTCACAGAAGAATTCAGCTGGATGCACAGAACCCTCCAAAGACTGGGTATGGGTCAGCAAGGAACAAATGCATCAGCTGTCCTTAGAAGGTTTCTTTCTACTTCCCTGTCAGAGGCCCAGTGCAGCCCTAGGCCTTTTCCTTTCCAAATATAGGTTTAATCACAATATCTGGCAAGCTCAAGTGTATTCTCATTAAAGATGTTGCACACCTGTTCTGATGGTACTTGTTAATGTCTCAGTATGGAAAGTGAATGTTAGTGCTACAGGTTTGAGAGTTGAAGGTATGACCATTATTTGAAAAATTAGATAATGGCTTTGTGACTCTTCTTCTTCTTCAAAAAAGGGCATCATTTTACATGAAAATGTGTCATGGAATTACTGTTATGTACCAGCCTGGTCTAAGAAGTTGTTGAGTAAAATAGCTTATAAAAGCTTTTGTTGATTGTGCATGACTGGAACACAGTTATTTGTGCTAAATTGTGAACAGGGAGGAGGACATTGTACTTTCAGAGAAATCTTGGACTCCTCCTGTGTGGGCAATGACTGCAACACTGTGACTTACTCTTGGCAGTTCATGCAAATGACACTTTACCTGGAAAGTGTCAATAAAATTGTAAGGACCTCTGTAAACTGAGAGCTGTCTGGTTCACATGGGATGTGAACACTTTCTGCAGCTCCTGGGGGCCTTTCTGAGGAGTGGCATTGTGGGTGGTTGGTCCTCCTGGACACCATCCTGTGGGGCCTGGGAAGGAGGAGCTGGCATGACACTCTTTGTTGGGAACAAAAAACGTGAGAAAAATGTGTTAACACTGTCATGACCCATCTCCTCTATGAACACTAGCTTGCATCTACCCATCAATAACCCAGTTTTTGACTTCCCAAGCAGCTGGGTCTCTACTGCATCAGCACATTTCCATTCAGGTGGCATTGCCATTGCCTCAGCTCCCTGACAGGAGAGCATCCGAGGTCCCCTAGAAGGTACAAGGATTTGTGCCAGATTTTTGGATCAGAAAGCAAGGGGAGCAAAGAGCAAATCTGAAAAATCATTTTCCTTATGTATCCACCAAGTTTAACTGCAGGGAGAAGATTATAGTGAATTCTAGGTCACTGGAAATAGGCCTTCATAACAAAACAGGCCTTTCCTTATAATGCTGAAAGTTCCTTCCATTTTCCCCTCTTTATTTTTTTTTTGCTTGCTCTCAGCTGAGAGCTAACTTAAGTTTACTTCTGACTTCGGTGTGGTAAGCGTGTTTTTCAACAGAGCCTGGGAGTAGACTGTCAAAGCAGAATTTCTGTCTGGAATTGGTGGGACACAGAAAGTACTGGACTGTCTCACTGGTTTTCTGTTTTGTTTTGTTTTTTTTTCCTTTAAAAGACTAATTTATATTAACACTATTTTACCATTAAGACCCCTTTATAATAGTTGGAGTCAAAATGTGTTGTAACGTGTTATTTTTAATCCACACTTACAATGGTGCCTCAAAACCCTGAAACAAACATCTGCTTCCTTGCTGGATTGGTTTTCTTCCATAGAAGACACATCCCTTTTTTAAAGCTACTTAAAGTCACCTCATCCTGTAATTAAGGGTTGAAAAATCATAAATCATTGTCATATTGGATGTGTTGCAGCATACGGGAATTTCTTGCTGCAGAATCTAACTTTTGGGAAAATACCTGGCCTTTGTGTGATTTTGAGGAGGGGAAGAGGGAATTTTCAGTCCTTTGCTCTTCAGTTACATCTCCTTGGAAAAATTGTAATTACCCTCATTACCTTCAGCATCTCCTGTTGCTGTGCATTGTGCCAATGATTTTAATCAAATCACACGCTTCAGTAATTCAGCTTGTCAACTCTGAGGGGTAAGAAAATGTGAATTTACCCCTTCACGCCTTTTTTTCCTTTTTTTCCTCTCCCTCCCTTGCCAGCCCCTGGCCTTGCATGCTTGGCTGTGCGCTGGTGCTCGAGTGACACTGACAGCCAGCTCTGAAGGTGGAACTGAAGTTTTTCCCCCAGGTCAGCTCAACAGGAACAATGGATGATGTTCATTTTCCTCTTACACCATGAGGCAGGGACTGTGGGACCGGTTTCCTTATTAAACTGTACTTATTAGCTAATACGTTAGTTTTTGAAAAGTTAATGTATTGAGTAGGAAGAGAATTGGACTACCAAATTTTTTCAAGATAGCTACTCTAAAAAAGGTTAAAAAACGCCAGAAGACTCCTGTCGAACAGTTGTGTGCGTTTGATGGGATCTGACGAATGGATTTGCACGCACACATGGAAGAAAGGCAGAGGTTAAGGCTTCGGCTTCTCCTTCTGCACGGGCTCGGGATGACACGTTCCCCGCTTTCCCTCAGCGCGGCGGGAACCAGCGCGGGCCCTCAGAGCGCGGCCCTCAGGGCGAAGCCAGCGCGGTGCCCTCAGGCAGCGCCCCAGCGGCGGGGACGGGGCCACCCCGGCCGAGGGCAGCGCCCTGTCCCTGAGGGGCCGCGGCCGCTCCGCTCGCCGCTCCCCAGGGCGCGCAGCAGGT
>VZRX01017250.1:21116-94102 GCA_013398075.1 Notiomystis cincta | reverse complement strand
TTTTTTATCATGGCTTGTTTCACTTCCGGATAATTTTGTAAACTTGTTTCAAGGTAAAAGAGAAGCAATTGAGTCCGGAGAATTTCTGCCGTGGTGTAGCGTGCTCGTGAATGTCATACATATTTCTTTAGCAGAGAAATGAGAAATCCTTCAGAAGTTTGCCTTTGGTAGTGCTGGAAAAGTTTGGAGTGGTTGTGCCTGGATGTTTTAAGGGGGGTGTGCCTGTCATTGCTTGAATTCTAGATGGCACCCAGCAGAATCCCTCCTGTGCTCTCCTGAGGTGTGGTATTTTATCTGTGCTTGACAAGTGCCTCATGACCTCTTCCTGCTCATCTCTCAAGTGAAGATGTTGTCATGGCTACGTTTGGTAGAGAAATAAACACTGCTCCCAGCTTGGGCACTTGTGCAATGGCTTGGTTCCAGGAAGGTGGTGTTTTTATCTGCATCCTTGCTCGAGGCTGGACAGATGTTTTCTGTGCCCTGGGAATAGAAGTGCCCAAGCTGGAGCTGGCTGGTGCCTGGACATGGTGGCAGCGGCTGCTGTGGCTCCCCTGGGGCCCGATTTCAGGTGTTGCCCCTCTTGTCAGCAGCACTAAACTGTGCTCATGGTCACAGGCTGGGCTGGGGAACAAATCCCTGGAAGCAAAGGAGACTTTGAAGCGTTGTTTCCGGAGATCTGTGTGTAGCTGATCCTGCTCGTTTGCTGCCAGGAGAGGCAGAGTGATGTGTTGGTGATGGGAAGGGTTTCCCTGTGCAGGCTTTGTGGTCTGTTCAGGGTGGAGCCAGGCCAAGTGCCTTCTCCTCTTCCTAAAGCTGCCCCACCACGAGCAGATCTTTGCTTGAGAAACGAGCAACTCACTCTTTAGGAATTACTGTTGGAGTTATTGCTGTCTTCAGGCTAATAACTAATGCTACAACTTACATATTATGGTTTTAGGCTTCTTTTTAATCTCTGTCCAGAACTTTTTCCTTTCAGTGGTACTAATACAAATTCTAATCCTAACCTGGTGTCAAAAGATGCCTACAGGAGCCAAATACTGTAGGTGTAAGCCTGTTAGGCAAATGTTTCAAAGTATATTCTGATAGTATTGACCATTTTGTCTCTTTTCTATTCCTGCTTTCCTTGAAAGTCCTATTTCACATACTGCCTGTGTATGTTGCAGAACTTAGAGGTGAGCTAAACTTGCTGACAGACTACCTCTGTATTTTAACCATTTAGTGCATTTTTTTGGCCGTTCCCATATTTAAATTAGCTTTTTTTTGTATGTTTGTTTCCAGAAGTACATATCTGTCATGTGTCACTTTTTTTGTTAGCTGGAAAGCTTGGGCTGGCAAGTTTCCACAGCTGCTGTCTGTGGCTTCAGCCTTTTTTTCTTTGCTGCACTAGAAACATGTAGCAGCATGCTGTTGGAACCCTTCAGCCTGGTAATGGGTGGGAATCAAAGCATTACAAAATTAAATTTAAAGGGCAGAAATTATTTTGCAGTTTTAACCAAGGGTTTGAGGTCATTCTTGGAAGTTTGCAAGGAGTTGGTCAACAAATTACGGCATTTAGTTGTGGGCTAGGTAATTGTGACATTCTGAAAGAGTGTGTGCTTTTTGATGACAGACATTTGCATGTGTTTTGCTTTTGGGAGAAGAAAAATCTTTCCTGTCTGCAGATGTACAACCAAAAATGGAGGCTGTTGAATGAATTTCTTCCATGCAGTGCTGAACCTCCTGGCCTAGCAGGCTTGTCTGCCTGCTGTTTGTTCTTCGTGCTATGAGCTGGTTTTTATATACGGACACGCATTTTTGTGCTGCAATTGTTTGTCAAGGCTTGCTCTGTTGTTTTTTAAGAGTACTTGGGGAGAATGCCCTCACAAAGCCCTGCTTCCCCCTCACAGCTGCATGCTGCTGCATCTTTGTGAGGAAGTAGGCAAAACCAGAGTAGCTGACTCCTGTCTGTGGTCTTAACTGATGTAGCTGATGGCATCTAATTACTGAGCTAAGGCTTCAGCTCCTTTCCATAAAGGAATTGGTTTCTTATGGAAAACCCCTGTGCTATTGAATTATGTATGTGTAGGATTGCTTCAAGGGCCATGTGTTGATATCCTTAATGGCACAAAGTCTGCAAATAATCTCTACTGATGAATAATTTGCTGTTTAAGTGTTAGAATTTTTATTCTGGCAATTTTTTGGATCTAATTAAATGGCTTGTTTTTTCCTCCATCTTACAGCCTTTGTAATTTTATAGACTTGTTGCTTAAACAAATGTCTTTTGTCTGTGCAAAAACTTTAGCAAAATAGTTGTTTGGTGTCTACTTAGTTGCATACCTCTAACTACATGTCTCTGTAAATGAAGTATTGCTTGAAGTAAAAAGCATGTAATGTGCAGAAATTGAAGAGTAAAAATGTAAAAATCAAATATTGTAGAGAAAGTGCCAGTCAACTGCACCATTTAGTGGACAAACTTTCACTTTCTAAATATGATCAAATAATTTGTGGGAAGGGAAATGAGTGTGAACACGAATAAGCTTTTACATGCACTTCATGATTAATAATGTAGGTAATACCATTCAGATGGAGAACATAACCCATTTTATCGTAGCATCATTTTAACATGATAGGCTCCTTGCCTTTCCAAGGTGAAAGGGCCACAGATTTCCTTCTGAAATCTCATCCTCACATGAAGTTTTGCTTTTGGCTGTATCAAACCTAGACCAGCTTTGCAGGAATATGAGGAAGCTGCTTTGTATTTGTAGTAACACACTGGTAGCAGCATCTGCCTTGCTGTGTTTCTATGTATGAAGTTAATTTTTTTCCCTTACTTACAAGAGATAAAGGTGGACATCATGTCCTTTTCACTAGAGTTTTTATTCTTGCCTCCCTAGGTGTTTGTTTTGGTTGGTTTTTTTTTTGTAATAAAGGTTACTTCTTTTGCCTTCTGTGCAATAAGGCAGCACAACAAAGCTGTGCCTGTGCTGCTGGGCCTTGCTGGCAGCAGCAGACAGGTCCACAGGCCACCAGGCTGGGCTGGTGTCACTGCTGGAGCCAGCCCTCTTGCTCTGGGAGGTGCTGCCAGCAAAGAGCCTGGCATCTTCAAGCTGGAGTCCCAGAGTATTATCTGGTAAAAGGCTGATTTGCTCAGTGTGATCCTTAGTTGTTTAACATGCCCAGGGTAAAAAATTAAGGAATAAGGGCCTGAAATACCCGGTATTGTCTTTATGCTTCCAGCTGCTTTAATGTGCTTGCCAATGAGACATTGCAGCACTTCTCTCCAATTTAAAATCAAGAGAGGGATTTATTTAGTCTTTGACTCCAGGAACATTTCCAAAGTGTTCTACCAATCAAGTAAGTGTGGTGTGCCAGGTTCTGCAGCCATTGCCTCTGTTTGAGAGGAGCAGGCTTAGGTGAGTGATCTTGTTGCACTCTGTGTGGCATGAATCAAGCCTAGTATGAGGAATGTTTTTTCTTTTAATGTAAACAATCCTTGATCCTTTAGCTATATTAATAATCCTGCTCCTCTTTAGGATGTGTGGCCCAGCTTCTGATGGTGTTTTCTGCAAGTGGAGCCTGTGGCTCCAATAACCTTTGCTAGTCAGAAATCTGAGATTTTTTTATTTTTTTAAGAAGCTGCCAAGGTTGGCTTTAGAGTTCAGAGAGAGGGAAGGGGAAGAGGTGCCCTGGGGAGCTGAGGCAGAGAGCAGGAGGGGGATGATAGGAGGAGGCAGATGAGAGGGCAGGCATTTTGTAGCTGGAGGTGCAGTACTGGGCCTGATGGCACTGCCAAGAGAAGGAGCTTGTTACCCTTTTCACAGCTGGAGAACTGGGCTGCAGAGAAACTCTATGGCCTGAGTTAGGCTGGGAAGGGAGCTGGTGACAGAGCAAGAGTCAAATCCTGATTTACCTCTTTCAGAGGCAGATCCACAGTGATGCCATTCCTTCCTGCAGGTTGTTTTAGCAGTGTTTACCGTGTGGGCTGATGCCAATCTCAGGATGTTGCGAGGTGAGAAATGAATGGTGGCATGCGTTGTCATAGTACAGTGTTAAATTGAATGAACACAGTGGGTTTTTTAGATACTTGTTCTGTAAAGTCTAAAATCAGCATTGGTGCTGCTTAAGAGAAGTGCTCTGTTAGGAAATGGTTTCTAGGTCACCTGGTAGGTGAAGACTTACTCTGGCTGATTGCTGTGGGTGGCTGTCTTTGGTCACTAATCCTGTGTCAGAGGCTTAGTGTTGTGTCCTGGCAGCACAAATGGTAAAAGTGAGATCAGCCTCTTGTGTATCAATGCTGCTTGTTTAGCCTAAACGTCCTAATTATCCAGGACTGCCTGACTCTGGTGGAGCACGCAGACACATGAGGCTGGGTCGTTCAGATAAATGGAGATTAGCCTCCCAAATCTGAAAACTTATTGTCAGTGGATTAGATGGTGCCCTTTGGGTACATTTCACTCAACGTCTGTTTCATTACTGGCTCAAACTCAGCAGTCTTAGAATCATAAAATCATTTAGGTAGGAAAATACCCTTATGATCATTGAGCCCAGCTGTTGAAAACACCATTTAACAACCATCACAGCTGGGTACATTGTATAAACTCAGTCCTTCAGCAGAAAGGTTTGTGGTTTAACATAGTGCTGGCTTATTCCCATACCATGTTCAGGTCATGTAGATTCCTCCTTAAGTAGGGATGGATACGTTTAAATTCAGTTCTAACACAGGTAATCCACTTGAATACAAAGCAGACATTTTAAATCCAGTCAGAAACCCCACCCATGTATTCTCACTAAACTCTGCTTATTACAGGTAAATATTTATAGACATATAATCTAGTTTCTAATTAGAAGAAGTTGCTCCTTCCAGAAGCATTTTCAAGAAGGCTGGTTAATTTGTGTATCACCCCTGATTCCCAGAGGAGTGTTATTTTTTTTCTGCAAATGGGAGCAAATGGAGTGAACAGATCTGCCCTCCTCCATGGAAAGACTAGTTAAACCAGCCACGTAGCCTGTGTAGCTCTGAGAGTAAATTATCCAGCCCTGGGCTCTCTGAGGATGTGCCTGCTGTTGGTGGGGGGATCTCACAGCCCAGGAGCACCTGCACACTGGAGCCTGGCAGGTGCAGTTACCTAGGGCAGCTGGTTACAGAAGCCTTGTGCTTATCCTCTTCCTACAGGCATAGGCACAGCTTTCACATTAATCAGGGCTGGCTTTTGGGATCTCCTAGTTCCTGCTCCTGGGTAGACTTTGCATAGCTTTAATGGGTTTTTATGCATGCTTCGTGCTCTCTAAGGCAGGTCTGTGATTCACCAGAGAGCTGTCTGGAAAAGGAGAGACAAATGATGGCAAACCACAGAGCAGGCACATGATCTGCAGCACTTCTTGTTCCCGCGGGGCCGGCTGAAGACAGCTCCAAACGACTGTCTGAAAAGCCCTGTGTGACTCCTAAAGGATGACTCTGTGCAGACACATGGACTCCAACCCTTTAAAAACCTGCACACTTTCAGACAATTGTCTGGAGAATTCTTCGTTTCGCTCTGTGGTAAGGACGAAAAAAAGGAGGTGGACAAGCAGGTGTAATTCAGTGCCTGAAGCCTGCAAAAAGCTTTAGCACAAAGCAAGCTTTCTCCTAGGCCTTGTGTACAGCTGCTTGTCTAAGACCAAGCAAATAGGGAAGGCTCTGACCCACAGAAGTAATAAAATCTCTTTATGCATTTTCTTTTCCTGTGAGATTATTAAACTGTTCAGAGTCTGCTGGACTGAATTGCACTGCTGCTTGCTGGGATATTGTAACATCAAAAAAAAAAGTGTGGGGAAAATAACTGTTTCACCTCTGTAGATACAATGCCAGCCATAGTGTTGCATTTGTTTTATTCCTGATGCTGCTTCTGTCAATGTATTTTGTCTACTTTCAAGCAGTAGGCTTAGAGAGACCACTCTTGCCTGTTCTTAACAAAGTGTTCAGCTGATATGTTAATTGAACCTCGAACATGTGCAGTAATATTTTTAAGCCAGGAAGATGTTTCACCAGTAAGGTAATTCTCTCTAAAGAGGGATAAACAGTTTGCTCAACCAGCAGAGACCTTGCTTGCTTGTGCCTTACTGCACAAATTCATGCATGTTGTATTGCCCCAGAGAGTTGTGCTGATCCCTGGTGTTTGTAGCATGACAAGTGGAATCAACATAAAAGCCCTCTTTCTGCTGAGGTCTGCCTTAACCACGCTGAAAGACCAGTCAGACCTACTTTATATTGCACATGCCCCGTTTTTGGGAAGCAAATGTGATTGAAGACAGGCTTTGTATTACTAGTGAGCCCTTAGAGGGTAGGAAAACCACCTGCAGAAATATTAGTAGAAGGGGCTTTACTTGCTTGGGCTCTGTTCCCTGGTGGAGTCCTGGGACTTGATGCTCTCCTTACCTTCATAGCAGAGCCAGGCTTGGGATGCTGTCTCTGGTTTCTTGCCCTACCACCAGGCAGGCCTGGGCACTGACTTGCCTTGAGATGTGGGGAAGCTGCCATGGGTTGGGAAAAGCCAGAATAGGGTTATTGGCAGTGACTGCCCAGGTCCTGCTTCTGGGAAGGGGCCATGTCTGTGCAAAGCATTTGTTTCCCCATCCTGAAGATTACGGATCCAACCTGTGGGCTTCTTTCTTTCACGGGGGTTCTGCTTTGTTATGCTACCAGTCCTTTCCCTAAATAGTGGCAAACACTGGATTTAAAGATCCCAGAAGGGACAAAGTAGTTCAAGTGTCTTTTTGGTGTTGCTGAGGCGAAGTTGGATCATTTACTGTGAGCTGATTGCAGTTGTGCCTGGAAATTTACTGAAACAGCTACTCTGAAATATTCCGAAGAGATATTTTGGTGTGGGCGCTCATGTTCTTGCATATGAGTGTAGTTTGCTGGTCTGTCTTAGTGCACCATGGAACTAGAATAATTGCAGACTAATTATTCAAGAATAGCACTTTTGGCAAATGCCTGAGCACAGAAAAGCCCACTACAAAGAACAAAGACACCCCCCATCCCACCCTGATTCCAAAGAGGAGATTCTTCCCAAGGTATTTAAACAGCTCTGTTCATTCATGTCTGTTTAGAAAAGAGCAGTGGTAAGTTTTATGTTGCATGGTTTAAAATATTTCATATTAATTAACAAACAAGTGCCAATTATTTTTGTTATGATGCTTAAGGGATAGACTGGAAGGAATGGTATTTAGTTGTGGCTGTTTGGCAATTATGACCTTGTATATAATAACAGACTCAATAAATTCTTGGTGTGAGAGAGCACCATTAATCAACATAGAGTTAATTAACTGTGCTGCATACTTAGGAAGTGCTGTGCAGAATGGTCTGAATCTCTGCAGTGCTGTAGGCTGAGGTTGTTTGATTTGCCTGATACCTGCCTTGTTTACATAGAAATTTCCCTCAAAATTGATGCTGTAGAGGGAGCAACACTTTCTCCAGGTGTCTGAACACTGGTCCTGCAGGTCATTCTCTTCTGTGTCTCTGCCATTCTGGCAGACCTTACTTGGGTCACTGTGTCACTTAGGCTCTCTGTCACTTCCACATAGAAGGTGAAAGCCTTTGGATGAGTGCTGCAGTGCTGGTAATTGGAAAGTGCTCTTGTATCAATGGTTTTCTTCAGGTTAATCCTATAGGACTGCCAGGAAATTGGGAATCAGTGTGATCATTAAGAGTTAGACGAATCAGCTCTAATTTAGACTTTATACAGGACTGTTTTTTTCTTGTGTGTTTCTTTAATAATCTGAAATGTAGTCGAAAAATGGGAAAACGAACAAGATTCAGCAGGAGAAAAGCATTCCATCTCTGTACCACTCTCCCCTCCACACTCCAAACAGGTCTTGTTATTTTCCTGAGTACGTGACACTTAGAAGTACGAGACTGGCCATCCCTTTGTTGGCTCAGTGTGCATATCAGTGTGAAGGATGGATTTCTAACCTGGCACTGCACGTTTTTAGTATCTGGGGTCACTGTAGACTGTCACAGAAGGATTCAAAGGTCTGAGCCATGGGAATGCTTTAAGCTTGCTGAGAGCAGCGCCCAGGAAGAGCCAGTTTGGAGAATTTGAGTTGCTGCAATATGAGAGAAGTGAGAGAAAGCAACTGTTTCCTTCCTGCTGGAATGTGAAGCATTCTGAGTTCACATACCCTGTTTTTATTCTTGAAGTTAATTTAACTTAGTGGTATAGCACAAATAATCTTTCATTCCTTTTTTTTTTTTTAAGTGCGTGCAGTTAAGTGTAATCCTTCATCTTCTTTCCTCTCTCTGCCACCTGGGCTGTTAGTCTTAATTAGAGCATGTTTAACAAACAGCTAATAGGAGAGTAGCTTAGTACACTACCACAAGATATGGCAACTGAATAGGGCCAGAAATAGATGAGCAGGGACTGCATCGTCTGAAAGTGTAATGGAATGCTCTTAAACGTTTACAATGAAGCAACTAATTATAGGGGCCTGAGAGTGGGGAAGGGAAGGAGAGAAGAGATTTTCGCTTTAGCTCTCAGGGCAGAGGAAAGTGATGGTTCAGCTAATCTCTGTTCTGCAAATGGGATTTTTCTGCTGCAACCAGACAGCTTCTGTATTTGCTAAAAAGCAAGGCAGTAATTCTTACATGACAGAAAAACAACTGTTTATTTTTTTTATTTTTTTTTTTTTACTACCCACTCTGGGAAACAGAAGTCAGCTAACAGCCCTTCTTATTAACCCCAAAGTGGAGCTGGTGGTTGGGCCTGGCACTCCTCCTTTTCCGCCCTTCCCTCCAGCTCCCTCTTGGAGCGGCTGGCGTGACTCTTGCTGACTCTGGCAGCTCATCCTGTGCTCCAGCTGCCATGCAGGCAGCACATCCAGAGAGGCACCTTCTCTTGGGTAGGTCACACTCTCTCAAATTCAGGCTTGGGCCTGCTGCTTCACGAGCTGCAGGGGACTCAGTCCAGTCAATGGGCAGTGCTGTGCTAAGCTGGTATTAATGACAGCTCTTCCTTTTGAGTGCTGTGCTCCCACACACATATGTTTTAAGATATGCACTACATAGTACATGATAGATCCTTAACATATGGTATTTTTGGATTTCTGAGTTGCCTTTAACCGTGGTTTTCTTTAGAGCCGTGCGTGTTATCGCTTGTTTTGAGAAGCCCTTTCTCTCTTGCCTGTATATTAGCACAATTTTTCCTTCTTCATACCTGGTGTTTTCACTGGTGGAAGATAGTCTGTGCATTCCCCTGTGCCCAGCTTGTGTCACAGAGTCCAAGTATTGGACTTTACTCCTTGATTTTACCCCTTTTATGTTTCCAGCACAGTCTCTCTTTTCCTTTTTTTGCCAACTGCCAGAGTGTCTTCAGTGCTGTGAAGTCAGATGAAAGGTAGCAGTTAAAGTTCCCTCTGCAGCAGTCCTTCCCTTGAGTGTGCTGGTAGAAACCTCTTGGATCTCTGCTGAAATTTCACCATCCCCTTCATTCTTCGCTTCAGAAGAACTAGGGTTGTTTTCTCCTGACACCACCAAAAAACCTGAGCTGCTGGCAGTACAAGCAAGAGTCATTCGTTTTCAATTGTTTTAGCTATCATATGTCATTTGTGGGTCATCATTTCTGATGATTTCATGAAGACATTTTTCTCCATTTGGTTTGGCCTTATAAACAGCCCATGTTTTTTTCTCTTAAAACAAAATGAAAATTATTTTATGAATATGTTAGGTGTAAGCTGAAGATGATAAATGATAGTGAAGATCAGTTATATGATGTAGAAGGTATACAAGTAATGGATGCAATCAGAAAAGGCTGAAAAATTGAAAGGTAAAGCAGCCATAGTAGCAGTGTGAAATTTTAGATTATTTTTGAGTATGTGAGGGATGGGGAAGATACAGGACTGGAGACAGGCAAATGTTATGCCTGTTTTAAAAGGGGGGAAGTGATAAGCCAGGGAATTAGTGTAATGCCAACATTGTGAAGTATACAAAGTGAGTTGTTGGACAGATTTATAGGTATCTGGATGGTGTTAAGGCAATTAAAAAAAGAAAACCACAGAAAAGCATGGAAACAAATATTAGTCCTAATGAAGGGCCCATATCTTTACTTATTTCTTACGAAGATTCAGAGATTATTTCAGATTTTGGAACTACAATACCATTTGTTATAGTTGATTTATGTTTTAAAAGCTCTAAGTATGGTGAGGTACATCCTGGTTCCCCAAATTTCAGCAGCAGTTGAACTTCCATGTATTTAATGTCATCCAGCATTTTTGATAGTATAAGGAGGATTGTGATGTTAAAAAGTCATAAAACGTCTTGTTCTCAGAAGTCTCTGGCGTGACAGAATTTCTGTAGATTCTTAGAATCTCGAGATTTCTGAGAAGTGAAGTCTCTGCTGTTGATTTTTCTGCTCTGCTCAGGGAAGTGGGACTTGGTGCACATTTTTTGAAACTTGCACACCACCAGCAGAAAATACCCTGTAAGGCCCCGGACTTTTGCCAACCGCTCCAGCTGCGAGGGCACTCAGAGGGAAAGTGCTAGGCTTGTTCCTCCTGTGATGCAGTGAGAGAGGCTGACACCTGGGCAATTTTCAACTGTTTCTAAACTGGGAAGCTGATAAAAGAACCTGCTGCATCTTCACCAATCCCTTCTCATAACTCTTCTTTGCAGACCCTCAGAAGAGAGCTCTTCACTTTCTGCCAGTGACGCAGCTTTCTGATCAAGCTTTTGCCGTGGCTGCAGCAAACTTGGTCAGTAATACAGGAAGAAAGACACTTTTGGCATGGGTAAAAATTACATGATTTTGTTGCCAAGGCAAGCAATTCCAGTTTCAGCATGCAAAGGGGAAAAATATTCCATTGTCTAGTTTAGTGAAAGCTGTAAAACTGAAGGAAAATAAATGTACTCTAAAATATGTAAGGAATTTGACAGTGTCTGAATTTACCCAGCATTATAAGGTAGCAATGGCTTGTAGATACTGACTCTTCTCTTCAGAAACATTTTTAATCCTTAAATGGCGCACTGAAGTTGCTTTCTTGCATTCCAGTATAAATATTTCCAGCATGTTTCAAGACAGATGAATGAATGGAAGGACGAGAGAGAAAGGGATATTTTCTGATCAGAAGGCTTCTTCTTAAGAAGTCTAAAAGAGCTTTCTATTGTAGGCATTTTGGTTAGTTGATATAGCTGAAGGACGATTGAATGGAAGTTTTAATATTAGGGTTGACATGGGTCTCTTTGTGTCAGATTTCCTCCTCGAAAAAGATTCTTTTGCTTAATGGCTTGACAGGTGGAGTTAACTTCTTATAATATTTGTTATATATTTGGAATTTTGAATATTTTTTTCTTCTGGCTGCAGCTAGACAAACCAGAATTTCTGCTGCTTGCACGGATTTTAAAGGTTTGATATATTTGGCTCCCTTCTAACTTTATAATAAATTTCATTTGAAAGGAACAGTTATTTAAGAGAGTTAAGAGAACAGATACCTGTGCACAGCAGATTTCAGAGTACATTTACCTGTTTCTCATAATTGCAGAACATACACTGTAATTGCTTGAGAGGCCTTCAAGGTGAAGAGAATGAAATCTAATCTTGAAAACAAAGGACAAGTTAGATGAGAGGAACAGTAGGGAAAGTGATTTCCGCATGCCTCAAATACCTGGGACAGGTTTATTTTGTGATTTGAGAAGCCATTGTGATAAGGTTGGAGCTCTCTGTGGCTGATGCTGGTTCTTTTTGA
This sequence comes from Notiomystis cincta, assembly GCA_013398075.1. Taxonomy (NCBI): domain Eukaryota; kingdom Metazoa; phylum Chordata; class Aves; order Passeriformes; family Notiomystidae; genus Notiomystis; species Notiomystis cincta. The sequence goes on along the minus strand of VZRX01017250.1, from coordinate 82,408 downwards.
ACTCCATGCTCTTAAACCACATTGTAAACATTACCTCAATGGGTTGGCTGGGTCTCACAGATAGATTTAATGCATTCTTGAAAGCATTTTACCTTGTAGATCACTTTCCCCTTCCAGTCAGTTCCTAATGAAACCACCGCAGGTGTTTGCTCCCAGTAGAGGAATCTCCTGGGGGACTGGAGTAGAGAATAGGAGTGATGTTGTGTTTCCATGGGGAAGAAGCAGTACAGACATCATGCTTGTAGCATTTCCTTGTGCAAGTGCTAGCAGTTGTCTTTTCAGTGACTCTGCTGCTCCAACAGGGAGTCTTCGGCGTTGCTCTTCAGCCTCCCCATAAATGTAGAATGGATGTCTCCTCTGGTTTTGTGAAGGTGTGGGTTTGTCCACAAGCAGCCACACTTCCCTAAAGTTCAAGGAGGCCCTGACCCCATGCAAGCTTGCAGTGACCCCAGTGTTTGCAGTTCTGGGGCTGCACGGCTTAGGGGAACCCGCTGTTCAAAAAGGAATGGTGCTGTTTCTGACTCTCTCACTGCATCCTGCAGAGCTTGTTAAAGTCAGCATACACTCTGTGGAGTTATTGGCTTTGTATTGCCAATGCTTGAATCTTTCATAAAAAACTTAACACCATCTTTCCCACCTCATCCTGGCGTCAAATGGTTATTCAGTTCAGTGTGTTGATCCCCTGTGACATTTCTCTCCTTGTTATCAGAGTAGCTGAGACCCTTTGGCTGCCTTTGCTGTTCCCTTCCTGAACTTCATCTTGCTTCCTTTTAAACCACCCAGAGACTGCCTCTGAAATTTTCTTATAATTATTTTCATCTGTTTACTTTCTTTGAATTTTTCTCCTGCTGGATTCTTGTCTTCTGGTGCTGTTTTTTGCTTTATTTTCTGCCAGCTGTGACTTTGCTTGGCTAATGCTCTTGGCACCATGGCTGCCTTGAAGGGTTTCTGTAGAGAGAGGGGGGCCTCTGCAGATGGCCTGTGGGCAAGCTGCTGTAGCCAGGGGGATCAGCTCCACACATGTCCCTAAAACCAGCACCCAGACAGAAGGTCTGGCGAGGCAGAGACAGGTATTTCTTGTTAAATGAGGAATGCTTTGTGGGACTGCACACACATGTGTCAGGGATGATTTTACACCCAAGTGCTCTGTGAACAGCGAAACTTCCAGATATTTCCCCCTTTTCCCTGGTTGAAACCGTTTCAGTAAAGAAATTTCTCGTTGAAAGTCATTCTCTATCACAGGGCCATAAAATACTGTGCCTTGTATTCTGTATTCTATCTGGCTTTGAAGTATCTGGTGCTAAAATCTGTGTGTGAAGCACTCTGTCATGATATTAGAAGGCACATACTTTTGTAGCTGCACTTTGGTTTCTAAAAACGTTGACTATTTTATTAAAAAGAATTTTTTTTAGGTGTGTGGCTTAAAACAGCAATAAAACCATATCCTGTCTCTAAAAGGTAAGCGTTATTGAATGTTCAGGAATGTGTTCAATATAGAGATATAAATTAAAAATTCAATCCCTGAGTGCTATAATAAAACAAGTTAGGACTAAAATAGCGATAGGCCTGTGAGTTTTATGATGTCATCACAGGAATTTCTGTGAACAGCACATAGAAGGCCTGGATTATCTGAAACTGGCTGCTCAAAACTAGCCAGGGCTCCTAGTCCCTGGTCACCAGAGCAGTGGGGATCAGTTCCCTCTGCTGGCTCAAGCACTGCCTGTCAAAGGAACTCCCAAAACTGAGTGATGCTCCAACATAGCTGCTCCAGCAAGATGCCTTACAGCTGTGTGATTTCACTTTAATTGGTCCTGGTTTATTTCTGATATCTGTCTTCCCTCTCCTTTAAATCACAGTTATTTTCCTCCTGAAGGCTGTGTTGAAAAGGTGACAGTATTTTAGTTTGCACTGTATCTCTTGCAACATTTGGACACTTGTATGTAAATTTCAGCTTGATTGTGACCCTGTGACTTGCAGAGCAGCTTGAATCCCTTGCTGCCAGCCCCTCACCCCAGACTGTGCCCACCTGAGCAGTGGTGCTGCATCCTGGACTGCTTATGGAATAACTTGTGCCTCAACCTATGCCCTTCTGGGATTTCTGAGACCAGCTGGCCTGGCACATTATCAGAGCATGCAGAGGCTCCTCTTTGTTTGGAGGAACAAGTCGTGGGGAATATTGATCTTCTGAAAGACATTCATTGCTCCTTGCCTTTGATTCCTGTTTTACCTTTCACAGAGAAGATGACATGGCAGGACAAAGTAATGGCTTGGAGGGCTGTCTGGGGCTTCTGGGGCCATCTGTTTTGCAGGCCTGGTATTAACTCTCTGCATATGTGTTGTTGCTCTACAGTCTGTTTATACAGTATGTGCAGGTTCAGAAGAAATGTGCAGCAAGCAGAAGAAATGCATTTATCTTCTGCTGGCAGAGACAGCAGCCCTGCAGAACTGAATTAAAATATGGTTGTTTGCTTGTGGGATAAGTAGAAATACCTCTTCTGTGGTTGTCAAGCAAGTTCTTTGAATGTCACTTACTTTTTACAATTAAACTCTCACAAAATACCTTAATGAAACCTTCCTGGCACTTTTAACTCCCAGCAAAACTTACTGGGTTTATGTTAGTTGTCTGTGACAATAATGGCAAATATTATTGCCATTCAGGAACTACCTTTTAGATGTGCAGACATAAAAGGTTGGCTCCACCAAAATTTATGGGCATGTTGCCATTACCTTGAGCAGACTAGCATTTCCCCCCTGAATGTTGGCTCCTGATCCTGGGAATGCTCAAGAGACAGCCTTGTTTGTGTTTCCTATGTGTCTGTTGGCCTGAATTCCTTGGGCTGGAATCATTGTGCTGGTGGAGCATCTCTTGGAGGTTTCATACTGAAGTATTAATCCAGATGAGTAATTTAATACAGATTGTATTTAGAATTTTGGAAGGTCACCCCAAATTTCTAACTTTGTCTTTAGTTTAGGTGCTAATGCTGGGATTACTGAAATAGACTATTAAAATTGACTGTGTCTTGAGTCTGCATGGTGACAGCTCAGACAGATCTTGGTCTTGCTTTAACTTAATGCTTGGTGATTTCCTTGTGTTAACAAAGCATACTGGAGGACGCACCCAGGTGCTGGCAGCTGGCCATATGAGGCATCTTGGAGAGTGTGGAAAAGATTTGATGAAGGGCTGGTGTTTGGAGTTCACCCCCTGAAAAGACCAGGGTGCCCTTTGGGATAGACATCAGTAAGTCTTTTGCTTGGTGGGTAATAATGAGAACAGATTGAGAAACGAGCTGGGTAGAGGGTGGTGCTGTAGTGGCACACAAAACATTGCTCAGCTTTTCAGCTGGGTCCTCTTCAGCTGGGATGTGCTTCTCAGGTGCCTCACTGCAGTGGCTGTGCTTGGCCTCCCCCCTAGGTGGGCACATGACAGCCGTGGGGAGGCCGAGTACCCAGGCTTTTGTCCTGGCTGCAGCGCCGGCTCAGCCCTGTGCCCCCGCTGGCGTGGCTGCCGTCTTGTGGGGTGTGCAGGAGATGCCCCTGCTCTCAGAGGTGTTTGCTACCTGCTGTAGGTACCCTGGCAGAGGCAGGTTTTGGCACAGCACTCGCAGGTACAGCCTGGCCATGTTGCCCTGTGCCCACATCCCAATGAGCTGCCTCTCCTTCCCAAGCCACGGGTGTTTTGCTCCCGGTGCACCAGGTATTTCCACGCCGATGCTGTGGATCAAGGTGTCCTCCACTGCTGTGCAGCACAGCTCCTGCTGGGCAATTACACCAGCTTTTACTCTTGCCAGAGGGAAAAGAATAAACTCTGAACACAATCTTTCACTTGTGGTTGAGTCTGTCTTTTTTGTGGCTGCTGAAACAGCCTGCGACCAGAGTGGTTTTCAGGATGTTGCTGGAAGGAATGGAGTGGAAAATCATGGGGGTGTATCACATGGCACAGGTTCAGGAATTGTCTGGCACCTCTTGCTTTAATGTAATGAGCTTTGCTGAATTTGTTATCCTCGTGGTGATTCCATGCATTGGGCATTTGGGAAGACACTAGAAAAGGGTGTTGCTTTGGTAAATGACATTTACCATGTGTGTGAAATATCCTTATTTTCCGTCTAGGCTTGTGTGGGAATGGCAGTGCTGTTAGTTTCTGACTTAGTACTTCTTGATTCTTGTTTTCTGTCCTGACCTCTTCAGAGATGTTTTCAACTGTTACACGGTTGTCTTTTTGCACCCAGCCATGTTTAGAATAATTTATATCCCTTCAAAATCCCTGTGAATAGCTTTATTCTGGTACCAGTGTATTTGACAGCCGTCACAAACAAATGCCAGCCCATCCCGAAGGACAGGACTGGAATTGACATACACTTGTCCTTCCTATTCTGTATAACTGATTCAAAGCTAGGAAATGTTCTTTTTTGTATATGATGATAAGATTTAGTATAATTTGTTATTAGTGATTAAGTTCAGGGATTTCTTTTCCTCACAACAGGGCTTGTACCTGCAAGAATCTGCTCCGGTAATCTGAAGATGAAATTATTTAAGTCTAAACATTATAAGAAAGGGAAGAACACAATATAGCTGCCAAATAGTTATTTGTTAACTGTATTATTTTAGACACTAAGGAGTGTTTTACTGATTTTGTAATTAGTAAAAATATAATTTCTTCATGTCACGCTCATAATGTTAGCTGCAGGTTTAAATGAATCTGCTGTCTTCAATTACATGTAAGCTGCATATCAGTTTGCTGCACTTAATAGCAAGGACATTCTGTAATTGAGGTATTCTGCACTGTGACAGACAATTTTATATAAATAGGTTTTTATATACCACCATGATTTCTAGTATTGAAGGATCAGTGGTCCATGAAATCAGATCTGTGTGACTATTCCTGGTGTATTAGCATTACCTAATTTTCTGTGACAAACTTGGGGAATACAATATGGTGGAGGGGTTTGGTTGCCTTTGTTGAGCTGGAAATGACCTTCATTATGTGTTAACTTGACACGCTGCATGACATTCTGTCCTGGTTGCCTAGATGTACAATAAAGATGATAAAGTGACAGCTGCCTGTTTTTCTAGATGGACAGGTACTAATTCAGAAGAAGAATGAGAAGCAGGAACAGTGAAAATTCCTGTCTCCTTACTTCCACATTATCTGAGTGAAAAAATACATGTTTAGGTTGTGTAGTTTTAGCTTTAAAAGCACTGCAAGCAGATTTGTGCATATATTGAGCAGTAATAATTTTATGTGTTGTAGTACTCAGTACAAAATTGAAACATAGCATATGAGTACCTCATGTGACAGCTAATGTTATCTTTAAGAATGAGGAGTATTGTAAACAGCATATGCACCTACATAAAATACTGGTAGGCTGGGAGTAAACTCTTTCTAAACTAATCCAGTTCGAGAGGTACAACTCTCAAGTGTAATGTTGTGTTGTGCTTCTGCTGCAAATGGAAAGATGTTGAAGCTGCTTTCAAAATGCAGTGGTTTAATATGACACTATGTATGTCAAAATACAGCTGGAGTAATGCCAGAACTAGTACAACAAAAGATAAAACAGAAACAGAGACTGAAAATTTTCTGCAGAGAACAATAGCGTGAGCAAGTTGTCACACATCAAAGTATGAATAGAAACTTGAGCTTGCCTTCTTTCGAAGGTTGTATTGTATTTCTGATTTGGAAAACAATACTACACCATCTTAAATCAACTCTTTATATGAGCTGTCTCACTAGTTCCTGTTGCTTCTGTGCCTGCTGGTATAACCTTTGTTTCTTCCCTAAATTGTGACATGGAGAAGGTTTTGCTGCTTTCTTTAGGCCTCGGCAAAATGCAGTGGAAAGTCTTAGACTGACTTGGTGGAATGTGTTCATCACTAAACTGCTGATCAGGAGTAGGTCCAGGCCCTGCTTCCCTACCCACTGCCACCAATTCTCCCTGCCCTCTCTTGAGAAGAAGCATCCCATTAATTCCAGTCAGTGGGCCATTCCCACCAGCAGCCCAGGAGGCTCAGGACTGGAACAGATCTTGCTGGTCACACGCTGAAATAACTGCGCATGAAGTTAAGAGCTCCAGACATTTATTCTCAAATGTGTCGTCAGTTCAAAGCAAACTGTGTTGGGAAGACAGAAAGGGATTGTGTTCAAGGAGCAAGGTTGACTTCTGTGCTTTCTCACAAGATAGTTTACGTGGGTAGGTTTTGGAAATTTTCCATACAAAGGCAAACAAACCATGTGGGCAGCAGTCAGGGCCCCAAAGATAAGGCAGCCTAGCGGTGTTTGGGCTATGACTTCTCTTGCTGTGCCTCGTTAATAACAAAAGAACTGAGTGATATAATGTGGGCTAATGTCTGGCAGGAGAAGCAGTGGCCTGGATTTGACATTGAGTTGGTGAAAGTGAGTGAGACTCTGCTTCACCCCACTCATTGTTATTCCAGTTGAATTGAAAACTACTTTCACTGTCTCCTCTTCTGTCAGTCAGATGGGAGACACAAACTAAGCTGCACAAGTTGAGGCTTTTTATCTGGAAAATACTTATCAATTCAGAAAATTCATGAATGCTCTGTTCAAGTGTGGAGCTTTTTTTGTCGTGACCCTCTGTCTTCACTGTTCTAAAGTGTTATGAGATGCCACTGTTGATCTGACTGATCTCTGAGAATGTGATTAATTATGGCAGCTAAAAGCTAACCTCTGTCTTGTGGATTGAGGATGGAAGTCAGTCTAGGTTTCAGGCATTGTTATAGAATTGTGATGGTATAGCATAGCTTTCAAATACTTAAGTTGTTTTCTGTTGAGATAAATTCTTGAAACTACTTCTTCAGCCTGTAACAAATTTCAAATATGTTCAGAGTGTGAGTTCTCCCTCCTAAAACTTCTCAACTTTCTCTTCTTTTCCTTCTGTGGCATGTTCAGAGGATGCTTACAAGATGAGGTTTGGAAAATGAGTGACGCTTTTTCTCTGTGCAGAGATTTTCAGTCACAGATGTGCTGTCTGCATTTTCTGTGTGCTTTTGCAGATTGAATTTTTAAAGGTTTGCCAAATGGTGAAGTCTCTAAGCTCAGGTAAAATGAATTGGATGCTTCCCTCCTTCCATGCCTTAATGATGATCTCATTCCTCTAGACAGTGAAATTTAGGATTGTTGTAAACAGGAAACATTATCAAAACAAATTGGCTGCACCCATCCCCAGAACTTCAGTTATATTTCAAGATCTTGCTTGACCAAAATAGACTGTATTTGTGCAAGAGCAGGGAGCTATATCACTGTATTAAAAAAGGGATTATAATAGTATGGGAGAAAATTGCGACTTTCACAAGAAAAACTGGAATATATCTAAAGTTGGCAGGGTTAGTTGGATAACTGAAGGTCTGGCATGTCAATCTGTTCCATGCTACAGTCTAACAATTATATAATTAAAGCTACTTCAGCCTTCTTTCTCCGAAATAAATTTGGCAAAATGATGTTGTCTCTCTAGCATGGGGAATGATGAAAATTATTGACTGTGACTAGGAATTACCAGGTGAACCCTGCAGAAGAGAGATACTGTCTTTGTGAGTCTCTTCTCTGGGTTTATTAGGGCTCATTAAATAACAATGATACAGCTCAACTATTGTTTATACTAAAGTGTGCTTGTGAGCTCATTTTCATGAGACATAGAGATTAAGAAAAACCCCAACACCAAAAAACAATACAAAATAAAATACCCAACCAGCTTTTGGTAGCTTTTAAAAAGAGATATTAAGGCTAAATTGGAGCTGCAAATATATTTTAATTTTCTAAAGCAGTTTGCATGTCTGCAGATTGCTTCTACCTGGGCACAGTGACTCCAGGTGGCTCCTAATAAGAGTTTCTCTTTGGTTCCTGGGTAGACTGCATGCCTGCATGACCTCTGCCTTCACTGAGATAATGAAGGTTGATGGCTGAAGTTCTGGTACCTTTGCACTCTTTTCTATTATGTGCCTGTGCTGTACACCATGGTGAAACCTTTTTGTTGTTCTTTCCACCCATTTTTTATGATACTTCACTGATGCACCTCTGCACAAACCTATTTGTCTGGCCCTTTTTGAGCCAAGCACAAGAGCACAACTAGTACAAGCAAGTAATTTACAGTTTGGAAGCTTGGGAGCAGTGAGAGGGGATGGTGCAGAAAGGGATGATGAGCCATGATGGGGAAAGGTGGAGGCTGCTGACCAAAAGCTTGGGCAAGGTCTGCTGCAGACATCAAAGCTGTTCATTTGATTTCAGCATGCTTGTTTGGAGGTTGCTGTTGATAAGCTGCCTGGCTGTTGTGGCTGGAAGCTCTGCTGGTTTCTGTTCTTGAAGGATGAGCAAGAAGCCTGTAGGTAAACCCCAAACCTCAATAAGATGATCTTGTTTTGCTCCACTTCCCAATATTTTTTTCCCCTTTGCTTAGCCTCGTGCTAAAGAGGCTTTTGGAGTTACTTGAGGTGAAAGGTAGAGGAGGAGCAGGGTTAGTCTGGGATAGCTAATGGGTGCACACAGGGTGAGTGGTGCTGAACTCAGGTGTGCCCTGCCCCTGCTGCTCACCTTGGCTGTAATTGCAGCAGGAGATGTCTCAGCAGAGGAAGTTCTTTGTAACCCTGGTGCTGCATGTCAGTGCTGCTGGGTTGTTACTCATCCAGGCTGAGATCCAGAATGGTGGGGAGCTCAGGAAGTCCTGGGGTCAAGTGCCCTGCAAAGCAGGCACCAGCCAAACCAGATGGTTTGCATTTCTGTCGCTGCTTTTCGGAGCATGCTGGTTATTAAAGCTATCCCAGACAAATTATCACAATTCCTCCTTCTCTCCTGGTGCATTCCAATTAATGTATTCATTCCTATTAGTCATGCCAATCTCTTAAGTCTTTATGTGTGCATAAGCAAGGCCTGACTTGTCATTGAAGTTCAGCAGGTGCATAGATGTTAAAAGTGCTATATCTTCTGTAATTTTTTCCTGATGTAGCAATTTGGCCTTTTCCAATAGCCTTAGGTTTAAACAGCACAGGATATAAAATGAGTTAGTTATGCTGCTATGCTTGTTTAAGAATAATTGTAAGAAGTGCCTTTGGGTTTCCGGGAACACACATTAATTAGAAGGTGCATTTCAGTGGCTTTGCATGGTACCTGACTTTCACAGTGCTTTAGCTGCCATTCTCAGGAAAAAACAAGAACACAAAAACCAGTAAAAAACCACCTCAGTGGGAGATTTATGGAAATACAGTGGATTTTGGTAATGTTTGGATTTCAGAGTCTGCTGCTGTGTGTCTGCGGAAGGAATGCTGGACAGGGAGCTTTGACATCTTAAAAAAGTCCCATAAAACCTGAGTCTGCCTTTAGGGGAGGGCAGCCCTAAGGACCAGTCTGGATCTTGCCCTGCAGCCAGTGAAGGCTGGGAGTGTCTGGTGCAGAACTGGCTGCTCTTTGACCGAGGAGGGAGCCTGAGTGCCCAAAGCTCCCACAGAGCTGCTCCTCCCTGCCTGTTTAACAGCAGCACTGATACACCGTGGAGCAGCCCAAGCTAGTTCTTCTGGCATGGTCCTGATCTGTTGTGCCAGTGATGTAGTGAAACTGTGATATATGATTTTCCCTTGAATACTGTATACTCTATATACTCTGTACTATACTGTCCATGCTCTGTTGTGATGCAATAGCCATGCAGAAAGATGGGATCTCTAATCCACTGCTGGATGTTGTGGTAGAACAGAATCTGTTACTTCGAATACCTGCTGCAAAACAGTACTTTTTACACAGGAAAAGGGTGTATGTGATATTTTACAATAAGGCACTTACTTGTAATAGTTGACTGCAGCTATCTTTTCCTGTTATCTTTGCAGTTTAAGTATCAGAAGGATAAGATACTCAGCTGAAATGTATCTCACCAATTGACTGATCAAATTTGAATGCCAGAGAGTGTTACTAAAGCCTTAACAAATGCCGTATGTATGGTAAACACAGTTTGCTTGTTTTAACAGAATCACAATTCTCTGGTCAGAAACCCACAGTTCTCTGATTCAATTGCCTTTTTCTGCCACTCAGGACATGGCAGTGCTTTATACCTCAGACTCTCCCTTCAGCCCTTTTTGTGTGACACTAAGTCCCAGAAGAGACCCCAAACAACCTGTCCCCAGCAAACTGCCTCTGCTCTTCCCTGCAGAAACCCTCATGGATTAAAGAGCATAAGAAACATCTGATGGCATTGGATCCAGTTCTAATCCCCCATTTCTAGTAGTGGCCAAGTTCTGAAACTGTGAGAAAGGTGAAAGGATGCTGAAAAACCACAGATGGTGGACGATCTTCCATCCACAAAAGTTTTCTCTTAGGCTCTAATTTTTTGAGCTGGATTAAGGCCTGAAATCTAACTTTCTGAGATATTTTTTGAAATATATTTGTGGTACATATAACACATGTATGTGTTTATGTAGAATATATGTACATGTATAAAGTGTTGCATGTGTCATTGGTAAAGTTTTGACTTCTAGATACAACAAATTTCTTGGCCTAAGAAAGCACAGTGAAAGGATCCCAGTAATTGCTGGCAATTTTCAAAGCTGTCTGCCTCTGTCCATGTTGAAAGAGAAGCTGAGTCGTCCACCCCAGCAGAAAGTTGCAGGGTAAATTCTGCTTGGCACCATTTCTTAGTGACTAAGAAACTCATAATTGGCTCTGTGTGGGCAGAGGCTCTGTCTGTGGCGAGGCGAGAGCGGCGCAGCAGGAACAGAAAGTGTATGGGAGTGACCAGGTGGGATATGGCATTTGTACAGATGCTCTGTGCTCTGCTGTGTAAATTGTTGCTCTTCAGAAGCCCTGTCCAGTTTTTTGACCCCCCTTCTTTGTACCAGGAGGAGGAGTTACCATAAGCCTTGTGGATGTTAAAGGTTAGCATACTTCCTGAGAGACAGATACTTCATTCTTTCCTTCCTACATGAGTTCAATTGACAATGACTTCTCAGCAACATTTAGTAGAACTGGTAGTTTCAAATGCCTTCAAAATAATTAGCCAAAGCTGAAATAAATTAGTAATAATAATAATAATCCCCAAACATAATAAATAAATGGAGTGCAACTCCAAATTTTGCTGTTCAGTCTTCTTAGTTGTGACTACCTAATGTTGTCGTTCTTGAGGCTACTTTGTTGTTAATGACTATTTGATACTATTTTACTTCTGTATTTTAAGCTGAGATACTGCCCTCGCAGCTATTTGATTTAAATACAAGAAAATGACAAACGAGTTCTACCCATTCTTGTTTAAATTAATGTTGCCATTGTTGTTGTTGTGATCCATCCTAGTATTACAGCCCTTATGTGAGCATTTATTCATATTTGAAAAATACTGATCCTTTTTTTAGTTGCAAAAGAGAAGAGGCATGACTTCCAGAAAAAAAATTGACTTTTTCATGCATGTTTACTTTTCTTTAATTCTGGAAAACTCAAGCCTTTCATTTGAGACTTTGAAGATGTTTTCCGTCTGCCTTGTAAACTCAGTGCTTTCTTCAAAGCACACATGCAATTTGTAGACTTGTATTGCCTAGGGAATTGTTGGGAGTCCTTGCTTGCTGTGTGGAGATGAATGCACATAGAAGTTCAAACAGCTCTTCTAATTTTTTCCTTTCACCAGAAGAGAGTTGTGGTTTTTTCTTTTTCCTGCAAACAGACCTGAGCTCTTACTTCTCCATCACTTCCTTTCTTCTCTTCTCCCTCCCCTCTTGATTCCTATTTCTCTTTAAAGAGCTAGTGAGTAAAACCACTAGGAGTAAGTAAATGGCCACTACAGTTGCAATGGCATTAATCTTTCATCAGGTAAAAACCTCCTCATGCTGGTTGCCATGGTGAACATGCCACTGCTCTCCCCAGGCTGTGGTGTCGAGGCTCCATCTCTCCTCCTGCACCGTGAAGGTCACTCACTGGTGGCCAGAGGTGGCCTCTGTGGGTGCCCAGGGCTGGGGATAAACCTCCCCTGCTCTCTGTGCAGAGCTGCACAGCTTGCATGGAAACAGGCAGAAACGCCAAGCTGCTACCGAGCCTTCTTCCAGATGTTAATGAAAACCAGCTCTGCCAGCAAAGTATTAGATATTTAATTCATTTTATAAGTATTTCCATCTTCAGCTTAACAGGCAAGCACTTATTAGTTAAAAAGTTTGCCAGTGCCTGCAGGAGCAGTCTGAGCAAGCAGATTTTAAGGTGCTGAATGAAGCCCAGTTCCCAGGTATCAACTAAATGAAGCTGCCCAAGGACCAGAGGTGAAGGAAGAGGGCTGTGGGGAGGGATTTCTTTCAATAAGCAAGGGGTAAAACCCAAACCTGTGCCATGTTTTGGTTTCTGCCTGTCTCCTGGAAAGGGAGAGTCTTCTTGTCTTTGTTTTGCTCTCCTGTGTTTTTTGACACGAGATTTGGGAGAGCTGAAACCAAGACCGTGACCTTTGGATCGCCGTGACCCCGGGCCAGTCCGTTGTGACGCGGCGGGAGCTCCGCGGACCTGCCGGCCTGGCACGGTGTGTCCTGGCATTGCTGCCGGGCTGGGCTTGTCCTGGGAGAGAGGCAGCACTCTGTGCAGGGTGCTCCCCATGCACAGGCTTCCCACAGCCACTGCCAGCCACGGCAAAAGCAGGGGAAGGGGAAAAAGCCAAGCCAGCAGTCTGAAACACTGACCCTGTTAGATAACACTGCGGGACTTGCTGGGGAGCTGAGTGCTCTCCCTTCTCGCCGTGGCGTCTCAGTGAAATGCAGAATTATTTTTGGCCCTGCCATATACTGGGTAAGAGTCTCACAGTTCAGCTCTTCACAGTCTTCCTGTGACGTGCAGTTGTCCGTCAGGTCCTTGGTTTCCCTGCTGTGCAGTAGGGACAGATAGGAACGAGTGCGTGTGAGATGTCACCCAGAGAGTCTGTGGACGGTGTTCGAGCAGGAGCTGATGGAAACTTGATGTTTAATGAGATTTTGCTACCGGGAAGGCTTCAACTTTGTGGGAAATGTAGTAAACATGGTTACATCTTGACACATCATTTGTTATTATGTTGAAACTTCCATTTTCCCCAGAACACAAGATGCTGTTTTAGAGACTTAGTTAAAATTACTGCTGGGATGTAAAAGCTCATCTATATGTTGGGAGAGGGGAAAGACCCAAGCACAACCCAAGCACATTCTCGTCTCCAAAGGCTACAAAGCTGCTTTTTCTTAAAATATGTTTTTTTATGTTTAACTTGAAACACTGATTAATGCTTATAATTTAACACAGGAATTCAAGAACGTACAAACTTTGGAGCAATGATTTTTTTTCCCTCAGATTTTATCTTGAAAAACATGAAATAGATGTTTATTATGTGAAGAGTTCATGGAAGACTTTGGGATTTGCTCTAAAGAAAATCAGGCTTTCTCCAGACAGCTTCATACTGTCAAATAGCTTCTCCTTGTAGGCTGTGATTGTATCAAAGAGTGCTTTATTTTTGCCTGCTTCATGACCTCTGAAGGGAAGAAACAGAAGAACATTGACCTTTTCATATGTATGTGTTTGAAATGATAAACTTAAAAATTCATGAACGTGCTTCTGTAAAAAAATCTCTTCCCAGAGCTGTGTTCCTGGAGTCCAACTCATTTCTCTGTTGTCTTTTTGTAGTAAAAAATGCTCTTCCTATTTATGATGCATTTTTTGGCTAGTTGCCATTGCTTGCTGTTTATCAGAATGCCTGATGTTTTTGGTAGAGGAAATACCCATGCTTTTTTGCTACGTATAATCAAGTTAAGCATAGCTTAGTTTACTACTTTTTTGCTTTGATTTGGTTTGGTTTTGTTGGTGGAGACCTGCAGGCATTTGTTTGGTGTGCTGGATCTGCTGTGAGAATTTGTGAACATGTCTTTTGCATTTCCCAGTTACTGTTTACTGAGCTAGGATCTACCCTGGCATTACTCAATGAAATTTTAAAATTTAACAGCAGCTTTTTTTTTTTTTTTAATTTTTAAAATTCAGACAAACGGAAATTCTCCTATGATTTCAGCTTCTGAAGGAATAAAGAATAAATGTATGGGATCGAGTGATGTAGTTGTAGGCCTCAATTTATTAAAAAATTGGTTTAACAAGTTTTCAGGTATAGGTTACTTTCTGTGTAACATAATCTATATGCTCAAAATAGTTTTTCCTAAATAGTGATTGTTAACTTCTTTAAAAAGACTGCTTCATCTAGAAAAATGAAGGATAGTTTTTCACATATCTGAAGTAGGTTAGAGATCCAGACAGCAAATGGTGGCCTCTGTAGAGCAGACTGCCTGACTTGATTCTCTTGCTTTAAGTCTCTTGATGAATGTCAGCATCTGTCATCCTTAAATATTTTATGGTTATCTAATGTACAAGTCAAATAATTTCTTTGTTTTAGGCCTTCTTAGAACTGTGAGAGTTTTTAATAGGGCATCTACCAGTGTAAAAAAATACTGGAAACACTACTTTGTACCTTTTCCCCATCCATTTCTATAGCTGGGACTGAAAGTAAGAAAGTTTATGGTGTGTGAAAATATTTGTTAAAGACTTTTCCAATGTCTGAAGAAAGCTCTGATCTAGAGTTCTATTCAAGCTGGACTGAAATACAAGGGTCATTTGTAAGGATTTTAGGAGCTGATGGTGTTCACACAGGTTTTGGATGTGAGACTGCCCTAAAATAATGTGAATGTTACTATTGCAATTTGACACATACAAACTCTTGAGCTTTCCTTTCTCACATCCTAGTATAGCACCATGACGTTTTTGGGGTGGGAACACCTAACAAGTAATTTGTAATGGAAATTCTCATCCTCCTCTTGCCACCCTTTAGATGATTTGTCACCTCCTTCCTCCACCCAAGATGTTTGCTAATATTTTGAAGCAAACAGATAATTGCAAGTAGATGTGACTGTATTGCAGCATATCCTTCCTTTTATGCCAGCCAAGCTGCACTGGAAGGAAGCAACTTGAAGATCAGAAGAAGAAAGTAAAAATCGTGGCTACAGCAGATATAATTTTGTTTCAGATATGAAATGGCTGCCTGTGAAAAGTGATTCTGGGCTGTCAAGCAAGAAGTGGTGGCAAAACGTTTAGAAATGACTACATCTTTCCTACCACTGTTTTCCAGCATCAGAAAGTGATGGAGCTGCCTCACCAACCTGACTTTGAAAATGGATGTGTTTTGTTTATCTTGAACATTTTCTTCGTGCAGCTGAAGCTTACTGAGCAGTTGAACTTCTGAAGACCCATATTTCCCATGAGATTTGTTGCTTTGACACTAACATATTGCTCTTCCCTGTGGACTTTCACAAAATACTTCTGTTATCCTGTAAGTCCTTTTTCCATCACCTCAGAATCAACAAGAAATTTTATATTTCAACAAGAACTTTTGGTGTGTTTTTGGTTTGTTGAGAAAGAAATAAGTGAAACAGTTGTCAAGCAAGGGTCTACATTAATGTTTTTGTCTTTCTTTTGAGGTAATGTCCTAGCTAGTTGTTCCTGTACAAAAGTCTGTGTAAACATAGTTTGTCTGATTTAATTTTATTTTGTAGAGAAAGCAATAGATTTTTCTTTCTTTTTAGGGAAAACAGACAGACAAATATGGACAGTTTGTTGTATCATGCCCTCATCATGAATTAGGCTGTTACTGTGCCAGCTGGCATCCAAATACAAAACACTGCCAGAGCTTCTCCCAGCAGAACATGCTGATAATTCCCTGGAGAGGAGTGTGTGTTGAGGGACAGGCAGGCTGGCAGGTAGCTCTCACTCTCTTGCCTGCCGTGGCAAGTGCCTCTGTCCTGATCTAGGTCCCTGAGGGTGCTGTAAACATCCCTGGCAGCACTGCTCCTCTTGACCATGTCTGAGGAAGCAATTATCTTGGATCTGGGCTGGGCTGCATCTGACTGCACAGCATCCCTGCAGCTGAAATCATATGAGCGTGGTGTGGCTGAAATTGCTCACCTATGGAATGTGAGATGTTTTTCCTTTTCTTCTCCTTATGTGGGGGAAGCCATGATTTGTTCAGATGCTGATCTCCATGGCATGGAAGCACTGCTTGAGATAACCCTGGGTTGCACAGGCAGTGCTGCCTGCAGGTCCTGCTGAAAACTCTGCCTTCACCCTTCCTGAGACCATGTCCCCCCCTCACCTCTGTGTTTCCTTGCCTTCAGAAAGGGGACAAGGCTCTCAGACCTTTGGATTTGTAAGGGCTGCAGAGGACGGCAGTGGTCTCCACTTCCCTTCTCCTTGCCCATTGTTTACGCTGAGCCACAGATAAGATGAGTATCTTTTGTTTTTCCTGTAGATAATAACAACAGCCCGTGTCTACCAGTACAGGATTAGGTACTTCTTTCAAGAGGGCGTGGGAAGAGAAAAATGAACGTGGACTTGGTAAAGCATGTGTGACAGAAAAGGTCTCAGGGCAGGGAAACAGCAGGCTGCGCTCCAGAGGGGAATGCCAGGTGGCTTTGCTGAGCACTGTGCTCCTGGAGAACCTCTGCCTCACTTGTTCATCACTCAGCAGAACCTCCTCAATGTCAGCATTTTCCCTTCATGAAATACTGTCCCGCTGCTTAATGGCAAAGAGCAGTTGTCAAGGTGTCTGATAACTGTGACAAAATTGCTGTGTGGGTTGGTGGGTTTCCATCTGTGATCTGATCAATCTTTGGCATCTTGTCACCTTTCTTTTAAAGAGAGTTCTTTTCTCTTGCTTATACCTGTTAAGATTTTTGTGCATCTGTCAGTATGAAAAACTGATCTGCTCGTTCTGGTAATGGCAGTGGCCTGGATTCAGTTTCAGGTTGAACAGTGAGTTGCTCTGCTAACATCATTTTGGCCAAAGCAAACAAGGCAAAAGTGTTCGTTTTGACAGTGTTTATGGGAGTGTTCAGATGCCAGCCTAATGCTCTGGATGTTCTTGGATATTTGTAGGAATGCAGGTGAGTGGATTCACGGATGAGCACCTGAAAGGAATTTGAAATCCTCAGCCTTGTCCTACGTTAACAGGAATGTAAGCTGGGACAGAGCCCTCCTGTCTCTTTATTGCTCTGTGCTGAAACGTGGGTGCTGTGAGGTAATGGAGAAGCATGTGCAAAGTGGAAATTCCCTGGAGGGTGTTCATAGCTTTTGATGTTAATTTGGCTATGGTTTGTGTCTCCATCTCACTGATTCATTCACCAGCTCGAGGTAAATAGGTCCTGTAGGAGGGATTTTGTCAGCAGATACTGTAGAATTGGTCTCTTTGCTGTTCAGGTGATTCCTCTCTGCAGTGTCTTCACCTCACAGCTTTGCTTAACGCAGAATTCCAGGAGCATGAGGATGTGTAGTTCCATTCTGCCACAGCCTGTGTCCAGGCTGTTTGGAAGCAAGACCAGTAGTTCCTGTGGCCTCCTTTATCTCTTGTTGTTCTGTCTCATGGAGAATTCATGCCTACTTGTTTTTTTAAATATTTGTATATATTTTGACTGTCTTATCCTATGAAATGTCCTGGCATTTAGCTTTAGCCTGCAGTTACTCAGATGATTTATTCCCTCCTTGTTTTCAGAGTTTAGTCTTGCTTTAAATGAGACTTACTTGGATGGCAGCCTCTTGTACTGCAATTCCCCTCCAAAAGACCCTTTGAGGCCTGTTGTGATAAAACAGAGGGTTTTTAAACTAAAAGAGGGTCAATTTAGATTAGGTAGAAGGAAGAAGTTTTTTTGTAATGGAAGTGGTGAAACACACAGGTTGCTTGGAAAGGTGGTACACACCTGATCCCTGATACAATTCAAGGTTAGGTGGGACAGGGCTCTGAGCAGCCCAAATGCAGTTGAGGATGTCCCTGTTCAGGAGGGTTGTACTAGAGACCTTTAACAATCCCTTCCAACCCAAACTGTTCTGTGAAATCAATGGCTAGATCTTACCCTTACCATCAAAACAGGACTTTGGAGCCAAGTGGATGGCTTGTCCCTTAGTTCTACTTTCTGTCTTTTGGTATGGTTTATGTTAGTTTATGGTGTGTTTGATACTTGCTTCATCAAAACCTTCTGAGATGTGTCACCTTTTGCAGTTCATTTTGCCACTCTACTGGAAGCATTAAACTGAGTAGTGGATGCATTTTCATTACCTTGCCAACAACATGCTGGGGAGAAACTTTGGGCTGGAGCAGCTCAAGCTGTCTGTTACAGCAAGTGTAATTTATAGCAGGAATTTTCTACTGGCAAACTGTCAAAATCAAAGGATTAATGTTGCTGCCTTCTGAGAGGGGCACCTGTATGAGTGGAGAATCCTGACAATGTTGCACAAAAGATTAAATTGCTGATGATTTTGAGACATGGTTTAAGGCTCAGAATATCTTTTCTTATAACACATTAATGAAATCTAGGATGTGGGCCAAACTTGTAAGTTGAGGTTCATCTTGCTATTTTTTCAGATGCTGCATTTTCATAATTTCTTGCTATTTGTCTGTCTCTTATTCTCTAGAGACTACGTGAGAATTAGGTGTCCTGTGTTCTGATATACTTTTCTGGTTACATTTATTATTTTTTTTTTCTGTCTGAGAGCCTTTGTGAGTATGTCACAATGCCAAAATATCAAGCCACCAAGCAAGCAAAAGCAGTAGAAATTGTTCATCATCCATGTGACTTGGAGATGTGTTTATCATTTTGATTTGAACAGTCGAGGCCCATCGTATGGCTGGGTGCTCTCAGCAGCACTCTTACAGAGGGGTAAAGTTTTCCAAACTCTGTTTGGGTTGCTGGCTGTATCCTGACCCTACAAACACCCTTGCCCTGGTTACACTGTTTATCTTGACTGAAAGGTTATCTGAAAGGTGCAAAGGATACTCGCTGGCTGGGCTGTAACAGATACCTGCCTTCAGTAATACACCTACCCCTATTTTCCTTTTGTTCTAGTGTCATCTGAGACACTGTGATCCTGTGTTTGAAACAGGGGAGGTAAAATCCTCCTCCTCAGACCTCCTGCATAGACATAAGGAAAAGCTGTGGGAGACCTCATGGCTTTAAGATCTGAATGCTGTTGTCTGGCAGTGAACTGTGTCTTTAAGAACAAACTGGATATTTATATTTGGTCGCTATCTGAAATCATGTTTACCCTACAGTGTTTATTAAACCTGAGTTAATTTTCCTCCAGTCTTTCTAAGGCTGCAGGAGCTTTGCCAGTAATGCATTATAATAACTGTGGTGGAAGGCAGCACAGGCCACGTGCCAGCTTCCCATTCCTGCTCCGTGGGCTGGCCTGGAGACTTCGCTGCCTGGCAGGGCCATGGTGCTCTTGCCCACACTGCTCTGGAGCTGTGGCTGCCTGAGCCTAGCTCTAGTCATCCCTGCTGAGGAGCCCCAGCTGCCCTGGAGAGGCTCAGACCTGCAACTGAGCGCTCTTTTGGTGAAAAATAATAATTACTTATAATCCTTAATTACTCTCTGTCTCTCTCCTGTCTCTCTTCTGTCCATTACTCTGAAGGGTTCTTGAAACAGTAATTGGCATCACACTTTCACATGGCAGTCTCATGCTCTTCTTAAAAATATAAGATCTCTATGTCTCTTATCTTTTATTTTCTGTGTTGAGTGAGGATTACTTGCTCTTTCTGGTCCTGTGATGTTTTTGTCAGGACTGTCTTGGCTGAGGTGAGTGCTACAAGTCACAGCTCTGTTGGCATTGGCTTTTTATCTGGTCTTCCTCAGTCAACCAGCACGTGCAGCCTGAGGCCCAGGAACTGATGGGTTTATTGTCACAATGATTTCAGGTTCAGATCTGAAATCTCATTTGGCTTGGGTACTCACAAATGTAATTTGCAGAGAAACTTTGGTATCTGACATGCACGTCCTCAGAAAGTTTGGAAGAAGTTGTTGCAGTGAGAGCTGTCTGCAGAGGGGGATTACCTGTGGGAGACTCAAGGGGATGGATGTCTGCCATATCCAGCATATCAAATAATACACAGGTGCTGGGTTAATGTGTGAGACTGTCTGAACAGCAGAGATCTCTGTATTGATGGATTTGGCTTCTGTTGCCCTTGCATCTTCTGGTACCCTTGCATTTTGCTGGTATTCCTGGGCACAGTTCCTTTGTCTCAGCTGGTTTTTCTACCAGTTATCCCAGAGATTTTCCTCCAGCTCTGAAACGTATCCAGGTAAAACATTAAAGACCTGAGGGACTGGTGAGTACAAGAGTTGTTCGTGGCCCAGCAGAAAATCACAGATCTGCGCTGTGAAGCGTAAGTTTTTTGAGGAGGAATAACATGTTTCTGTAAAAGTAAAAGCTAAGATTTTTCCTGTAGGTTAATCCTACTCCATTGTTGTCTTTAGCTCAGCTCTCTGGGCTAGGATGCTTCTGTGGATTGGGGTGAATGTACACAGTGCATACTCACATATGCATATATCTGAATTACAGTATTTATGTGATATCCTGCTTCCACGAGAAATTTCTTTTAACACGTCAGCCCAAGGCATGTGAGGGTTTTCTGATTTTAAACTTCCTCTTTTGGCCTCCCACATTTAATGTTGCTGTATTGTAGTTTGTAGAGTGAAGCACAGACTAAAATCAAAATTAAACCCCAACAAAACAATTTAAAATTCTTCAATTCCATCTAGTCTTTACTAAGATGTTTTTGTTTATACAATCACATCAGCAAAACTAAATGTGGAACATAATTTTCTTTCTCCCTGAGCTGAATGGTTCATGCATAAGAGATTATTGTCTTTGGTGCCTTACAGCATTTTAATGCTCAGCAGAGCATATTCTTAGAGTGTTTGTTAGAGATGAGTAAATAAGAACCATCTTTTCTGTAGATAAAAACTTTCTTTTTCTCATTCTACTGCTCTCTTGTCTACTGCTTTATTTATTTAGCTATTTCATATTGGGGAAATCTGGTTAAATTTAGTTACCACTTAAGAGAATTGCACTAGTGTGTAGCAGTAATTGTCATTTCTTGAAAATGAGATTAGTGCTTGGGACCAATGCCAGCTGTGTGGTCTTGGGCTGTAAAGTCACCTAAACATGAGATGCTTGCATCTAGATGTCTCTTATATTGGTCATAGGAATGCAGAGACAGCATTGTTGTTTTTCATTTTCCACAGTTTGCTAATAAATTTAAGCTCTGTTTTGGTTTGAATTATCTATGAAGATATGTTCTTTCTAGGAATATGGATGCTGATTTAGGTCACTGGGTAACCCTCCTGTGATAGATTTGTCTGTCATTTTTATGGGCTGGATGCAAGCTGGGTTTCTGACAGGGAAGAACTCAGTGTCCTATAACATCTGTCTTGTGCCTCCCTGGTTACTTTGTGAAAATTCATTTTCACTATTTACAAAAATGTGCTTCATGTGCTTTATTTTGTCCAGACTTTATACTTCTACGGAGAAGAGAATGCAAACTGCCACTCGTGTTTTTGTTGCCTTTTGTGCAGTTTATGCTGGGTATTTTCTTTTGGGGTTAAACTGTGAAGCTTTTGAGACTGAAGTTTGGGCTGGGGCTTTTACTTTCAAGAGATGTACGTCTTTTGCAGGTGCTACTGCTGCTTGTTTTTTTAGGGTTGCTTTCTTTTTTGTCCTGTTTGCATATCTCTCCCCTAACCTCTTTCCCTTGAACCCTTTTGGAGATCTCAAGAGAAGTTGAGGGAGTTGCTGACATGGAACAAAATGAAATAATCACAGAAAAGAAATGTTGTACCAAAGTTGTCCCAGACAGCCCTGAGCTAGGTCAGCAGTCATCCTTAGGGTTTTAACTCCTCCAGGTACTTGAGGTTATCTTTACAAGAAATCTGTATATAATTTGCATCCATATATGGCAGGGGTTTTTTAAGCAATCAAAGGAACAAAATGTTAAGTGTTTTTTTTAAGAAAGCAGAGTTCTTAAACCTGCTTTCTGTTGGATCTTAGTTCTTCAAAATATTTTAGGTTCCTGGCCAAAGTGTTTCCCCTTTTTCAAAGCTACACTCTGAAGGCAAAGTTGTCAGTGAACCTTGATGTTGATTTTGAAAGCATTAACAGCAGTCCAGCACGGGGCACTTGAAGCATTCTATGTTCTTTCAGTTTCTCTCAACACTCATTTTAACTGGGTTGAACCCTTGCAAGAGAGGAATTTTTTTTTCCCCATATAAGGGCTCTGATGGACAAGTTCTGGCAGATTTGATTGTAGTGTGAGGAATTCCTCTCTTTCAGCTACAGGTTCATGGCTTGCCTTAAACATTTTTTCTGGTGGATTTTGCCCCAAGACCCGTGAGAACAGCAGGGAACACAACTTGCCAGTGCTGTTGTCACTCCAGCTAAAGCTTGTCTCTGCTGGCACAGCCCAGCTGGAGTACAGTAAGAGCTCCCATCAGCAGTGCACTGATGTGCTGGCTGCCTGGAAGGGATGGGCCTGGGCCTTTGCTCCCTCCTGGCCCTGCATTCCTGCCTCATCCTGCACCCCAGTGCCAGTGTGTGCTGGGCTGCCCACTGACCTGCTGACACTCAGACCAGCAAACAATACTTCCTGCCTCCTGGAGGGTAGGATTCAGCTGCCCAGAATTGTTTTGTATAACCCTCACGGGTGTCAGAGGAGTCTCTAGGGGAGCTGGTGGCTAGTGGAGCAGATTTAGAGGAAGTGGGACTGTCCCTTCTCCCAAGACAGCTTTGCTGTGCTGCAGGTGGCTGGGAGGCTGCAGATGTGCCTGGTTCTGGTGTCTCTGCTGCTGGAGAGGTGCAGAGTGGGTGCTTGAGGACATCAGCACCTTAGGCTGTCACAGCTCTGCCCCACCATGGCTTGCCAGAGCCCTAAGACAAAAGTGAGTTTTTGACCTGGAAGAAAAAAAGCCAAAACAGTCTGGCAGTTCAAATCTCCAGAAGAGAGGCAGTTCCTAAATTGGAGGTTTCAGTCTTTATCTTTTCAAGTCCATGAAAGTTAAGGTGGCTGAACTTTGATAACAGCCTCAGTCTGTTATGTGACCTGACAGCTCCCAATCTAGGGTGGTAAGGCTCTCTGCTTGCATTTCTAGAAAGCACAGAAGAAAAAGAAGAAAGAATTGAAGCTATGCATTCTTTAGGCTACTAAATGGAGGATGCTGATGCATAACAAAACCTTGCAGCCTTCCTAGAGAAGCATTGTCTAAAAATGCAGTTAATGTTATATATTTTCAGAGGATTTATATGGTTGCATCGAGTGTAAATGTCCAAAAACTATTTGACAGTAAATGGAAAAAAAAAATCTGAAAAATCTGAGTAATAACTCATGCTTTATGAAGCAAAGTTTAAAAAGAAACTTCCTCTGTAGATAGGGTTTGATGAACAACATGCCTCTACAAGACATAGAAAAAAGAAGTGTTAGAAGTTTGGTCTGCTCACAATAAGCAAAAGCAGTTACAGAAGACTGATGGTGCCCATTAAAAATGAGTAATTTCTGCAGGAAGGAAAGGGCCTCACCAGTGACTACAGCAAAGAAAAAGAGGTGCAAAAACCAGAGCTCCAAACCAGACTAAACTAGGGGAGAGAATATATATGTTACACAGCCATAGCCAGGAATTACTGCCTGGAAATACATAGGAAATATTTAATTTTTATACAGCAGGTTTTACAGTAAATTTGTCTCTTTTCTAGTAACCAAGATGTTTGATCAATAGGAAGTTTTATTTTGAATAATCAGGGAAAACAAAGTGATTCACTGTGGGAAAAGGCAAAATGAAAGATAGGTAACAGTGATGACAGCAGGACCAATGCTTGTTATCACTCAGTTTGCACACAGACATTGTCAGATTAGTCTTTATTAGTCCTTCCTTGCATTCTTATGGAACCAGAAGAGTTTGGGGTCATGAAAAATTGTAATTTTTGTACTGGAATAGCAAAGACTAGACTTCTAGTCTCTGACCTGATGCACTAGTGACAGGGCCAGGTAATGGTTCTAATATTGCTGTTTTGTGGACTGGTGATTCCACCTCCAAACCTGGCATATTTAGATAGTCACTGGTATCATATGGGTGAAGTTGGGATGCATCGACCTTAAATTTATTATTTCGCTTTCATTGCATCTTATTAAAGTGTGAATGGCTCCCTGATACTCTCTAAAAGGTATGATGGTTTAATCTTCTGATTGTTCATTTTTACCACTATTTAGCTCATTTTCTCCTTGAGGGCTTATTATTGAGTTCTTCATTCAGTGACATTGTTGCCCTTTATTAATCAGCCTTCTAGAATTTAACATACAATTTTGTGTATAAGGATGAGAACATCACTGCTTCATTCTTTTCACTCTAGTAATTTTTATATTACAATGAACACCCTGATTAAACATTTATCTGGAAAAGGCCATAATGAAAAGGAAATGTAATTAAATATAGGAACTAAATATTGAACTCCTGACTGATAAATGAAATTAAATTTACATAGGGGGGAAAACAGCATTGTAAAACTCATCCAGCATTGCATTTTAATGTTTCAGTCAACTAGATCTACAAAGCAAGCTGTATATATCAACTACAGTAACTGCTAATTTTTGAAGGTCTTATTTAAAATCCACTTACTGTAATTGTGTAATACTAGAGTTCCTTGGCCTTGGAAAAATGAAAAAGAATGAAACATCTGTGTTTAAAATTCAAGCAGCACTGATGCAAAAGAGCTGGGTATGGCATAGTTTGGTTTTCCTAGACAGATTTAAAAACCAAAGCAAACAAACCCAGTAAAGGATTATACTTTATAAACAAGATCACTAAAGAAAAATGAGCCTGTGTCCCTCATATAAATTCAGGTATCAGAGCAGACTTGCTTTTGAAAGCTGTGCATATCTGCCCTCTCTGCATGTGTGCTCAGACTTCTTGGCACTCACTGTTCCTGAATCAGGAAGACAGAATTGACTTTCCTGTTGGACTAATTATAGTTCTTTAAAGAGATTAGTTAACCCTTCTCCTCCTACAGAGGGACTGTTATCAGTGAATCCTGTGTCAGGGGGAGGTGGCAGAGAGGTACCTCCTGCTTGGGATGGCTTTCAGGCATCAGCAGTGGCACTGCAGTGATGCTTTCAGCCAGTCAGTCTCGTGTTGGACATGTCCTGGTGGCCAAACTCTGTGTGTGCAATGTGGTGCTTCCACAAGTACACTCTGAGCCTGGAGTTACTGCTGAATCCAGGGCTCTGTGAAATACAGTTGCAGAAAACAACTTACGGTTAAAAGGTTTCAGATATTAAAGTCAGTGTATATTTCTTCTGTCTTGTACTTTGCACAAAGTGCTTTTCATCTTCTGTATCTACAGCACCTTAAAATTGCCTATTCCTTACCTCCCTTCCTTGCTTCCTTCCTTCCTGTGTTCTGTGGGTCTGAAAAATGGTTGATTATGTGTCTGATGTGGTGCTGTCTGGTTAGATATGGGGTGTGTATTGTCATCTGGGGATTTTGGGCAGCTGGGGCACGTGGTACCTGAGTGATGGAGCCCATCACATGTGGCTGTTTGGGCTGCAGGCCACCCCACCACTCTGCTGCCATTTCTGGGCCTGTCTCGGGGGGAGAAGAGGCAGGGAGGAGAATTTCCCCCCAGCACTTTGTTACTTATTGTGCCATCTGTGTAACTGAGGGTGTTGGTGGGATTTTTGCTGTGATACGAGACAGCAGCACTAGAAAGGGAACAATCACTGATCTGGTTCCTTTACTGGGGCTATTTCTCTCCCTCAGGCTGGGTTTTCAAAGCACAGGCCAGTGTGGGAACAAGCAGTGGTGCCCAAGGAGTCCAGAGAAGTGTAACAGAAATAAAGGTGTTACCTTGGCAGTAGGAACTGTGTGTGCATGAAGTCTCCCTGAAGCAACTCATCTTTGTTTCTTCAGTGCCTGGGTCTTCTCTCCTGGCTTTTGATTAGCTGTGATTAACACAGCTGGACTCTCAACTCCCACAGGTTCCTCTGATGTAACTGCAATGCTCTGTGTCTCTGTAGGATGAGGTGCCTGAAGAGCTTGGACTTCTCTGTCCCTCAGCCTCCTTTTCTACCCTGTCTACAGTGAAACTCCCCTGTAGTGGGTTCTCACTCATTGGTATGGATGTGGTTTTCAGTGACTGATGTGTTTCTCTTTGGAAACCTTTGTGTCCCATTGGACAGCCTTTGAGGAGAAGTGTTTTAGGGATGTACATTTGCAGCTTTGTTTTTGCAACGTGACTCAGAGCTAGGTGGCATTTTTCATACAGCCTTGACTTGATTTTATGGCACCTGCCTTGGAAAAGGACTGGGACTGATGTTCACAGCTTCAACCTTTGCTTCCATACAAGAAAGAAGACACTGGAATTGAGAATGAACAAGTCATTGCAGAGACCAAGCACAAACACAAATTTTGAAATTCTTGCTTTCTGCATGAATGGTAGGAATGCAGCTGTGACCCCAGTGCTGTGATGCCATACAGGTTTATGAATGCCAGGTTCTCTATTAATGTAAATGCCTTTTGTGGGTGGAACAGGATGATGAGGAGAGCACAAACATTTTTTCCTAGCTTCTTGTAATTCCATTTGTTAAGGTGCTGGGAGCTCATTTACAGATTTTATCACCAATTCTTCTATAAATGCCAATTAACTTAGGAAATTTAATAATGCTGTCACTCAACAAAAAATATTGGAGAAATATCTTCAGTGCTTTGCAAATGTTGAAAGCATAAAACCTGAATAGGCCTGAAAGGAGAATGAGTCCTATAACAATTTTATGCATGGTTCTCTGTGTTTGTTTCTTGGTCTGTGAAGTTGGGATCTGCCCTTATGAAAGGCTTTGAGGGATGAAAAAATGTTTGTATCTCCAGCTGCGGTGTGGTGGCTCTGGGCCCCAGTTTGGAAAAGAGACATGTGGCAGTTCAGGTGGCTTCTGCTGAGATGCTGAACTATTACAAGGGAGATCTTCAGTATGCAGTGAGTATTCAAACCTACTCAGGCTGGTAGGTCTGTGCCTGGAAGAAACAAGTCATGGATCATTTTTGGTGTTAGGAGATGTGTTCAGAGCATCTGCAAATTTGCCATACTTTATAGATGTATTTTTTTGCCATGTGCAATCCTGACAATTTTCTGCTGCCTGTTGAGCTTGTCTACAAAGGGCAGTGAGTGCTTTATTTAGTTTGAAGGCAGCAGCACACACATTTACCAGCACCAGTATGACTTTTGTCACTTTTCAAAATGAGCAGTGGAAATAAGTGAGGGCAGGATGTGTCTGTGCCTCGATGAGCCAAGCCCTGGGGATGGACAGCTTGGGGCAAAGTGCTTCCCGACTCCTCTGCTCAGCTGCTGTAGCACACATTGCATATAAAACATGGTCTGAGACACCTGCAATGGCTTTGGCAGAATAAAACAGCAGAAGCATGAATCTGCTCATTTCTTCTGATTTATGGATTTCATTGTAGTTGTCAGTGTCACCTTAGTGGAAGTTTGTAAATGCAGCGTTTCGCTTGCTGTCAGCTTTAATCGACTTTAGGTAATACAATTCCCACCTGCTGTAAACCAGCAAAATTACACCTTATAGGCTTCAGGAACCTGCAGCTCGTTCAGTGGGGGGTTTTCCCCTCATCATACAAACAGACTTGTCATTTGTTCATGTCTCCAGAACATCTTTGTTACATTATAAACACGTGAGTGTGTTTGAGCAGCAGTATTTTTGAGAAATGATTAGGAGACATGAGTGTGAGAGCTAGCTTTCTGACTATGAGAACAAAATTTCTTACCAGATTTTCTTAAACTTCTTTAGAAAATAGTGCAAATTAGAGATTCTAAAATAACATCCAAGCAGAGGTGTGCAGAGACATCACTATTATAGGGCAAGCTACAGGCATTACTTGAAGACTGTAATTCAGGGTGTAATTCTTGACTTTTTAGAAGCACAGTTTTAAAGTCTCTGTGTAATGTTTTGAAGTGATCACTCTGTGTGCTGGATACCATTGTTTTTTTAAGTCCATCCTTGACAGCTCTAAGAGTTTGCTTAGGTTTTAAAGCTATGTGATCTTTAATATATAAATATCTTAATCTCCTTTTCATTATGTTGTTCCTGAATTTCCAGTTGAGGCTTGTGGGCACATCACTGGGAATTGTTCTTATTCTAGGAAAACTGCTTCACCTGCATGACAAGCCATGAATTATTTTTGTTTTAAGCTGAGGTATGTGACAGCTCTTTATGAAGGCATGCAAACTGAGTCATGTTTCATGATAACAACAAGAGAGCATCTCATTGTCAGCCTTGAGTCACAGTGCATTGATGCTGCTGGCACAAATAATAATTAATGGGTATATGTTTGCTAGGCAGGACAGGTCTGAGTTCAGTCTGTACACACAGTGAGCTTTCCTTACACTCTGCACTTCAGGACTTGGATTTCAGTAACCCTAAACCTGACTGTTGCACTCTTGTCCAAATATAATGCTTTATCATTCAAAACCCCTAACTTGTTGCAGTGAGCCAGTAGTCTGTCCTTCATTTCTCTGTTTAATGCTGTTGTATCTTATGCAAAGGACCAATCTTTTTCAAGTGACTTTACTCTGGCTGGGTGGAGCCTGTATTTCTGATGTTGTAGCCAGCAGGGAAGCTGCAGAGGACACAGCTCAGACAGCTTGTGTGTTTGGATAGCTGTAAGTTCTCATGCTTGTAGCAAATGAGGGACAACACAGCATTTATTCCTCCTTACCTTCTAATGTCTGCTACTGACTCATCTTTAGCAACATTGATTCTTTCCCACACAATCATAGCTTCCTGGGCCTCTCCCCCTCCTGTGCTATCCTAGCCTTCAGAAAGCTTAGCAGGAAGGAGTTTGACATCCAGAAAAGCAATTCTTCACTATGAAGGTGGTGAGGCCCTGGCACAGGTTGCTCTGAGAAACTGTGGATGCCCCATCCCTGGAAGTGTTCAGGGCCAGGTCAGATGTTGCTCTGAGCAGCTTGGTCTAGTGCAAGGTGTCCCTGCCCATGGGAACATGATGGTGTTTCAGGTCCCTTCCAATCCAAACCAGTTTATTATTCTGTGATTCTGTATTAATTGCTGGGAGAGAAACTTGGTCGATAAGAAAGGCATAGCAGTTTGTGGAGATGGAAAACCACAGCAAAGGATATGTTGGCTTGGGATTGAAGGTAACTGCACATATCCAGCCTGACTTGAGTGTGACTGGAGGCTGGTGAGTGATGTCTCCCTGTGAATTACTTCCTCCTTTCCTCTCTTAAACACTGCTTAGCAAACTCAGAGTGCACTGTGGCCAGCTTATGCTCTCTTAATACAGAAAGCTGAATGAAAGCTGGAGTCAGATAGCACTCCAGTGAAAAACTGCAAGAAGCCTGGTTATCAGTTGTTACTTCCCATGAGAGCAAGCTGCATTGTGTGGTTCCATTATCTGAAACTGAGCAGGCTGGTGGGGCTGTGTGCAGCCATTTAAAAATGTGATTTGTGTTTTTCTTTCTTCACAGAAATCAGCCTAAAATACTTCCTGGGGCTTTTCTCAGAATCTGTGTCAGTGCAGCGAATTAAGTAGTGCCAGCTCTGTCTCAGGAGAGTAGAAATTTAGCATGGTGACACTAATGTCTTTATAAGGTGACCTGAATTAGAAATGCCTTGTTCTTGGTTTGCAGAATTCTGTTCAAATATTTAATATGACTTGGAGATGTTGGAGGTTTTTTTTCTTTCTGTAGAGACAGAAACAAAATTACTTAAAATGCTTTTAGGATCCAGACAGTTTCAGCAATGAGAATTCTAGTTCAGGAACTAGAATTAGAATATATCAGACACATGCAGTCTCCCCCCTGGTCTATATACAGCTGTGGCATGAATAGGCATGAGAAATGTTCTGTATTTTGTCTGCTGCTTATGCCTGTATGTATTTCACCTTCTGAATTTTACAAGATATCCAGCTTACAAGTTAGAAGTCAGAATTAGGTTCTAAATGAGACTGTTGAAAATCCAGGTTGCCTTACTCAAAGCATGTAGGTAATTTCCTCTTGTTGAAGCCTGGAGGGGCAGGACCAGTGCAGTCCCAGTTTTGGCCCAGTCAGATCTGAAGTCCAGACCACAGAACTAATCCGAAGCAGGAGGGCAGGTGCCAAGGGTGGCTTGTCTTCACCAGGAAGAATTTGCTTCTTTTCCCTCCTCTGCCTGTGGTTACTTCCTCAAGATTCAGCCTGTATTTAAAGAACCTGAAATAATCTGTACAGGCATATGACTGGGATGGAGAAAGGTATATCCACCCTTTTTGTTAACATCACCATTTCTCCCATGGCTTAAAGCTCTCTGCCAACCATCATTTTAGCTCAGTGTACTGGGACTGAATTCCCTTTGGGCAGGGCCCATTTGTGGTGTAGTTTCTGTTGGTCTGTGAGACGTTGCAGATAACATACAGGAACTGTCATCTACTCCTCTTACCCCAGAAGGGGAGGGATTCTGGACCCTGCATAAAGTGGCTGCAAGCAGAAGAGTCCTGGACTTCCCCATGTAAAACCGTCAGTGAAAGCAGTGCAGCAGGCTTTTGGGAACAGCCTGCTTCCTTTTCTTGGTTTCCTTTTTTCTTTTCTTTGTTTTTGTAACTCCTTGCAATCATGGTGGCTTAAGATGATGAGATGGCACAACCTTTCCCACCCCTCTGAAAACCTTTCCATCCCTTGGAAAGATCATGCAGCTTCATGTGTTTGGGATTTTTAAAAGCACCGAGATTTGCTGTCTGTCTCTTAGCTTAGTTTGAAAATTTCTGCCATCAACTTAGATGTGAACAGTATTAGGTGGCCCTCAAATGCATTTTGTTTATCTCATTCTGTAAAATCCAAGGTCTGTGACACAGTAAGACTGTGCTTTTCTATATTTTCTTCTGAAGTGTTGGGTGAGCTACATCTACCAGTGAAACAAGACATCAGAGAGGAGACCTACAGGTCTTGAATTAGGATCGTTGCCATAAAAAAACAGGCAAGAGCTTCTCAAGGACTAGGAGGGGGAGGCTGTGAGACACAGAGATTTGCTTTGTTTAGCAGATCAGAGGGGCAGGATAGCCTGAGAGTGGTTAAATCATGCAGCAAAATAGGATGGTGGTTTACAAAACCAGTTCCTTGCAAAAGGGTTGGGCAAGTGAAGGGCTAAGCCTGGGCTTAGCTTAGATGCTGTCAGCTTCTGATGCATCACTTGAGTCACTCATAAAAATCTATGAAAATTAGTGGAGATGGTTACTAATTTAGTTCTGCAGGCTCTGTTTTGTAATGGTCTTGGGGTTTAGAAGGAAAACTGTAAGGTCTACACCTGCTTCTTCCTGAGTTCATGTATGGGGTTCATATCCACGATTCCAGAAAGACATCCCCTTTTCCAAGAGGCCATCTGGGGTATCTAGTGGCAGTACACAGACATGTTCCCTGAGCTCTTCCTCAAACATCCTTCTCTTTCATGGGCAAAACTCAAAGAGCTCCCTGTCAAAAGGAAGTGTTTGAATGCCACAGGCATCCACAGTGGTGTGGCCAAGGAATGGCAAAAGAACCGTCAAGTCAGACTGGATAGGGAAACCCTCTGGTTTGTTTTGGCTTTATCATTTAGCTAGGTTACTGTAATTCAGCTTTCCAGATCTCATTAGGCAGTTGATCAAGCTGTCACCAGCTCTTTTTGCTGTTGTCATTAGAGAAATGGAGAATAATGCCCTGCTTAACAGCACAGACAAAAATGGGTGTTAAGCACATTGCCACTGCCCTGACAAGCAGCAGTTACATATGTTAGCTGATTAAGGGATGCTTCATGGTAAGGTCACATATTTACTGGGCTAAATTTGACAAGACTAATACATGAATAGTCGTGAAAGAACTGAGTGGCTGTGTTTAGGGACTCAAGATAGAAATTGAGTTTTCTTTAATATAAAAACTGTTAAAAAAAGCCCCAACTAATTATTTTTAGCAAGCTTTAAGGTGCTCTTTTTTGCAAACATTTCTTTTGGTATCAGACTCATGGTTCATGACAACCACACAGAATAGTAAGCTTTTCAGTATTGAAGTGGAATAGTTCACAGAAAATAAATGAGAGGCTGAAATGTTAAGCTATGCAAGTCTAATTAACTTACAGCCTTCATAAGCTATGGCCTCTCTAGCAAAGTTAAAAGTGGGGTTTGGATTACAGATGACAGCTACAGTTTGGGTTTAAAAAGACATCTGTAAAAAGTGTCTTTTTTATTGTCCCTCTGGCTTTTCTGAGCACTTTGTTTTGCAGAAGGCCATCTGAAGTTGCCTGCCCTCTTTCCCTCTCTTGTGTTCCCTTTTGTCTGCTGGATGATTCTTTGTCCTCTTCTGTTGCAAAGAGGCTCTAATGAGACTGCTCAGGAATGAGAGCAGCTTGCCTTGACTTTGCTGGGACCCTCAGTCTGCAGCTGAGCCTTTGTCTCTGGAAAAGGAAGCCTCATTTGGGCAATGGTTATCCCAGACCAGAGGGATCACTGTGTCTAGAAGTGACATGGACAGAGAGAGGGTCTCTAACAAAGCTGGGCTGTGTCTGAGTGCCAACCTCACCACTTGGTTTGTATGACAGAAACTGGAAGTAAGCATGGAGAGACAGCTGCATGTACAAAATCAGTGCAGGGAGCTGGGATGCTGAGCCCTTGGCTTGCCATCCTTCTCAGTGCTGAAGGGTTTCAGTGAGAGATGGTGACCATGGCTTAAGAAGAAATGGAGTGAGGAAGATTTGCATCCCACTTCCTCTGCCGACGAGAACGCACACGCTTACCCTTCTGGCTGGTACTGCATGTGCAAGGTGAGCTTTCCTCAGGTGTGGAGATGTGTCTGATGCATGGAATTGAGAGTGATACGAAGGGAAGGGTCACACTGAGTCTCAAAACTGTGACACTGGTCTCAGAGATATCTTGCAGGTTTTTCAGAGGATATCCAGACAAAGCTATTCATAACTTGCAATGGTAATTTGTTGGAAGAAATTATAACTCTCCAGCTCATCTTTCTGTTTAATTTGTGTCTGTACAAAGTAATTTTGACACTGCTGGATTTGTCACAGTCAGATGCATCATGCTCTGAAGATACTGAATTGTTTTCTGAAGTGAAGACAATTTTGAAACCTTTTAAAATTTCCATTTAATTTCTTTGTCCTGGCTGTCTGACGTTGCACTCATCAGCAAAGCTTGATTTTTTTTTTTTTTCTGCCAGCTTCAATAATTTGGTTGAGGTTGAGAACAAGGATATTATCAGGATATGTTGAATCAAGCTAACTTTGCTAATCTGTTCCAGATTCAAAATAGAGGTAAAACATCTGCTTTGGTTGTTGAGCAGAGCTCCATGCCAACTGTAGCATGCCTAATGTAAAGAAAGAGATGAAGTGGTGTTATGAGCTGATCTTCATGTTCACACATAGTTACTCTGCTATTAATGGAAATAACCCTGTCATCAGCCTCGATAGTTAAACAGTTTTAATCTGAATTTTATATCAGCTATGCAGAAAGCAAATATCAGTGACTAAAATCTGCAAGGGTTTTTAGTATTTTCTGAAAACAGTCATAACCGACAGTGGTACTCTTCAAGAGCACTGTGAGCCCCATGACCTTTAAGAGAAATCAGGAAACATCAAAGTTAGTCTTTAATGTCTTTTAAAGTATATTTGACTCTGGCTATGTAGGAGATGGTGAGTTAGGAGGTTTTCTGAGTTTTGCTGGAGCTGGCAGGAGGGTGGCTGTGGGAGTTGCAGTTGCTGACCCGAGGAATGAGCTGTGCTGTAGTGTGTAGGAGGCAGTGGAGAGGCTGTGTGTGTGATGTGCAGCACAAGGGGAACCTGAGCAAGATCCACTTCTAATGGAATGGTAAGACAGGGCAAATCAGATAGTTCAGGTTTTGCTCAAGTCCCTAAAATGTCTTCTCCCTCCCTAACACAGTTTTTATGATCCTGGAGGTTTGCTTTTGTCTGAGGCTTGGTTTAGATACCCATAACAGCAGGACCTTGGCAGTGTTGCAGATCACTGTTAAGAGGAAGATCAGGTTCAGGAGCACTTGAGATTGTGATTGTCCTTAACAGAAACTCTGTGTGTGAGCTCATGTGAAAAAAAAACCCATAGCTGAAATTACCTTCTGACAAGTGAATGAAATGGGATCTGAAATTCTGCTGAAGTCCTGCCACGTGTTAGTGTGCTTCTACCCAAAGGCACTAGACTCCCCTTGAACTTTTAGAAATATATATTTTTATTGATTTCTGCTGTAGCTTATCCTTTTTGCATTAACCTTTATCTTCATGTAAGTGTGGTGTGAATTTTGTTTGGCCTCCTTTGCTTTCATATGTTCAACCCTTTGACTACTGAAGCCTGCAGAAAAGAATACCTTTGACTTTCAGTAATTGTTGGACTAGATCTATTTTTGAAATAGTCTTCTGCAGTTCACAGTTTGTAACTCAGTCAAATTGATTACCAGTGTCCTGGTTTGTGTTGCCCTTAATGGAGCAGAAATGCTTCCTCTTGGTGTGCAGCCATTCAAGCTCTGTAAGTGGTGCCCTGAACTAAGTATCTCACTCCAGCCACAGCCTAAGCAGCACTGAGCAGTGTGGAAGGACTACTGTGTGCTTTACAAGCTGTAATCCTATTGTAAGTCTCTTCCTCTTTCAGAATGTTGTTTAGTTACATTCAGTTAGTAAATTGCAGTCCCAAACTCTTTCTTACACAGAACTGCTGTGTAACAACCCTGGATTTCTCACTGAAAGTCACGCTGTGCTCTCCTCCATACTCAACAGTGTCCTATTCTTCCTCTAGCCTAGCTGTTTGTATAATTTGTCAAAGTGGTTATAAATCCTGATCTTGCCCTCCAACGTCCTTGCTTAGTCTCTTGTAGTTCCAAAGTATCTGCAAATTTATTACGGCGCTCTCTGTTTCGTAGCTGCCTTCTCTGTGTGTACAGTGATATAAAACAGACTCTGTTAGCCAGTGGAAGTCCTGATCTTACCAAGCAAGATGTTAGAGGTCAGATGTGACTTTACAGTTCTCTAAATCAGGACTAATTTTCTAAAACTGAAAGAGCTTTTATTAGTATGTGTGATGAGTATCAATGCATGCTGCATATATCAGATAGAGCACTTAATTAGAGATGGAGTGGACTATTGCTCTGTCCTGCTGAGTGTCCAGGCTGCCAGATGAAAGGCAGCTCTTGCTGTGCTGCTGCACTGAAGGAGGGCTCTGGAAAGGTTTTTTCAGCCAGCTGCATTGTGTGTAGCAGCCCTTGCACACGCTCGCCTCGGCAAGGAAGAGGGGTAAGTCACGGTTTCATAAGTGATAAACCGAAGGAAGACAAACTTGCAGCATTTCCGTTTCTCTTTTTCTTTTTCTACTTGGTTGCCATTGCTGCTGGTACAGTCAGGTGAGGGCAGGATCTCTGTGGTCTCCAGAGGATGTGGGGCCACTGAATGGAGGAGATGTCTCTGCATGAACCCCTTCAGCCCTCAGAGCATTCCCCCCTCCACATAGATTTGGTTTTAATGGTCTTTTTTTTTTTCTCTCTTGTGGAATTTAACACCTAAACAATTGGTTTAAAAAAAAAAAAAAAAAAAAGCTTGAAATGTGTTTGAAGACAACTGAGCAGGAAAAGAATCTTTTGGCAGGGTTGATGTTTTTCAAGTGAGTTTCTCCCCCAGCTGCTTTATTCTGAAATCTCTAGCGAGGAGCAGACGTGTCACGGGGGTTGCTATTGCTCTGTTCCGCTGCTGGCAGTTTCATTTCTCCTGAGGTTCATAACTTCGTGCTGCTTTGGCCACCTCTCAGCTGTGCTTCTGGTGGGGTCAGTGTGCAGGGCCCTTTGAAAAGCAGGTGGTGTGACATGGCACAGGGCCTCTCCCTTGGGAGCTCGCTTCAGCTGATTTACACCAGCTGGAATTTATGCCCCCAGAGATTTTACTCTCTGCTGTGCTCTTGTTCAGAAACACTGCCTTGATGCCAGGACTTCTTCCCTGCTTCTGACTAAATGATTGATGGATTATGAGGTAGGGGGAAAAAAAGACAAAAGCTCTGGGAAACAAAATATAGATATGACAAGAAGTGCTCAAATGGATAAGTAGTGCAGCAGATGCTGCTGAGAACGTATAAAAGGAATTGGATCCTTTTTTTGGTACTGCCATTACAATCCCATGACTGTTATTTAATGGTGTCACTTATATGTCTGTTGTGAGATATTACACAACACACAGTTTGTATCAAGACAAAATCCCAAAAAACTTTGAACACAAACAGATTCAGGAAGACAAGAAAAATCCAGAATACTATTAGATTGATTATCCTCAATCTTTGTAGGTATTCCAACAAATATCTGTGACAGACTTTTTTCTACTAAAATGGGTAACAAATGGTGGTGAATATAACAAATGTTATGCTACTATGTTTATTTTTGTCTCCCTTAAAAAAGCTTTCTTATTTTAACTAGTCTGCATCCTGCTGAGTCTTTGTCTCCACTTGATTAATGTAACTTCAGGACAATATTTATTAACTAACTTTCTGATCTGATCTTAAAAAAAACCCCACCAAGCCCAATCCCAACTGCCAAAACTAAAACCAAACCCTAGCACTTAAATCAAGACCGGTGGACAGCCTCCAGTAATGAGAATGTTTTAATTCAGCTTGCCCAGTGTCCTTTCCTTCAGTCTTGGGACTTTTCCTTTTTAGAAGTGATCTAAATTTACAGGCCAAGAGTTATTTTGGTGCCTTTAATGGATAAGTTCAGTGAAACATAGGCAACTTGCAGCACTTCTGGTGTGTAGAAGAATTTCAGGATTCCAGGAAGGGCAGGATGTAACCTTCACTTCACCTGGAAACATAAGCAATTCTTGGGGCAGTTGATAGGCTTCCTCATGAAAAATGGGAGGCAGCCAAAATCCTGAGCCAAGCTAAGACCAGAAATAGATCTGCCAGAGGCTTGTTTTGCACTGTCTAGAATGGCATATCAAAAATTGTGTGAACAGATATACTGGGCTGGGTCCAGCATTGCACAAGCAGGCTCAATCCTGACTATTTTCCTTTTTAAGTATTGTGAAAGCTTGACTAAGTGAATGTTGTGTTAAAGTTTCAGCTGTCTCAATATGTTGTTTTCTTTCTTTCTTTCTTGCTCAAAATGCAAGTGTTTATTTGATAGTGTGTATTTACAATTAAAAGTCTTCAAGTGTGCATCACCCAAGAACTCCAGCTCCCCTGCTCCAGCAGCATAGAAATGGGGCAGCAGAGAGAGAGAAAGGTTTAAATCTCTAGGAGAAGGCAAGTAGAGCAAGGGAAAGGGCTGAGCACAGAGAGGACCCATGCAGGGGGTGGTGTGGAGGTAGGGGTTTAGCTGGTTTATTCTTGTTACTTCTTAAGGTGTGTGCTTCTGGGAAAGTGTACTGAAGCATAGTCTGGTTTGCACATCACTTACTAAATGATTATTGTGATTCTGTTTAATGAGATCTATTGTCTTCTCTGTCTGGACAGAGACAAGGAGTTTTGTGGGTGGAATGTAAGCAAAAGCCATCAAGAGCCTTGCTGAATGAGAACAGAGAGCCTGAAGCCCGTGGGAGCACAGCCTGGATTTCCAATCCCAAGCCCAGTTTTTGCAGAGGCTTGGCTGTTTTGGAGGGGAAATAATTGAAAAAGCAGGTGATGCAGGATGTGCTGTGACAACCCTGCTCCCTGTTCAGGGTTGAGCCACGCTCTAAGCAGTTCAGGTTGTTCTTTTCCAAACCTAGTGTAAGCAGTGTTCAAAACAAGCTCCTTAATGGATGATGTTTGTCAGCTTAGCATCAGACAATCTTGTTTCAGACATTACTGCTACTTCTTCAGCCCTTTTCCAATGATCATACTTTTCCCTTCCTCCTTCATTACAGCTACTGTACATCATTAGGGAACTTGGAATTTTAGAAAATATACTTGTTCACCTAAAGCTGATGATGTGATTTTTCCCATCCAGAAGATGCAGAAGGGTGTTTTGGTAGGCTGTAATTTCAGCCTCTGAACCTGGGCTGTACTGGATACCAGGCACACAGCTGAACTCAGCTGGAAGGATGGGATGCAGGTCTTCCCCTGGGGCAGCTGAACTCAGCTGGAAGGATGGGATGTAGGTCCTCCCCTGGGCCATGCTGCCCTGAGGCTTTGCAGTCTGCACCAGTTTCCTGGCTGTCCAGCAGAGTAAAATTGGAGCTGCTCTGCTTCTGTGTCTGTTTGTGATTGTCATGTAGTTAGCAATGTACAGCAGCCATTAAACTCAGGTTTTGTAATGTTACCAGCAATGGCAATACCTGCTGAATGTGTTAGAATTGCTGTATTCCAAGTAATTGTGCACCAAATATTTCTGTAAATGTTCAAGTCTTTGTTTGGGAAGCCACTGTGGGAAAGGCTGAGTGCATGCCTACGTGGAACTACCTATGGACCATGTTAGCATTGCATGAATTATTCAAACATTTGTGAACAATTACTTAGGAACCAGCTCTGCCTTCCTGAGAGGGGAAAAAGCACCAAGCACACTGAGCATTGTTTGTGCACACTGATTGTCCTTGCAGACATCCTCTCCTGATGCCCTGGGTACCATTCAGTACATGTCCCTTAGGGTTAGACCATACTGGGAGCCACAGGTGTGCATTGGGGTATTTTCCATTTGGTCACTGAGCACTTTTTGCTGTTTTGATGAAGTTGCCATTCATCATTCGAATGAAAGCACTGGAGGGAGAGGCTTTTGGCTGTGGGCTTGTGTTGTCCAGGCAAATGCAGACACCTCCCATCCAGCTCCTCT
The DNA here is from genome assembly GCA_013398075.1 of Notiomystis cincta. NCBI lineage: Eukaryota > Metazoa > Chordata > Aves > Passeriformes > Notiomystidae > Notiomystis > Notiomystis cincta. The sequence continues at coordinate 43,827 of VZRX01017250.1, read as the reverse complement.
TTCTTTAAAAAGTTAGGTATGAAGTTGCTATTGAAGCTAAACATATGCTCTATTTAGAGTTTATATATAATTTTTTACTTATTTTCAGGACAGCATAACAGCAAATGAAGCAGTGATCAATTCTCCACCACTCCTGTGTACCCTGTGCCGTTGATATGAAGTCCTTTTTATGGTCTGAAGGACAAACACAGCCTGAGAGAGAAGCTGTTAAAATGACATAGATAGAAATGGGGGCCATTACAGGAAAAAACAACACTTCTTGCAGTAAGACTTAAATGCCCATTATGGTCCTCTGAGCAACTTAGGGCACAGCATGACAGCAAGTTAGAAAGCCACTGGCACAGGGAAAGTGTCAGAGCACAGTTGCATCCTTTAAATGCTGGCCTAAAAACAATAGGAAGATCTCTCAGCTTGGAAGTGTCACTGTCACACAGAGGGTTTTTTTAGTTTTGGGAATGTTGGCTTGTGTTTTTCTGAATACCTCTGTGTGTCATCTAAGTTTGTTGGTCCTTAAGCATTGAAACACAGTGGAACAAATTGAAATAAATAGCAGTGTGTAGGCATGCCTGCTGTCCTTGCTGTGGAGGATTGATGTGCAATACTTAAATCACTGGACTAGTCTGCAATAAATGGAAGGACATAATAAGAATTAAATGAATTGACATTTTTTTTCTCTGCTATGTTTGAAATGTTGCAGTGTACAGGGTATTTATTGATCTGCTCAGTATAAATGTCCTAAGTGCATTTGCTCACTTAACAGTGCTGTTAGTTTGTCATAGTGCTTCCAGGGAACCAGTATACCCAATTTGCAGATTTGATTCTCTCCACTGGCCTTTCAGTAGCTTGGACAATATTCCTTAAGAGTCGATAAGTAAAAATCTGTAATTGCCCTGGAACACCTCTTAGCCACCATCCACGGGCATTCTTCTCCAAATACCAGCTTTGCTGTCAGAAGTCAGTATACAGGAATTCCTACAGCAGGATTGCAGCCTTTGAATGAACAAATTAACAGCAAGCTTCTTTTTATATTTACTCAGCAATTCATTCCTAAAACAGAGTAAAAGGCTAACCCCTGATGCAGGGGAAATAGACTACAAGGCCTGCTTAAAATTATTAGTATTGAGTAATTTCTGTACATGGAACTGTATAAATACTAAGCATCAGGGAAATGCACTCTTAAGAATTAAGAGAAATCCAGTTAATGGCTGTTGACTAATAAAGACTTGTAAGCTAAAACAGCATCTCAGATATTCATGTGCTGTATGGTCAAAGGGAGAAAGTCCTAAACTAAACTTTAGAAGAGAAGGAGCCTTTTTGCTTTGACCAATGGAAGGAAATAGATGTGTGTGACACGACACTGCAGACAACCTTGTAATCTTGATTAGTGGAAGTACCTTCAGAAAAAAAAGAGATGATTGACAAAACCTTGTTGGAATCAATACCACTTTGAAATGATTGTGTGTCTTGCTACATTGCCTTGCTAGTTACATGAATACATGGATATATCCAAGTGTTTAGCCCAGGAACTTGATGTAATGCAATTAGAACTAATAAAGGATCAATATATAGCTTATTTTTGGTCACAGGAACAAATGGTAGTCTATTACATCAAATGGGCATGGGAGAGTTGATTCTCCTTTCCCTATCTGCTTCTGCCTCCTGTCACACAAAAATCTGGCTTAAATAACTAACTCCTTGTTAGTGAGTCAGGATATCTGAAATCAAGGCAAAATGTTCAATATATGTCACAGTTACTCACTACTCAACAAAAATACTAAGGGCTTTGCTAGGAGGTTCAGCACCTGCTTTGGACATAGTAATTAAAATGATTCTTGAGACAGTCCACTTAAATACTTCCTCTCATCTGGAGTCAGAGACTTGCCAATGCCCCTTGGTAATAGTCAGATCTATGGAGAATTTCCCTATGTCAGACTTTTTCTCTTGGCTTGCTGGCTCTGTGGAATCCAGCTGAGCCACAGGACATTCTTCATGTGGGTTTAAGCTCTGTTGCCCAAATAACCACTGTGCCTTCAGTTTAACCAGTTAATTTTACCTGGTGGGTTGAAGTCCAGCTTGTGATTGCCCTGCATTCAGTAAAGACAGCAATATGTTGCACCACTGGAAAGTGTCTGCAGACACAATTTTATTTTTAGTAAAATGCTTGTTACAGCACAAAGTAAAGAACACTCTAATAAAACTTGTTGATAAGTTTCATGCTTACTATAGTAACTCTGTAGAAAGAGTTACATACAAAAGTTTTTGTTAGCTGCTGGAGTTTATTTTCAGAAAAAAAATGTGAACACTCCCAACTGAAATTCTCTTTAAGAATTTGGAAGCTACAGAGAGCTGAGCTGATGAAACAGTTGTTCATCATTCCAAAAGCCCTGCACTCTTGCTTAATTCTAATAATAGTTATACAGTTATACATAATCTGCTCTGTGCTTGTGCTTTTTTTCTTTTCTTTGTTATAAAACAACTTTTTATAACTTATTTAACAACTTCTGAATTTGAAGACATTTAAAGCAAAATATTTCTGTTAACGAAATAACCCATTAGTGACATCACAAGTTTTAGAAATTATTTCCAAAAATATACTACCCTTTGATAATTAGGAAGGATCATTATCTACCCCTTCAGGAATGAAAATAAAAAAAAAAACGTAGTTGTTTGAAGCCATTCATGCATGGGTATGGTTATCACTGATGATCAGAAAAGGAATCTGTTCAGGTCACTGGGCATCCATCATCAATGTGCAGTAATGCTGCACCATGGTTCTGGCATGTATTTCCTGAACAGGTTGTTGTACAACTGCACATCTTACACAGAAACGGGGTCTGAATGTGTGACAAAATTGCCTCAACAATTCTCATTTCAAAACCAATACCTTTGAAAATAAAGTAAAATAATGACATAGTGAATTAGAAAAATGGCCAGCTGGAGCAGGCTGCAGAGCTGTGACTCAAGATGGTTATTAACCTGTACTGGTTTTATCTCTTCTTTCCTGTTTGCAGGCCCTGATTGTTCTCCATTATCTGTGTCTCCTGCTGCTACAACTAGCAGGGATAGATTTTATCATAATTAATTTATAAAAATTAAATCTTACACAGGAAAAGGGTCTGAAGGATGGGGCCTTTGCAATGGGTTTATGGCAACTTTCTCCTGTCAGCAAAGGTTACGTGTAGCAGCGGTGGGAGTTACAATGTGCTTCAGAGCCATAATAAACACTGGGGTTTGATCTAAGGAAGTGCAGGTGGATGTGACCATGGACAGAAATTGAGATGAGGATCTTCTGTGTGTTACAGGTCTATAGAACACAATGATATTCTCAGTCTGCTTTCTATGTTAGGCAGCTGATGCTAATTAGAAAGGTCAAACATTTCCTGTAAAACCAAGTGTCTGATTCATGTTTCTGGCAGAGGGAAGAAGGGTCAAAGTGTCTTATTGTAGACGTTCCTTTTTTTTCATGTAATGATACATTTATTCCCTCCTTTTTTAAAAGAAAAACATTGCCTGTAACAGCACTTGAACTTTTTCTTTAAATCTAATAGATTTGAATTTTGAGTTTTTTTCTCTTCTTCTCTTACCTCACCTCTCTCTGAAGCCTGACCTTAAATTTCACCAGAGCCTGGCTGATACTTTTCATTGGGTGCTGGGCATATGGGTTCAGGGAATAATCTGAGCTGCTGGAGGTACCTGTTTCTTGGCCACTGGGTTGTGTTGCCATTCAGCTTGAAATTGAGGAGTTCTCTGTTTTTCCTGTTTATTTCTTTATATAAATATGATGATAAATGCACACGAAATGCAAATATTTTGGTGTGAGCATCGTAATTTCACAGACATTCACTGATTCTTCATAGCTGTTAGTCTGCTCCCTTCTCTCCTAAAGGTCAGGTTTGGTGTTTGCATCCTGTGGTGGGGAATATTCTCTGCCCATTCTGACATGCTAAATGGTTCAAGTGAAATGCAGGTTTTTTCCCTTTCTTGTTCAAACATCCACTACACTATGTAAGATGTAGAAGGTTGTGATGAAGGATGCTGCTTTAATCCTTTTCACTTTTGGAGGAGTGGCAAGAATGAAATTCCAGTATGAATGTTTCTCAAGGACATAAGGAATTAATATGTCTTAAAATGGACACCATTCTCTTAAAATGTATTTTCCACATTTGAATAATAAAAGATAGGGAGGAAATGGTATTTTCTTTGTTCTTTCAGCCTGTTTTGTGAATTCTGAGATAGCCTGTTTACAAGAGAGTTAAATTCTGTAGAGTCTCAAGAACTGTTGTGGTTTTATGTGCTGAAGTAGTCATGCATGCTTCCATTTTACAGGATTATTTTAGATTCTGGTGATTACATGGCACCACAAACTTCTTTTTGCCAGCAGGACCATGAGGCAACCAGGACTGACACTGGGGGAGGCACACGCTGCCTTCAGGAGGGGATGCTGGTGAAAGCGGGGCCTGTTTCAACCACGTGCTTCAGGCCACAGGGATCTTTGTGAATTGTTCCCTTCTCTTCCCGAGTCTCCAGCAGCAAGATTTATCTTCTTTTAGTTGAGTGTGCTGCCAGCTTGGTTCCTAACTCAGCTATTTGCTGCCAGGGTGGTGGGAAGGACTGAAGGCAGCAGCTCTGGCCGGGTGGCAGAGCGGTGAGCGCACGCACAGCTCCCTCCCGCTGCCAGGCGGTGACGCCAGCATTGGCGAGCAGCGAGCGTGGCACATTGTTTCTCCTCTGAGCCTGGTTATTTATTTCTGCATTCTGATTCATAATTGCATAATAACAGACTTGAGACAATCAGGTAATTATTTTGCTTCTTGGGTGGTTAAAATTAACTGCGCTCATTGCATTTTTATTTAGGAGAAAAAAAAAAAAAGTTGTTTAGTAATTGCCCAGAAATTCATTATCTGCATAATGCTCTGTTTCTAAATGTGTGTTGCATGACCATTAATCTGTGCCAAGAGCAAGCATGCAGCACTATCTGATGTAATTAGTTTTCCCCTTACATGGCAGGGAGAACATCTGGGCTAATTGCATGTTGTTGACAAAAGTTGCTGTTCTAATGAGGGTCCTTGTTTGTGCACACACATGCTCATTATAGGTACAAACACACTCGTGATTTCAGTTTATCCTCCAGCAAACTGATAGCTCTTACTGATGAGATACTACTGGTGATTTGGTACTGGGCTCACACCATGTCTCTGGGCAGCTTAGGCAAATGTAAGCAGGAGTAAAATGCTCTCAGTTTAGACAGAAAATAAACAAACCTGTAATGCTGCTGCTGCTTCTGTTTTCTTTTTCCAGCCCCCACTGGTCCAGGCGATTTTCAGTGGCGATCCAGAAGAGATACGGATGTTGATCTACAAAACTGAGGATGTCAACGCCTTGGTATGTGACTTGGCATGTTGTGCACCATGCTTATGGACTGTGACAATGACAGCATTAAAAATGTCCTCAGTAATTAACACATAACAGAATGGAAATGAGTGGAAAGTGAAAGGTTTGGGGCTTCAGTGGTATCCTAAGTAGGAATCAATGTAATTGTCTCCAGCAGATGACTTAAAATTTTCTAAGTGTATGGTAATTATTCCAAATGTGCAGGTCAGTCAGGGACATTGTTTTTTCTCTTGCTGAGAAAATGAATGAAAACAGCTGAAAATTGCATATTTTTACTCTCTGTAGGGTTTCTTTTTCTGAAGAGTCTTTGCAGATCAGGAGCTGTTATACATTTGACTCTACTTGAACTAAAGCTTCACTGTAATTCTCAGCAGTGAGAGTAAGGAAGCAGAATCTTGGCCACAATTTGCCCACAAAGGAATTACTGTTTTGCAGATTGGCTTATTCTAGCCAGAATGGTAAGCAGCTGTAAACAAGTAGTAGTTGAGTGCTTTGGCAGTGAAAAAAATATCTCCATTTCATCTTGGTCTTTTCTGCAGAAATTGGGGTGGGTTTTTACCCCTCTTTGATTTTAACTTATATCCATATGGTTAGAAGAAAGTCCTGCCAGTCCTGACTACAGTCTGTGGCCTCTCAAAGTGGTGAGACTATAAAGTAGAAGCAGAATTATAATTTCCAGGTGTTTCCTGGACTTTAGAGTCAACCTTCCTTTTCTTCATGTCTTTCTGTGACATAAAACCACCAGTTTATTCATTGCTAACTCCAGCAGTTGGTCTGGTATGGTCTTGGCACTGCAGCTTTTGCAGGTAGTGGGGTCCAGCTGTGGTTCAGAGCTGCTAAAAGTTGCTGAAGAGGTGATCCTGCAGATCTGGTTGACTGGGGCTCCACTCCATTGGTTGTTCAGTAGAAGGAAAGACTTGCCACTGTTTTAAAACTGATCCAAGACCTTGATGTTAAACCTTCCCTGTTATTATCAGTATCTGATTGTTCTCTTGCAAGTTCTCTAAAGTGCTTCCTCAAAGAATCATCTCCCTTGAGTTTCCACCTTCTTTGTTTTTGCTGATGATTTTAATAAACCAAAGGAAAAAACCAAACCCAACCAGACAAAACCCCCTCAGCAAGGTAGATGAACACCATAGTCCTCTGTATTTCATGTGGATTTTCAAAATAGCATTTCCTATATGAGGTTATTGTGGGCTTTTCCAATGTTTTTCCATCCTTTGGCTGAAAGTGTGTTAGTGATGGTTGCTAGGGAGATGCTCTCAGCTGTCAGGTGCAAGATTAGATGAAGAAAATGTGGTTTTGCAGATGACTACCATAGTACTTAGAAAAAGTACATAGAAAAAGTAGTCAAATGGTTTTGCCCAGAACACTATTTACAATGATCAAAATCCACCCAAAAATGCTTTGCCTGAACAACTTTTTTGTCAGGAGCAAAACACAAAGCTGTTCTTTGAAGTAATTAGAAAAATACCAGTTAACACAACTCTAAAAGTTGTGTTCTGAATAGCGACTGCAGGGAAGTGTCAATTGCTTAAAATATCACTAAAGAAAGATGAAAAGATTCCCCCCTCGTGCTGTGAGCTGGCAATTTGCATTGCATGCTCATGTTTCTATTTTCAGGGTGTTTTTAATTACTTCCATGTTAGTGTTCGGTTGCTCATGTGAGAGGAAACTCTGACACTGTTTGGCAGAGATTTGTCCTTTGCTGATCATTTTGGTTGGCTGTGTTACCATTGGAATAGTTCAAATGTAGGTAGGACAGGGATATAGAATAAAAGTCTGGTTTTGCAGCAAGCTTTGGGAATTTCTGAAGTCTAAAACATTGGTTTCTTTTTCATTTCCATCAAGAGAAGTACTTGGAAGACAGAAGAAAAAGTGCATGGTGAAACAACACAAAATTAGGAATGTGTGTGCATTCTTCTCAAGAGAAAATTAATCTCAGGAGAGAGTTTGGAGGAAATCAGAAGTTTAGAAGATTACTTTTTTTTTTTTGTCTGGTAAAATAATTAGTAACTTCCCAAGCCAAGGACTTGTTTGTTGATGGAAATGGCTGCATTATGGATACTGCTGTAATTGTGACTTCTGTTTTGCAACAAAATGAAATCTGTTTGGATTACAAGTCTGGTTTTAGTTCATTCTGCCACCATAATTATCACTTTGACATCTCCAGTGCCTACCTGTGCTTTGGGGGCACATGATGCCACTTGTGCACCCTGAGGGCATGGACCCTTTTACACTTAGCTGGCAGTGAGCAATTCCCTACCCCTGGGCAGGAAACACACACTGTGTCCATGGGAAGTGTGGTCTGCCTGTGGGCAGTGTTCAGCAGCCTGTTTTCCCAGGATATATGTGATGTCACTTGGATGTCACTTGCCAGATGAGTTTCAGGTAGACTCCATTCAGAAGTAACAGGGTGATCATGCTATATGTGTATGTAGATGGGGATTTTTTGGGGTGCTGTTTTTACTTAGGAAAGAGTGGAGAGAATGACCCCCAGAAGCTAGGGACTAGTCTGGATCCAGTTGTAACCCCTTCTTATTTGGGATTCATCATATATGCACTTACATCTGCAAAGTCCAGGTCTTATGTGAAATGTTATAAACCAAAATCCTTCCTGTGAAATTTCAACTTTCATCTCAGTCTTCCAGTTTAGTTTCCCTTCAAAATATCTAAAGTTGAACAACATAGTCAAAAAACCTTCCAGTATTCTTCCCCATAACTGATGTGTTGTTTGCAAGTCATTTCATTCTCTCAGTTTTTATTTTTTATCTCCTAATGCTGTGTTTTCTCTTGGATAGAACCCTGTTTCTCGCTGCAGAGTGTCTGCAGAGGAGCAGGCAGCAGCAGCAGGAGAAATTGCAGGGCCATACATGCAGGACCATGAATTTAGAGGGGTGGTTAATTATGAGATAAGGAGGGCAGGAAGGAAGTCACACGTATCTGTACAGTTCATTACTTTTTTCCTCATTACCCTGCTTGGAAAGGCATAGATTTGCAGGACTGCCTTTGTCAGGAGGATTCAGGCATCATCTAGGTCTTCACAAACCCACACATGAGTTCTGTATATTACTGTCCTATTGCTAAGCATGTTTTTGGAGGAGCTGTGAATGCTCAAGGATACAAAGAGGCACGTGTTTAGGGTTGTGAGTCTGAAAGGCTTTGCATGTTTGGGATAGCTGAAGTGGAAAGCAGCTTGTTGTTCAGTTTAGAGTGATGTGCCTGACTGGGACTAGGAGAGGCTGTAATGGTGGTGTTTCAGGAATCCTGGAATACCAGACCCTCACCTCAGCTCGTCCAAGGAACAATGATTACCTTTCTGGAATGTGGAGCCTTGCAGGAGACTAAAGCTGTCCTGGAAGTAAATGCTTCTCTTCTAGATGTAGTTCTGCTGTGCTGGAAAGTCTTCTGGAGGATTTAGTCAAGAACTTTGGAAGGCTTCTGCTTTGACACAGAATGACAGTTTGGTGCCAGGTAGTAGCTGGCTTCCACTGGGTATTTAGCCTCTAGCAGTGCTGTTTAATGTGCTGTTTATTTAAGTGGGAAGCGATGGAGAATTTTTTTTCTATAGAAATTATGAACAAATATCCATTATGTAAGAAAATTGAATATGAAATTACACTGATGTTTGCAATGACTTTTATTTAGATTAATTTTGGGGGGTTTGGCTTAGAAATTTTTTTTAATATTTTACTAAGAAAATTTCTGAACTGTGAAGAAGATTCTGCTGCAGAGACTGAGAGTCTGAAATAATTTGGGTTGCTTTGCAACAGCATGGTAGTGTAGTAATGGTTACTATGTTATATATATCTGTGCTGGTGACTCATCAGTTTGAGGCAGTTAAGGATGTGTAGACCATTAAAGTCTCATGGCAGGGTAACTGTATTATTGTCTCCAAAGGCAGCAATATCAGCCTGAAATACTTTAATTTTCTAAATCTTTTCCCATCCTGAGTGCTCCCATGCCTTAACATCCCCTGTCCAAAGTCAATATTGTATTTATAGAAATGGAGGAGTTATTTAAATAAGTCTATCTTTTGAATCTTACAGTGAATACCCATAAGCATCCAAATATTTCCATTCTTTAGGGTAGCAGTTTCTATGGTCTCAGTCTGGAATTAGTAATTAATTTTTAAAGTTACACTTTTCCAGCATAAGAGTCATTGTCAGCCTCGTGGCAGACAAGCATTAGATGAATGGGGAGACAGAATTTTTCTTGTTCTAGAAGATCAAAGTATTTGCTGCTTCTGCTTCATGAGCACTTGGCAACTTAAGACTCAGTCCAGAAAAATCTTTGTTTCTGAAGCTAAACTGAAGAAGAGGTGCTGGGACGAGGATCTGCATTCTCAAATGGGAATTTCTATGCTTGGTTATGACCATGCAGAAGAAGGAGCACAAGGCATAAATCACACAGCTTGACTTTTGCCTTCACCAGTGATGCTCATGGTCAAACATTTCAATTTACTCTGTGAATTACAGGCTTTAATAAAAGAATGTATGAGGGGGAGGAAATCCTTGAAGCAGCAGAGATTTCCTTGGTACACCATCAGCTTTTGGCTCTGAACAGTTGTAAATAGCCCAAGAAGTAGGTGCTCATATGCTTTTAGCCTCTTCAGTAGTTCCTAACAGTTCCCAATATTTAATTTTTTTAAAGCCAACTTGTATCTGAAAATATTGGGTTTTTTAATGGTTGTGCTATTAACATGAGATACACTCAGATGTAACAGCTGTAAATAGAGTGAATGAGCAGGAAGTTTGTTTCTCTCATTATTTTGGTTAGACTTGATCAGTGGAAGTTATAGCCATTCATGTGCTTTATTCTGCCACCCAGGCACATTTTGAAGGTGGTGGAAATCCAAAGGCCTCAGTAACTCTCTTTCTGTGGTGCATTAAACTCCTTCTGTAAGCTCCAACTATTCCTGTTAGCTGCTCAGTCACTTTGGTGACAAAGAATACATACATTTATTTTATGCAGCAGTTACACTTAGATTTTAATAGTAAATAACTCTGTCCTAAGCATCACCTGACCTGAGCAGTTGCAGTTGATACCAAAATTCAAATCCATTCTCTTGTTTGACATGTAGGCTGTTTTGAGGAGAAAATGTAGGCCCTTTCCTTAATGTGCCTGAATATTTTATGTGTGCTGATATGATTCATTCAGCTCACTGTTCTGCTAATCTTCATGTACCCCAGGCTCTGATCCAATAAAGCACTTAAGGACTAGTCTAACTTCAAGCCTGTGAGGGCCTTATCAGTGCCACTGTGATCACTTGAACAGTTTAAGCACATGTTGCTGAGGTCTTCTATTCCTGATTGCTTGGCTGTTAGATTCTTAGTTTCTTATATCTGTATTAAAAAAAAATAGAAGTGTATAGATAATGTTAACCTGCAGCATCATCTTTTCTGTGAACTAATATAGGCTGCTAATACAGTTTTCATAGAATCACTGAATTCTCTGGGTTGGAAATGACCTTAAAGATCATCTTGTTCCAACCTCCTGCCATAAGGGACCAGGTCACTCAAAGCTCCATCCAGCCAGGGAACACTTCCAGGGATGGGGCATCCACAGTTTCTCTGGACAGCCTTTCACAGTAAAAATTTATTCTCAGTATCTCATCTAAACTTGCCCTCTGTCACCTCAAAGCTGTTTCCCCTTGTCCTATCACTACACTCCCTTGCAAAAAGTCTCTCTCCAGCTCTCTTGTAGGCCCCCTTTAGGTACTGGAAAGAGGGTTTATCTCATCTCAGCATGATTTTCTAGCCATTGTTTATAGCTTATCTACTGTCTCTTGCTGACCTTTTGTTCTTCTGAGAACTGCACCTGAAGCAGGTCCGATTATTTGTCTTAATGCTTTTTGTAATCCTGTTATCAGCTCTTCCCCCTACTTACTTTCCTTGCCTTGATAATGTGTGTTGAGGTTTGGGGTTCTGCCAAGCCTTTCTTTGAAATGAGAGAGTTTATCCCTCTCTCTCTGTGTATAGCCTCCAGTCTTTGGATCATTATTGATTTACTTCTGTGCTGCTCTTACCAGCACCGTGGGGTGAGGACTCTGGAGCCAAATGGATGTTGAGCCAGCAAGTGAGGAGGGGTGGCTGTGAGGGGTGGCAGCTCTGAGGGGACACAATGGCTGAGGGGACACAGATAGTCAGCAGCCTCCCTTCCTCTGTTTCTTCATCAGTGCTGTGCACAGTCTGCACAGGGACTCGAGGATGTTCCTCCACTGAGCTGCTCAGCTGCAGGTGTAGGATGTGGATTTCTCCCTGCTAGAATCTTGAAAATGTTGCCTGTAGGGCTCTGTGTGCAAGTGAATGCTGATTTGAGCATGGTTGTGATAAATGGAGAAATTTTAGGTTTTTTTCCTCTTGGAGAAATAAAGCTTAAATTTGGTTTCTTGGCTAAACCCATCTTCCTCTGAAAACTTGATTCTCACTCAGTCTGATAGGATTTTGTAGTGATTTTAAAAACTGAAAGCTTAGAAAGCTTACAGTTATTCCTGTTACAGAAGGGTAAAATTTTCTATTTCAAATGTAAATTTCCATCATTTACAGTTTAGTACAGAAAATTTCTTATAATCAACACAGCACTGAGTAGCCTTGGTTCCATGATGCAGAAAATTGTGTGGTCTTGTATCATTAGCATTCAGTTTCAAACTGCTCTGCTCTTGCCAGATTTGGCTGTGTTGCACTCACAGGTACAATGGCTATTACAAGTACTGTGTAATGCAGAGACCTTCATGCATTAATACCAACAAACTAAGAAAAAAATAAAAATAAAACTGGTTCTATTGTTGTATCTATGTTTGATCAGTCAGTATATTTTTTGCCATGGGTAGCCTTAGGACAGGGAATATTAAAACTTTGGAAGGTTTCATTTGTAGCCTGTAGAAGCTGTTCTGTGGGGTTAGGAATGGAGAATATGAGAGCACATTGTGGTGTTGGTTCCTGAGCGAACACACTGATGCATGGACACTGCTTAATATTCTTTTAATTCACCTACCATGTGAGAAAGTGAAGTCTATAAGAGATCTTCCCTTCTGACCTGTGACAATCAGGGTTTTATGTAACCAGTCTTCTGAGTGTTTTATTTGCACTCCCAATATGTGAGATCGAAACCCAACGCAGCAGAATTTGAGGACTATGTTATGTATGTTTAAAAACCCCATACAAATACAAAAATTAAACATGAATTATTCTGGTGATCAGTGGCTCTGTGCTTCTCAGTGCTGGAAAACAATTTTCAGCATTCCCATGCCAAATGCTTCTGCTACACAGATTTGCCCACATTTATAGCATACTTTGAAGATATTCCAAAATACCTTACGGTTGATGACTGCTTGGACATATTAAAAGTGGTATTTTTCATGACAGGCTCAGAAATCTTTTTCAGAGACAAAGTGTAAATATTGGTAGGGTTTCTCTGCTGGTATTGTTTGCAGGAAGTGTTGAATTTGTTACAAGCTTAAAATATTTAATTCTAGTAGATTGCAATAAGTTTGATTGATAAGGTCTCTTAGAAATAATTTTTGTGGTTAAGAAACTAAAATGAAATACATTTAGCACTGGAAACAGGGATCAAATAACACAATGAGCAGTATTAGCAGTTCTTGTGATTGTTTTTGCCCATATTGTAATATTTAGCAGTTTCTTTTAAAGGCCTGTATTCTGGAATAAGCTGAATAAAGCAATAAAATAAAGGGGCTTTTGTGAACACTGTATTTAGACCCCTTGAAATTAAAAAAAAGAAAAAAAATCTTTAAAATGGACTCCTTAATTTGGAAAATTACAGAAATCAAATAAAAGTAGATGTATTTCAGAAGTTACACATATATATATGATTATTAGCAATTCTTCTAGGGTTAAAGACAGATTTGACTGATAATAATTTATGTTTAAGGATCAGTCAAGGTGTACATGACTATTGTGGGCTGCTGTAGATGTCCAGGCTAAATGGTGTACAAGAGCCTTTGTAGAGGTTTGTTGAGGATTATTAGATAATAATGGAGGATTACTGGGAGGAAATGTGTTGCTGAGATCTTGAATTTTGTTCTTTCACTGGCTGAGATTGCATTTCTAACTACAAGCAGAAATGCACACAGAAAAAGAAATACATATCCTTTGCTCTTTAACACCAGTGCCTGCACTTATTGACCCTGCTTTATAACTGGACAATTTGTGGTTTTGTAGGATGCTGAGAAACGAACCCCTCTTCACGTTGCATCATTCCTGGGGGATGCAGACATCATTGAGCTTCTCATTTTGTCAGGTAAGGTTTAGTCCCTCACTGTTATTAACTCGTAAATCAGCTGATTTTAAAGCTACAAGGAATACTCAGCAAAGCATATCTGAGGGAGTTTTAGGCATTGTCTGAGTTTCACAGAGCTGGTTGCATTTTTTGCAAGCTTAGAAAATACGTTTAAATTTGGTGGTCCAATTGTAAAATGCATCCTGTGACTGAGCAGATTTAATAAACAGAGTAACTAGCTATTAACAACTTATAAAGCATTCAAGCTGACAGTATTTGTGATTCAGAAACTTGCTGTAGCATATATTTGAAATGTGGGTTCACATCCTGGAGTACAAGCTAAGAATTCCTGTTAAGCGAAAATTATGGAATAATAGCAAAAAAAATCATTAATTAGTTTAAATGAATTGTAAGTACTATTTACATAAGAAGCATGTTTCTAAGAGTCAGGAAGTTTATTTGGATATTAAAGACTGTGTAGTAGGAAATATCTAAACACAGGAAATCAAAAAATGTTTCCCAACTGTTGCAGTGACAGAAAACATGATCAAAATATGTCAGAACAAAGCATAAAGCAGTCATCTCTCAAGAATGGAACATAATTCATGCCAAACTCCTGGATGTGCTTGCAGATTTCAAAGGCAGTGTTTTTCTAAGCTGGAGAACTGTAAGAGTAAAGCTTATGAGGATTTAAGAATGTGGGACTGAAAAGAACCTTATGGTACAAACTTCTAACCCCTTGCAAGCAACCTTGCTATGCAGTTGGTTTCACGAATTTTTAGACTGCTTCTTCAATTGAATTCCATACTTTTTTTTAGGTTATTTCAGAATTCTCAGCCCTGTGGTTACAAGGCACCTTCTAATTTCCAGCCTTGAATCACAGAATAATTCAGGCTGGAAGGTATTTCTAGAGATGACCTGATCCAGCCTCCTGCTTGGAGCACCAGCCAATTTCAAAGTCAGATCAGGCTGTTAACAGTGCATGCAGACCAAACAAACATTTCCTTGGCTCACCAGTCTGGGCAGACCTGGAGAAGGCAGAAAACGAGAACTCTGTTTGCTGTAGCTATGTGTTTCCTCTGTTCATTTTGGGGGGATCTTGGGCTGTTTAATTGCTTGGTTAGACATGCATCATACATCAGATCTTTCTACTCTACCCTTGATGGCAGCAGAATGGTTGAAAAGAACAGTGCTCCTCTGACAGGTTATGTTTGGGTAGGTTTTCAGTGTGCTAAATGCAAACATGATTTTCTTCTGTGGGAGGTAGGAGTCAAGAAATTTAATCTGTGCATGTGCTCTTGCAGTGTCTGTTTTTTGTCACATACTGCTGTTCCATTGTGGTGTGAGAAGATGGCAGGAGCAATGTATTTTCTCAGGTTTTGCAAGCAACACCATAGGCAATATCCTCATAAAGAGAAAGGTGAAAAGGTTCCACCTGTTTTTTCCCAGACAGTATCCAAAATTGTCCTGGTGAACGTTCCTGATGAGGGAAGAAGGCTTTCTAGTGTTCTTCTGGGACACTTAGTTCACTGCCAAAATGTCACCCATGGGCTATAGTGTTTGTCTGATCAACAGCAGAAAATGTAGGTGATGTATCTTGGGGAGTTTTTATGTATCCAAGTGAGTGTGAAAAACTTACCATGTAGGCTTTTAAAAATTTGTGTCAGTGGGGTTCAGCCTGCAGGAAATGTGTGGATCTTTCCCACCTAGCTCATCACGAATCAAAATTAATTTTGTGTTGTATATTCTGCTTACTCGTTGTTCTTTAATATCTGAAGTATCATTACTCCTGATGAGCATGAATACTTGTATCCAAGAACAGGTTTGGAGGTTTCTGAGGCTTGGAGGAACAGATTTATGAACACCTCTTTGTGACTGTGATCTCTCTGTGAACTAAGCTGCAAAGACAAGTGCAGCATCTTCCTTTGCCTCACCTCTTCAGTCAGTAAATGTAGTAGTAAAAGTGTCATAAAATATTAATAAACATAACATTTAGTTATATAAGCAGAAAAACTTTGTTGTCTGACTTTGGTGTTTTTGCAGAGGAAAAGCACACAAATGCTTGCTGTTGGTGCCAAGCAATATTCTCAGCATGAGTAGAAGCTAGGAGGAATATCAACACATTTCATTTTGTACAGTGTTCAGGAGAGAAATTAAATTAAATATGCACCTTCTGAGATTTGTGATCTATAAGCTGGTGGGGGCACAAATAAATGTAGTGCCTAATGACTAAAATTTCTGCCCAGGTGGTTGGAGACAGAACAGGAATGGCTTTCCAGGTAGCCACTGAAATGGAGTCTGGAATTGATACAGGAGAGAGAATGCCAGATCCCTCTACTGGTGTGAGTCACCCCAGCCCATTAAATGTTAGAGCCAGATAGGTTTACACCAGCTCAAAGGTCTGATCCATAATCATGTGGTTCAAACTGTGGAAGGCTGCTGTGTGGTTTTGTTTTTCCAGGCTACATGAAAGCAGGGAGCTCTGAACACTTTTTCACCTCCTTTTTGTCAGCCCAGGGCAACCATCTCACAGGAGGAATCTCCGTATGATGACACAGTCGTGGATGTGCAGAACAACTGTCTGGGCAAACACAAGCTGCATTCCCATTTGTGCTGGTGCCTCTCCCCATCCTGGACTTTGAGCTGGTACCTGAGGGCATCATGTCTGGGCTCAGTCCCTTACCTCTTGTTCCCCACCAAGGCACTTGCCATCTTGGCAATATGACCTTGCTTTACTGTTTCAGAAGGCTCTGAGCTTCTTGCCAAGAAGTTGTCCTTGCATTTTTGTGGGCCTGTTGCTGTGTCCTACAGGAGAAGTTGGAAAGGTGCACATAAATAATGACATTAATAGGTCAAAGAGTAGAGTTTTATTCCTCTATTGACTATCCCTAATATTGTAGATTTACATTGTGGAATCTAGAGGCGAGGATTTGGCAGATGTGCTGGATGGAAAACTACTTTGGTTATGATAAAGAGATGTTAACTTTATTCCTGAAAGCCAGCAATTGAGTTGTTTATTTCATATCTCAAAAGAGCAGAGGGAGTTTCAGATTTATTTCCTCTTCTGGCAGAAAAATAAGAGAGTGAAAAATGGCAAAGACTACAAACCAGCCATATTAAAGAAGAGTAGAATACAGGAAGTTTCCTCTCTGTTGATTTTATCTGTGACACTATATGTTATGTTGTCTACTTCAGCCTCACAAAGCAAATCCCTATAGCTAAGCCTTTCCTTCAGCCTCAGGGGTATGAGCCCTCCCAAGAGCACAGTGCAGAAGGTGAGGCTGAGAAAAGGCTTTACTCTGAAGAGCTTTTCTTTTAAAGTGAATATTTTAAATGGGTGGGTACTGTGGCTACCTGAAAGGATTTTAAGTGAAATAAAACAAAAGAAACCTTATTTAAGAATATAAGGCAAAACCCCAAGGCAAATACAAAATAAATTTCTAAACCCAAAAAGAGGTATTTGCTATCTATCACTAGGAATTCACATATACAATTTCCATCTCCAAGACTCCTACTAGGCCAAGTCAGAATAATGCAAAGTGCCTTGAAGTCCTGTTGGCTTCCTGATGGTGGAGAAAGTTGTTGCTTTTTTTGTCTCTGGAGCCTCACACAGTGCAGGCAAAGGCCAGGATATTAATGTGTCAACTGTAATGGCCTTCTCAGGAAGACAAAAGAAGCCAAAAGCTTCCTTGCTTAGACTGATTAATTAGAAAACTCTTTGAAACTGTGTCTTTTCTTAAGGATGTTTTTCCAGAGGGCAGGTTGTACCACCAGGTACCAGGTTCTGAGGTGAGTTTGGAGGATTGCCTCTAATTGTTGCAGCAGTTATGATAGTGGGTTTGTTTTCCTTGAGCCAAAAAACTGCATTCCAACTTCTGGAAATATGCAAGAATTTGTTTCTTCTTTGATTATCTAGCACAATTCCCAATAACCACTGTGATTCACAGGCAAGCATCTTAATATTCCTGAGAATCAGCTCTCAGAAAATACTGGTGATTCAGAGAGTGGGATTTATTAATTACAGCCTTTTGAATGCACTTAAGTTATAGTGCAAAATGAAGCTTAAGCATCCCTTTGTTCATGAAGTTCAGAGGCTCACTCAGGCTGTGTGCATGGCAGTTGTGCTTCTCTACATTTTTTTCTGCATGTACTACCCTTCTCAGACTAGTACTGCTACCTGCAAACCTGTAAGGTATGATATTTTCAGGGTAAGTCCTTTTAAAAATTAGTTTCTCTAGTCCTTATTGCTAGATTTCCTTCCTGAAGTATCACATCAGTGAATAGCTTTAGCATTTCTTGCAAACAAATCTTTTTGATCACACAAATGTACAGGATCCCTTTTTTTAAATTTTATTTTTGGGTCTGCAGTCAGCCAGAACCACTGTAGTTGTCAAATATTCTTCCTTTTTCCTTTTTTCTGACAAACCAGCCCAAATCCATCCTCTTGCCCAGCTGCCCTTGTCAGAGCACCTGTTAGCACTGAACTGCACAGGAGGCAGATGAGTGGTCTTCTTCTTCATCCCTGCTCTTCTGGTGTTTGCTCAATAACACCCACAGAACCTGAGGTAGTAAGTGCCCAGCTTTGTCTCCAACCTGAGCACTGCCTGGTCCTGCTTTCTTTTCCCAGCAGGATTTGTGAAGGGAAGTGGTTATTTTTTGGTGGTCTGCCTGGTGGAGCTGGAAACAAGAGATCCTTCTCAGGCTAGTTCTCCTCAGTACGTCTGCAGACAGCAGAGTGCTTTGAGCAAAGGCTGCTTTTCTTCTCTCCCTGCTTTGTCAGTTGATCTAAAAAATGCATCTACATAGGCACATGTGTACAGAAATGTATGTAATTCCTTCCAACAGATCTTGCTCCTTTTGTGTCCTGTAAACAAAGCAATTCCTAATGCTAGTCCTATCTATCTGGTTCCTTTCTTTCCAGATCACACTTTGTCCATCTGACATCTGGAAATGTATCTCCAAGGTGAACATGGTGCCAGGAGAGTTTTGGGGAGCACTGAGAGGACTGTGTCCTCAGCCCTGGTTACTGGGAAAGAGCTGGGCAAGGCTCTCAGTGTCACACCCAAGGCGTGCATGTAACCTCTGCTGTTTATTTGCAGGCGCTCGTGTTAATGCCAAGGACAATATGTGGCTGACTCCTCTCCATCGAGCAGTTGCTTCAAGGAGTGAAGTGAGTAAGATTTGCTTGCCCTGCTTTTACACAAAAACAACGTGCTGGGGGGAGAAGCAAGCCCTGGAGATCTGTGGTTGGTGGCATGGGCATGCAAAGAGGAAAAGCATTTCCTGCGTGCAGGGCATTGCAACTGGAGGCCGGCGTTTACAAGTTACCTGTAGCTGCTCTTGAGCCTTCATGTGCTTGATTTCCTCCTTGCTTTATTTACATTACTTTAGCAAGTCACGGGGAGTAGTGACCAGGACTCACAAGGGACAGAGTCCCCACGTCATCTTCAGGAGGTGCAAAAAGAGGAATTAATCCCTGTGGACGTGTGCATGCAGTGTGTGTGCCAGAAGGGAGTGGAAGTGGATGTGATCCAGCACGCATTGCCACAGAGTTTGTTTTGGTTAATTGCATTTCAAGGCATCCGTTAGGTTTTCTGTTCATGGATTTGATTCATACATAAGGGAAGGCTTGCCCTTATTCCTTCTACTTGACAAATAGAAATCTTCTGGCATCATGTTGTACCTCTTCCATTGCTATCTTAAAAAGGAGCAGCAATAACTACTGGGAATGCAGCTCAGGAATTACTGTGTTTTCAACTGCACCATTTTTCTTGGCTTTCCATTGTGGACCTCCCTGTCTACTTCTACCCTCCTAATACTTAGTTAACAGTGAGCCCAACTGCAGACTGAATTGTCTGCTGGGGATGAGGGGAGAGGTTGTAAGAGAAACAGAGGGTGGCTGTCTTCCAGAGCCTGATGGACTCGGATCACCTCCATGACAGCCCAGCGCTTGCCAAGCCTGCAGGCAGGAATCCTGGGCTCGCTTCTGAACCCAGGCATTGTTTGGCTGCTGGCTGAGCTTCCCAGCTGCTGGCATCCACTGAAACTCTCTGAAAGGAATATTTGATAGATGTGAATGCTGTAATGAGGCAAAATACAAAAAGCCATGTTGGAAAACAAAGATCAGACTTAAACCTTAAAAACAGCCACAGTCTTTCTGATGCGGGAATTGCAGTGTGCTTGGTTTCTTTTTTTGGATGTATCAGAGTACATGATTTTTATCCTCAGTGACAGTCCTAACAGAAATTGTATGTCTTTCTGTGGCTCTGTGTCTCATCTTTAACTCTTTGTCAGCTGAAGCACAATGAGAAAGTGTGCTGGTACCTCTCAGTGAGTACTCAGATGCATTAGTGAGGCAGCAGGGGAAGGCACTAGTCTTTGATCCCTTTTCATGGTGTATTTTATAAACACATACATCTTTCTTCTCCTGACCTTTTTTCTTCATTATTTTTACTATAATTTGCTACTTTTGGTAACAATTTGGAAACAGGATTCATTATTTTTGAGGCTCTTTCAGTGCTGCTTTTTGCCTTCTTACACAAGTGAACAAATGTGCAGCTTTGATGGTGGTAGTAATAGATAGCAGTAGGTGAATTCAGAGTTCCCATTGATAGCAGGAGATGAATTAGTGGTCCAGAAGTTGACCAGTAGGCCTTGGTGTAGTCTTGGAAATTCTTGTGAGCACAGTTGTTTTTAGAATGATCACTGGCAAATATTATTATCAATCTTTTACTATGAAGATTTCACATGATTCAGAACTTATCTCCTTGAATCCTTTTATATATTAATTAAAAGAATTACACTTCTTATGTCTTAGTGATTTTTCAGGAGCTTTAGGGATTTAAATGTTTATTTATAAATCAGCAACCCTTAGGTGTGCCTGCAGAGGATTGTTAAGGGATATATCAGCTTCCAGCCTCAAACAGTTGGAAAAAGTGAAGAGATTTCACTGTGAGAAGTTGGGATAGCTGGAGACACTGACTGCAGAGGCTTACACCATAGCTGGCCACTGCATGCATATGGAGAATCTATATTAGTAAAAGGGGAAAGCTCATGCTTTCAAAAATGATAGGATTAAAACTTCCCCATAAGAACTTTAACTTTTGACTCCAAATCTGATAAAGCAGCAGACTGCAGATGTAAACAAAAGTGTGTAAAAGTTTTTCTTCTAAGTGGTTTTAGCTTAGGCGGTTCAGTCGTTATTATTTACTTCAAAAAAATTCTCCTGTAACTTTTTCTTTCTTTCACTAAGAGTGCATGAATTTTCTTGCTGACTTTATGTCCCAGCTGGGTAGGTCTCCAGTGAATTACATTTAAATGACTCTTAAAATTGTAGGACTGTAATTTAAAAAACAAAATCCTATTGAGACATTGACAGTCCTGTATCATTACTGGTGCTGTAAGAGATGCAGTGTCATTCACTGAACAAATCTGTTAGAGGACAGTTTGTGAGATGGCTGTAAAAAATGAAATTGCTGAGATCAGCTAAGGACAAAGACATAAAACTTCTGGTAATGTATGCAGGCACTCTCATGGGCCATTTTTTAAATATAAAAGTACTATTTAAACATACTGTATGCATTTGTTATTCATTAATACAATTTTGGCTGGGCTTAACAGAAAACTTTGCAGTTTATGGAAAAATAATAAGGTACTCTGTTGAACCAGGGTTCTCCCACATAGCAGATGTGAGTTTTATTTATCAGACAAGGCTGCTTGAATGTGTCCCAGTAGTTCCTCTGTATTTTGTTTGTTTGTGGGGGGAAAAAGGAAGAAAAGAAATGTAATTTTAAGAAAAACTTGTGTTTTTATGTGACTTGCTTAATGGCAGATGCATGAGTAGAAGCAGAAATGAACTGGTTGTGAATTCTCCAGCAAGAGAGACTCTCAATTGAGAGAACAGTACATTTTCTCACTGTGAAATATTCTCTTTTAACC
The DNA here is from genome assembly GCA_013398075.1 of Notiomystis cincta. Taxonomy (NCBI): domain Eukaryota; kingdom Metazoa; phylum Chordata; class Aves; order Passeriformes; family Notiomystidae; genus Notiomystis; species Notiomystis cincta. The sequence goes on along the minus strand of VZRX01017250.1, from coordinate 22,257 downwards.
AACAAAATTAACCTTAAAACATATTGTTTGGTCTCAGGCTGATAGAATGGTTATAGCCAAGACCCTTGGCCTATGCTTAGCCCTTGGGAAGGAAAGGAATGCTAATGCTAAGCTGGGGACACCAGCATTCTCATGTTTTTGCAAAGCTAAAATTTTCCTTTCACACATCCTTTTTTATTTTCTGTTTTATTTTCCTGTTTATAAATAAAACGTCCATCACTTTGCTGTTACTCTGACGTGCTTTTCATTTTGTAAACGATTCCTGTAGCAGTGTGTGTTTATGTGTCAGGTAGTGGGGGCATCTTCTGTGAGAAACTGCCGGAAGCTTNGAGCGGGGCCCTGCGGCCGCCCGGGCTGACGGCTGGCGCTGCGCTGCCGTTGCAGGAAGCCGTGCAGGTGCTCATCAAGCACTCGGCCGATGTCAACGCCCGGGACAAGAACTGGCAGACCCCGCTGCACGTGGCGGCCGCCAACAAGGCGGTGAAGTGCGCGGAGATCCTCATCCCCCTGCTGAGCAGCGTCAACGTGTCCGACCGCGGCGGGCGCACCGCGCTGCACCACGCCGCCCTCAACGGCCACGTCGAGGTGAGCCTCGCGCGGCGCTGCTTGGCTTGCTCTCGTCTGGGGCTCTCGACCTGCTGTGGCAGGTCTGGACTGAGCCCCGTGTCCCTGACCCCCCGGGGTTTCTGTCACTTGGTTGCTTCCCGAGCTGCGTGACCTGCAGGAGAGGCTGGAAGGTACCCTTGTAGAGCCAGTGTGTGTGGATGAGGTGTGCATGCGCTCCTGGAGAGCTGGCTGTGCCACTGCTTCCAGCAGCCCCAGGGTGTCCTTGCCTCCTTGGAGCTGGACTGCCTGTGAAAAGGACAGAACGGAAAGCCTGGTGGATTCATTTCATACTGAAGAAACCCGCAGGTCTGGGAGATCCACTCACTCTGCTTTTCTGACTGGTCTTCTAGAAATGGGCTTCTCTTTTTCCCTACTTACACAAGCAAACCTTTCTAGTATTATTATTATTTAACTATATGTAAAAAGTTATGTAAATGAAGCCCCTAGATTTTTGCCTCCTAGGTTTTGCTGGTCTTCAGATCTGGGTTTAAGGATCCTCATTCCACACCTGAAGATCTAGATATGGAATAAAAAG
>VZRX01017250.1:0-21018 GCA_013398075.1 Notiomystis cincta | reverse complement strand
TGCCAAGCGGCTCCAGGACTGTCCTGCTGCTGGCCAAGGCTGAGCCCCTCGGTGGTGGCTCAGTGAGTTCATTTCTCCACTGAGAGCACAGCTATGAGCTCCTGACGGTTAATCGACCAAGCAGGATGGGCTCTCTGCATCGGCAGCTTAGGACATCCTCGGATCCACCTGGCAGTTTTTACACGTGAGGCCCGTGCCCCCAGTGCCAGCAGGGGTGATGCGTGCTGGGGCACTGGACGGGCCCGCNAGAGGCTGGAAGGTACCCTTGTAGAGCCAGTGTGTGTGGATGAGGTGTGCATGCGCTCCTGGAGAGCTGGCTGTGCCACTGCTTCCAGCAGCCCCAGGGTGTCCTTGCCTCCTTGGAGCTGGACTGCCTGTGAAAAGGACAGAACGGAAAGCCTGGTGGATTCATTTCATACTGAAGAAACCCGCAGCTCTGGGAGATCCACTCACTCTGCTTTTCTGACTGGTCTTCTAGAAATGGGCTTCTCTTTTTCCCTACTTACACAAGCAAACCTTTCTAGTATTATTATTATTTAACTATATGTAAAAAGTTATGTAAATGAAGCCCCTAGATTTTTGCCTCCTAGGTTTTGCTGGTCTTCAGATCTGGGTTTAAGGATCCTCATTCCACACCTGAAGATCTAGATATGGAATAAAAAGCCTTAGTCTGGAACAGTAAGCCTCTGCCAACAGAAGTTGATCAGTTGTACTGTAATTAAAAGAGATAGTAAAGTCTGTGTCTGACTGTCATAATCTAAATCTTTTGGATAGAGAATATCAGAAATAAAAATGAACATACACTGTTATTAGCTGATATTTCTGGCAAAACAGTGTATCAGAGGAAGACTATTACCTAGCTCTGGAATTCCAGATTTTAGAATGTTTTGCTGAAAAAGTGTCTGTGGTTTCCATTTTTGGGTTTTTTTCCCCCTTTATTTTTCTTGCATTTAATGTTGGATGATTGGCAGTGGGGAAGGCAGTTGTCAGCTCTTAGATGTGCCGTGGCCAGCAAGTACAGGAAGTGTGGTGCTGTCCACACTGCTGTGGGCACGTGGGAACTTAATGAAAATCACTGTGATGTGGCAAGAAACAGACACTCCTTATGGAATGATCAAGAAAACTTTAGGGTTTGTTGTGATATGGTCCAGAGGAATCTTGTCCAAATCCAAAAAAACCAGCTTAGATTTCTTACCCGTCAAAATAGGAGAAGAGTTTCACTTCCAGCCCTGTTTCTCTTCCAGGTAGTTTGCCAAGCTGAATTTGAAGCACACTGCAGTGCAGGGCTCTCAGCCCCTCTTGGACACAGAACATGTCCTGGTTACTTGTGACCGTCCCCAGTCCATGTCATGAATGCGTGGGGCTTTGAACAGTGTTGGTGCCATTCACAAATTTATCATTCAGATGCAGCATTTTGGGATCCCAGCTTTACTGCGAGATTGATTTCTTATAAACCATAGAGTCTGTGATTTGGAGGGTTGGTTTACCTGCTGTTGTCACTTCTAGATGGTGAACCTGCTCTTAGCCAAGGGGGCAAACATCAATGCTTTTGACAAAAAGGACAGAAGAGCTCTTCACTGGGCAGCGTACATGGGTAAGGCTTGCCTGCTGCTCCTTCTTTTTAATTTCCTAGTCACAAAGGGATAGTAGGTCTTAAAATGGACAAGAACAGACCTGGCTATGGAAAGAGTGTTGTAATTACTCAGTTGATCTAAATAAACACTGTCCATTTATGGGTTTGCAGCTAGGGAGATCTTGGCTGTGATTTTCTTTTAAAGAAAATTGATTGTGAGCTTTTTGTGTTGTTTTTTTCATTTTGGTCTTTTTATCCTAAGTCAAGCCTGAACTATATTTGTGCTAGAAAAAAACCCAGGTTACATCTGTTTCAGTTTTTGCTAAAAAGTACTTTCAATGAAATGCAGGTAACTGTGATCATGAATGTTGCTGTTTATTGAAGTTTATAAGTAGCTAGGTTATGATATTTTTAGGAGATGCACAGTAGGCACTTTCTTCCTGTTAGGAGCAAATTGCCACCTTTTATTCCAGAGTGGACAAGAGCAACTGAATGGTTGTTCAAAAAATCAGTGATGTTACCAAATACTGCTTAATTCAATCAGTTTGCCTTATCATTCCTTTCAAGTGAAAGGCAAATGTCTTACAGTGAGACATTATAATTGAAAAATGCAAGATTGCCTGTGATAGTGGTCATGCTTGTTCAAGAGTTTTTGTTGGCCAAGCTCTATATTTCAGATTACAATTTGTGGGGAGTTATGTGCTCTCAGCCAGGAACTCTTTCATTTGACCTGTCAGAAGTCTTGATTGTAATCCTGGGCACTTTTGGAAATGAGATAATAGGAGATTTCAAACTGTGAGAAAAGCATATTGTGTGGTTTTTTGATATACACAGACAGATGGAAAGGCTCTTGCCAATAACTGTGATGTGGCTTTTGAGCTAAGGAGCTTTGAACTTCACTCTCTAGATTTGAAAGGCTCTTGCACTGTGCTGTGCAATTCCACGCCTCTTTTCCACTTAAATATTTTTAGAAATTCATGAGGTACTTTTAAAAGTATTTAGATAACATCTGAGACCTAAATTAGCAATGAAGTCTGTAGAGCAATTTAGACAGAAGCTACATAATGAGATGAGAGCTGTAAACCCTCACAGTTTCTTGAATATTTAATTATCTTTGGACACTAATTATCTGTGGACTTCGTACATATGATTTCCTAGGTCCTGCACATGACCAGAGCTGCCCCTGTCATGAAAGTACTGTGCAGCTCAGATGGAGCACAACTTTGCATGGTGTTTGACATTAGAAAGGTTTCATTCTAAGACAGACAGTTCAGCATGAGGCAATAAGACTATTCCTCTTCATTTTATAATTTATTAAGGTTATTTCTTATCTCTGACAACACCCAAGAAGTGTTAGCAGTTGTGTTTGCAGGTGACATCAATAGGATGCTGTTTTGGGAGGCCAGTATTTTATTGCCATGCTCCTATGCTTACTGTACCAGTGTCCTCTGTAAGAGGGAGAATAAACCACAAACTGTTAGCTTGAGAGAAATAAATGGAAAAGAGGTGTGGTTTTGTTCTTTTGGCAACTGGAAAATCAATTCAGTAAAGGGAAATCTGACACATCTGAGAGGGTAAATGCATAGATTTCTTCACAAGGCCTGGAGCTAGGATTAGAAACATTTATGAAAATGCTTTTTCTTCCCTTGTAAAACTATGGGAGCACTTTGAAACAGCAGTGAAAGGGCAGTGTGTTGGCAAGAAAGCAGTAATCTGGGAGCAGTGATGATGTAGGATGGTCTACTCAGTGATAACTATCTTTCATCTTTTGAAGGTCACCTGGAAGTTGTTGCCTTACTGATTAATCACGGTGCAGAAGTGACTTGTAAAGACAAGAAGGGTTACACCCCACTTCATGCAGCTGCATCCAATGGGCAGATTAACATTGTGAAACAACTCCTTAACCTGGGGGTGGAGGTATGTGGTAATGTGCACTTTGTTTCTCCCTATTCAGAGACAGTACTTTCTTCTTTCTTATGGATGCTGCTGAAGATGGTGGCTTCTAGAGAAAAGGGGTCCCATTTTCCAGACCACCCCATGCTTCATGTGGTTTATTGGTCCAAGAGTCAGGAAACATTCTGTATTAAAGGAAGTCTGATGTGGACAGTAAATTCCAGGCCACCTTGCTGAAGGAATCAGGAGATACATCCTCTTCCTGCAGAAGAAGATGGAATAATAAAATATTCCTTGGGTCAGCATTTCCTTTGATACGATGAGTGGTTGTTCTCAACTGTACACTGCATACTTCACTAAACAGCAGTTCAAGCTGTTTCAGTTTACAGACCTGTATTTCCTCTGCAGCTGATGGATTGTTTTCACTCTGGAAAATAACTTTTTTTCAGTGCAGTCTTCTTGTTACTGTCAACTCCTCAAAAGAGTGGTGAGATGACCAGAGGAGCCTAATCAGGCAGTTAATCAGATATGTCAGATAAAGCCATTGCTTTTGCCACGGCATTTTCAGCCAACTTGACCTGCCAAAAAATTGCCAGAAGGTGATGTTCACAGGCTGTTGGCTGTGAAGCTGAAGATGGGTAGCTGTTTCCTGTTATTAACAGTGCTATGCTAATAACTCCCATTAAGTTCTACATTCTCCAGCACCAGGGCTATGATCTTTGAGACACCTGTATTTCATGGAAGGCTGTTCATGCCATTCCTGAGTCATTTGTACAATCTGTCTGATCCTATTTTACAGAACAGCAGTTGAATACTATGTTGGTCATCAAGAAGTAATATAATCTTAATTACATCTTTATAATACTGAGATACTGAAAGTGGTTTCTTATTGAAGTGTCTGTGCACTTTCACATTCCCTTCACTCAGACACCTTCACTCCCTCTCCAGAATAAAACTGTGGAAAAAGCTCTTATGCCTGGTTCTGTTAACAAAAACTCAATGCTCACTGTTGTAATTTTTTAAAGATAAAGATTGTGAGCTTTTTATTCATCCTGCTTTTCCACTTACATGGAAAAGCTTTCCAGCCTGTTAGGACTTTTGTCATCATTATCATCATTACATAGTCCTGCTATCACGTTTAAGCTTCACACTGGTTTTAGAAATTGTCAGTAGAATAAAAAGATAATAATAGCAAGGTAAAGCATTCCAAGTTAAGCTGTCTGGGAGTATAATTTGTTGATGAAATGTGCTGGTGAGAGCTGTGCCCTATGACAGTTCAGGCCTCCAGCTATTTCCATTTGCAATGTGTGATGCATTACGTCAAATGCTGAGCTGGTGTCTGTGATTTTAACTACGTCTCCTTGTCTCATTTTAGATTGATGAGATGAACATCTATGGAAATACTGCACTTCACATTGCCTGTTACAACGGTCAGGATTCTGTGGTTAATGAGCTGATTGACTATGGTGCTAATGTAAACCAGCCTAATAACAATGGATTCACCCCCTTGCATTTTGCTGCTGCCTCCACTCATGGAGCACTGTGTCTTGAGCTACTAGTGAATAATGGGGCAGATGTTAATATTCAGGTAAACCTCAAGTTCCAGCTTTGCAGTTTTACTTTATCCTATTTTGCGTATCTCAGAGGGAAACTGTAATAACAAGTCCAGCATGGCTTTAAATCTCTGATGGAATTGGAGTGATGCTGAGAACGTTGATCACGAAACTGTTTGGGTGAGTTTACAGCCCAGCAGAGGAGCTCTCAGAGCCTTGATAAATACAATGACAGCTCTAAGCTCTAGGCAAGCCACTTTCATGAAGGCACGAATCAGTACTAAAATAAAGTCCCAGGAGCTCTGTCAAAATGTCTCAAGGAGTGGTGCTAAGTCAAGGAACTATTCCTTTTTAGTGTTTTCCTTCCCCTATAATATGGATATAGTTAAATTTGATTCCAAAAATTTGCCTTTCCGGGGAATAAAATGGAATGTTGCTGGTTACCTACTTTAGCACCCAAGATTACAAAGTCTGATTCTGCTTAGGATATCTGAATATTCTTGAGGCACAACTGATACATCTTGATGAAGCTGAAAGGGATTTGCTGTTATCCAACAGTGGGTACTGGTATAAGTATCAGAAGACTTCAGGTCTTCTGAGTTCATATAAGATTTTGACTGCTTTAGTTAAAACTCTGTGTATTTCTTATCTGTGAAACTGGCATTTAAGTTCCAGCATTAAACACCTCTGGCAAGTCCCTTGAGATCAGTGAATAGTCAGTGCATTATTTAAACTCAGAATTATTAAGAAGGTAGGGATTATGCTTGCCAATGAAGGTGAGAAACCCCATGCCAGTCAACATGAAGGGATGAGAGTAGAGAGGCTGGTACCTCTCCCATGCTATTTTCTCATTGCTCAGCTTTCCTGGTCTCAGTTTCTTTCTCTAAAACCCAAAGCATTGTTGTGTACTCATTGTACCTTTGCTTTCATAACCCCTCTGAACCGCTGCTCTGTTCCATTTCTGCCAGAGTAAGGATGGGAAGAGCCCCCTGCACATGACAGCTGTCCATGGGAGGTTCACACGGTCGCAGACCCTCATCCAGAACGGTGAGTTTCTGTGCCTCTGCAGTGGCTCTCCAAGAGACCAGACATGTCCACTGTTGCAATTTTCAGTTGTTCTGACCCAGAGGGCAGCTCTGTGAACTTCTGGCTTGGAGCTCAACTGACAGCTCTCAATTCCATTGTGTCACCACAAGCTGAGATTTTGGTTGTTAACAAAATTCCATAATCTTCCATCTGACAGTGGTCAAGATGATCCATTCAGATTCTTAACCTGAAAACAAGAGTTCAGGGGAGTATTTAGGTCTTCTTTCTGCTGAGAAGGGTGCACAGTTTTCTAGCTGTCCTCCATTGGGAGCCCTGGTGTTCTTGGAGCTCAAAGCATTTTTCGTACTCTGCACTCAGCAGCTGTGCTTTCCTCACCTCTCTTAGCTCATCCCTCACCACTGTCTTCATGGAATGTTGAATGTGTACTGAGGAAGGAGGAGCAGCACTACCTTGTTTGTTCTGGTGTAGCCAGGATTTCTGGTTATCAGTCATTTTTCAGGCATCTTTTTTTGTCCAAGAATACTTTAGAATATAGCAATTATTCTTGTTGGAGATCTGGCAGAGGCCTGTTTCCAAATGACAGAGGTTGCTATTATTGATTCTTTACTTAAGCTTCCCAGTTGGGGCCACTGCATGAGACAGGATGATCTGGGCTTTGTTAATTGGTTGGAGGGTTTTTTTGTTATCCAAAATCCAGAACTTGGAACTGAAGTGTGAAATGTTGAAGATGGCTGAACAATTGTGCTTTAAATGGAATGACACTTACATTTAAACAAGATTTTGTTTTAAAATGGAGGTCTCCAGTACATGATGCTTTTTTCAGGTCATCATGCAAATTGTTGTTATCGCTCTCCTGGGAGAAATAAAATAATAATAATAATAATAATAATAATAATAATAATAATAATAATAATAATAATAATAATAAAACTAAAACAAAGTTGGGGCAAAATGCAAGAAACTGTGCTTTACTGCAGTTTTTAGTTTTTTAGTCTAATATGCTCAGACTTAGAGCCATTGTTTACTCACTGTTGGATTTGTATGTGAAAGGACTGGCAGTTCTTCATCTGTCCTTCATGCCTCTCTCCTCTTCTTCCACTTACTTGGGTTTCACTTCTTTCTTGGTTTGTTTTCTGCCCCTCTGATTTTAGTATTGCACACAAATCTCATTGCAAGCGACTTTATACCTTATTGCCATGGGATCTTGTGGAAGAGAGAAATGTCAGTGATTTAAAGACGTGGAGTTTCATTCTGCAGTACTTCCTGAGTTGGCTACCAATGTCTCAATTTCTGGTTGCTGTCTCCAGCAACTTGTAGAGGAAGAATGGATTACCTCAAAATTGGAAAACTACAAATGTGATACCTTTCTTTAAAAATGGGGAAAAAGAAATGCTGAAAATGTTACATAGGTCAGCCAAAGTGGGCAATATCTTTCACAGATATCTCAAGAGTAGAAGCTGGAACACCACAATTCTCTTCTACAGCAGTTTAAAAGGCTTCCTGAACACAGCACAGTTCTCTGACTTTTCCAAGGGCAGGCTCAGTTTATGGAGACGTCCACTTGTGGATGCTCTGCCCCAGGGAACCTGTTCAAGCATTTCACTGACCTTCATTTACCATTAGAAAATTAGAAATTAGAAAGGTTAGAAGGGACCTTAAATATCATCTAGCTCTAACCCTCTTGCCATGGGCAGGGCATGCCTTGCCCTAGATCAGGCTTTTCAAAGCTTCATCCAGCCTGGCCTTGAACACTTCCAGGAATGGAGCATCCACAGCTTCTCAGGGCGTGTTGTCTGGTGCTTTACTGGGACTCTTCTTGTTGCAGATAAGTCCTGTTATCTCCTGTGAATAGTGGACATGTAAATATTACCATATCCTGATGTTAGCAAGACTTTTTATGTGCTTTCAGGAAGTATTCTCACAGCAAACCAGCAGAGTATTAAAATACTACAGCTTTGGTGCATAACTGGTTGTAAAACTACACACAGAGATTAGCAATAAATGGATTGTTGTTGAAATGGAAGGTGTAGTGAGGGAGTTTTCAGTTTCCCTTCTGGGTCTGGAACTATCCAGTATTTTCATTAAAAGCTTGGATAGTGGAATAGAAAATCTGCTTTTAACATTAGGAGAAAAAAAATGTATTTGAGAGAGACTGTTAGTTTGGCACAAAGTGGAGTCAGAGTGAAAAGTGATCCTGTAGAACTGGAGACAGAAGTTATAATGCAAGCAAAGGAAAGGAAAATCACACACAGAGGCAGGAATATCATCTGGGCAAGTTCAGAATTGCAACAGCCAGGAGGGATCTGGGGTTTGTGGAGGATCAGAAGGTTGTTGACCACAAGTATGATGGTGCTGAAAGCAATGGATTGTGGAAGTACATGGTGCTGTGCAATGCCCAGGAGTGCACAGATAGGAGTGTGGCCAGCAGGCATGAAGTAATCCTGTCTGCTCAGCTCAGCAGTGGGAGATGTCAGCTGTAGTACAGGTTTTGGCTTTTGCTTCCACAGGGATGCAGGCCAGCTGGAGAGGTCTGGGGGAAGGAGAGAATAGTTGGAGTGCAGTAAACCTGACTGGCAAGGAGAGACTGAAAAAGTTACAGTTCTTGGTCCAAAAAGAAACAGGGACTTGTCTGTAATCTGTCTAAAAAGTAATCCATTTTTCCTGCTTATGTGAATAAAACACAAGATGCCAGGCTTAAATTGCAAAAGGAAAAGTTCTACTTGAGCACGCTTTGGTTGTTCTTTGGTAGGACACACAAAAAACACACAATTAATTTGTTTGCAGAGAGTTCCTGATGGCCTCCTGAGTGAACTCTATTTAGCATTGTTGTTGTACAGAGAAGGCTGAGTGGCAGTGCCTTTACAAATGAGGGTAGAGTTTCAGCAGATTATTTTGTTTATTTCAGGGTATCCATTTGTCCCTTTAGATAGGCAGCAAATCCAAATGGTGTATTTGACCCTTGTATATCATCCCCTTCCCAGCACTGTTCCCCACCACTGCAGGTGGAGAGGGAGGTGCAGGTGCTGCTGCCAGACCATGTTCAGTACCTGTGGCTGACAGCTTGCTGTGTGCCGGTCCTTGCTCTGGGAAATTGAGTGTCTCTGAGCTGGGCTGCTCATGCAGCTAGAGACAAACAGCACTTGTGGTCAGTGAATTGTTCAGTGTTAAACTGTATGAAACCATCTTTTGCAGGAGGGGAAATCGACTGTGTTGATAAGGATGGTAACACCCCTCTGCATGTGGCTGCAAGATACGGGCACGAGCTTCTGATTAACACCCTCATAACCAGCGGAGCTGATACTGCCAAGTAGGTGCCTCAAGTGGAGCTGTTTCTGAGGATCAAGTGTTGTGTCCAGTGCCTGGAAACACAGCTGCTCCTCACCTTCTGAAGTGGGACAAGCATAATTGTACTGTGCTTCATCAGTGACACGGGACTAAGATGTAATCAGTTGGGAAGTACAGAGGGGAAGCAAATTCTGCTAAGTTCCTATTGTGCCCACTTGCATGACTACAAGTAGTACAAGTACTGCTTCTCTTCCCTGAAGCATTGATGGGGGGACAGTGGTATTAATGTAAGTGAAGTGGGAGGGGTGTGTGTATCTATTTATATATGTGTATATATAGAGTACTTGAGTATTGTTTAGTTATGGTCAGGTTCTTAGGGTCTGTCAAAAGGAAATAGCAAACTTGGGCATAAAAAGAGGGGTATGAGGTCAAGGTAATGCAGTCCCATGAGGGATATCTGTACCAGGTGTTTCAGAGCAGCATCTGATTTCATGAATGCAAGGTTTGGCAATTACCTCCACATGTCTCCAAAATATAATTTGTCTTCTACCTAGAACCTGCCATAGAAATCAGGGACTTGTCTTGACTTACCTAGTTAGGAAGCCCTGCTTTCAAATGCAAATGACTGGTTTGAATTTGGGAGAAAATTGCAGCTCTCAGTATTTTGTTTATTTGCTTGATGGTATTTATGCAAGTGACACATTTGCCCATTCTCCTTTGTTGAGTACAACTGTCACACTACAAACTCAGAAGGTGGAACAGATCTTCAATTGGCGTGGAGAATGCAATTCCACAGGCTTCAGCTAGTGTCACTGGATTTTATTAACACAGCCAGCATGAAGATCTTGGTATCTTAACAGAGGTGTAATGTTTTTTCTCTCTCTTTCTCTGGTACAGTCAGTCACTGTCTATTATCTTGAGGTTTCAAGGGAAAATGAGATGCACTGGGATAGCCCACTCTGCTCTTGGAATCAGGGTTATCCAGTTAGAAATTTCTATTTCACAGTTGGGTGACTGCAACATTGATCAAATAAAATACTTTTTCCAAGCAGCAGAAATAAGTGAAATAAGAAGTTGGCTCAGAGATACCAGGCAGATGGAAATGATGCTACTGCCTGTGCTAAATGTGCTTTCAATATGTGCTGCATGTAAATAACTCTGGGTGAGCTCCCCAAACAGGTTTAGAAAAGAAAACTCTGCAGCACTGTTCACAGGTGCAGACAGCTTGGCCAGTCTTTGAGACAGTGCTCTAGAAGGGAAAGTGTGCAAGTCATGGGAGGAAGCAGTGTGAACAGCACTGTAGAAGTGGGACACTGGCTAGCAAATGTGCAGATAGTGGATTTCGGTAGAAACCAGCCAAAACATCTGCTGGGTGGAAATCTTGACCAAAAAGATAAATAATATTGTGTTAGATAACTAGGTGGAGGAGGAGACAGAGGGAAATAAGTGTTGGGAGAAGCACAGCGATACAGAATGTCCAATGTTACCTTAAATAAATGAATCCACGGGTAGAAGATGCAACCTGTTTGTACAGATGCAGCAGCTCAGAGGAGCTTGCACTGTTTTCTTCAAAGAACAGGCTGTCAGATCATATCTTAATAGATTTACTCTAAGGTATAGATGCTGCTAATAGCAAGATTAAAATTTGTACAGCAGCACAAGCCAGTGTAGTGAAGCAGCAAAGAGGACACATTTAATGTGAAGACAGAGGAAGAGGGGGCCTGTGGATTCTGGAAAGAATAATTTTTTTGAAAACAAACCCAAATTAGTTAAATACATTTGTGTATAAAATGTTGGAGATAGCAAGATTTCTTTATAAACATCCATATTAATTATGGTCTTAAGCTTCCTAAATAATTACGATCTATGGTGAGTCTGACAGAAAGACAAGATCCTTTGTCTTTGGGTCTGTATCTGAAATCCTCTTCTGTGAGGTCATCATACTCTCCCATCCACCAGTTGTCTTGCAGAAATGAAGGACTGATATGAATCCATCTGCTACTGTTCCAGGGTTTGTAATTAAAAAAAAAAAAATCTACTGGAACAGACAGTAGATGATAACCTTGTCAAGCTAGTTGGTTTCAGAGGCTCTGTGTTTATGTGCCCTTGGAGAACTGCCAGTAGGATAATATTGCTAGAATAACAAAATGCTTTACACTAAACAATGCTGAATGAACGACACCAGGATGTCCAGACCCAAAAGTATTCCAAGACAGTAAGCAGTGGCATGCCTAGGGATGAACTGGCATGATTTCCTGATATTAATTAAAGTTGCTGAGTGCTCAGCTTGTTTAAAAACTACATTTGCCTGATAGAGGTTTAGACTAATGATAGATAGGCTCAGTCTAATGGCTACCTTTCTTTGCTTACCCTTCATGCCTGCTCTGAGAAGTTTATCATGTAATCGAGAAGAGGGTCATGGGTTAAAGGGAGGAAAAAGTGAAATGGGAGGTGAGGAGAGTAGCTGGAGCAAATAGGAAAATTAGATTATTAGTTCTTAGGATGTGGAAGAAAACTGTGACATAGCAGCCTAAAGTAAAGTGTGAAGAGTCATCTGCAAAAAAAAAAAAAAAGAGTTTCAGAATAATACAGAGAAAATTTTTGCATTTACATTTCCCTCAGAATGGCAGTTGCTGTAAGTGTAGCTGGTGCAGAAATTTGTGGCTCACAGGGCAATGGACTCCAAGCAGTATCTGCTCTCTTACTTCCTCCCTTACCTTGGCTTTGCCATGAATTTTTGGAAACCATCCTGCCACATTCTCTTCAACGCATAATGCCAAGGTCTTGCTGCATCAGAATATTTTTAACTCTCCAGAAGGCTGTTAAGGACTGTTAAGGAAATACAGATAAAAATAATGGCAGGCACCAAGAAAGAATCTTCCTAGAAAAGCATGAGAAAAATGTTGCCTTTCTGGAAGGAGCTTTTATGTGCTGTCTGTGTATGGAACCTGCATTTTCTCACGAGGCTGTTGTCCCTTTCAGGTGTGGGATCCACAACATGTTCCCTTTACACTTAGCAGCGCTGAATGCCCACTCAGATTGCTGCAGGAAATTGTTGTCATCAGGTGAGTAAATCCCCCAGTGGCCCTGGAACTCAACTAGTGTTTGTCTCTGCTGCTTCCAGCCCCTTTTTACTCTTTGTTGTGAATTACTCAAATGAAAGGCTTCCTGTGCTGCTGTGTTTGGGCTGTTTGGAGCATGCAAGGCTTTCCCAAAGCCATGCTGGTACTTCCTTGCATCCCATGTTGTTCATGTCCAAAGCTGTTTTCTCCCGGCAGGTTCAGAGAGTTTAGACTAATTCACTGAGGGAGGGAGGGAATTTAGAACCCCTTTCCAAACTGTAGGAATGTGAGGTCCTGTTTTGTTTTGGGGATTCTCCCTCCTGCCCACTGAAGGGAGTAATTCTGAAATTATCTCCTTGGGGTCTGCACTGGCACAGGTATTTACATCTCACTGATGATGCTGATGATGTATTTTGCATGCAGCTGAAGTGTGTTTCTGAATCTATAGCTAAGGAGTTAGGCTGGCCAAAGCTCTGGAGAATGAGAGGGAAAATGAGTGAAAGCATAGTGTCGAGAGAACAGTCTTGGGATCCTCACCAGAGTCCAAAGCAGAAGAAGCCAGAGCTTGCTTAGGCAACCATTTCAAGACTCAGTAATAGGTGCCCAGATCCCAAATTCTGCTCTTTCCAGGCAGGAACTCCTATGAGTTAAAAAATCCTGACCCAGATCATATGAATTTTCTAGAAAACTCCTTCATTACTTAACATGTAAAATGTCCTGCAACTGATTTTTCCCCTTGAGTCCTGTAGGATATAAAAGACATGTGAAAAGTAGTAATTACATACCCCATTACATTAAGGCTAGGTGTACTCTGGCCTTGACCACTAGATAGGAAGTGAAAGCAGTCAGGCTGCTATCTTTGGCCTTGTGCATCTTGATGAATATCCCCACGTGCTGCTGGAAGCCTCTTCCCAGTCTGACAACCACACACAATAAAAACGGCCCCAATTCGTGTTTAGGCTGACTCTGTGCTTCTTCCTCATGCCTTCATGTTTTCTGCCTTCCTGTCCTGCTGTCGTAGTCCCCTTGCTAAGTCTGCCTCCTGAAGGCCTGTCACATGGCTGTAAACAGGGATGTGGAGGAGCTGGATGTGCAAACAGACGCTCGTCAACTTCGCAGCTCTTTTTATAGCGCCGCCAAAGCGGAGCAGCTGCTCGCCGTTCCCGTGACAACCTCTCTCTCACTGGAGCTGCTTGCATTCTGGTTTTTCCCCCACTAACTGATTTTTCTGTCTCTGCCATGTTTCTTGTGGTTTAATTAGGAAAAAAAGCATAGCTTAGTGTCCTTGTTTAGTAATGAGCACGTGCTGTCTGCAGGCTTTGACATCGACACCCCTGACAGCTTCGGAAGAACGTGCCTGCACGCGGCCGCTGCCGGAGGGTGAGTACCTGTGCTGGGGCTGCTCCAAGGCATCTTGGGGCCAGCCAGCCTGGCTGTGCCATCCACAGAGGAGTTTATTGCTGTGCAAGGCAAGCAAAGCAGTCTGGTGTCATAATTTGGGTCACTTCAGGCTGTCTTTGACCGCTGCCCTTGTGTAGGGTGAGCCGGGTTGATTTGAAGCATGGGTTTCAGGCAAAGGGGGAAACTCTTCATGCCCCTGAGAAGGCTGTTTCAGCTTTCAGAGGGTGCTGCACTCGCCCAGGCCTGCCTGGAGGCCACGAGAGTCACCCAGGGCCAGCAGTCTCCAGGAAAGCATCAGTCCCTAGGGAACACCCAGTGAGAAGCAGGAGCTGCAGCTCCTGGGATGCTGCTGGCAGGGGAGTTATTCCTGACCTCTGTCTTTGGACTGTGTCCTTGTCCAAAAATGCAGCTGTGCCCATCAGATTGCAGCCTTGGAGTCCAAATGTAGTTTATCTCCCTCTCTCCCGTTTTTTCAGGTGCAAGTTTAAAAGTTTCTAAACGAAAAACCAACAAAAGAACCCGGCCAAAACCAAACCGCCGTCCTCCAAATTACAAAATGAGAAGGCAGTCCCTCTCTCAGGGTGATGCATTCCTGAAAAGTGGTGGGAGGGCAGAAATGGAAATTGGAGTGAAAATTGAAATGCTTCAATTTAAGATGTTAAATGTGGCATCCAGTTAGTTTAAATATTTCCAGATAATTGTCAGTGAAGTGCTGTGAAGTTCATCTAGCAAAAGGACACAACATTTGGCAGGCATTGAGTTTTGACTCTTCTGTTTGAGTACTTTGTGGCTCAGAAAACAGCTGAAATGGAGTCTTGGCTACAGCCCTTGGATTCTCTGTGGTTATAGCCAGCAGAAATGCTCATCCACAGCAAATACTTGGCAGTTTTCTGGAAGTTGCTTTTTCTTCTCAGTGGACTAAAATCTATATCACAAACGTTTTTTTGGGGAAAAAAAAACCCAACCCAAACCCTAATAGAATTGATCCAAATACTGGTTTTATTATTCTTTTGGTATTATTTATTTTGATACTTCTCTCACATTAATAGAAGAGTTATGACAGTTGCTTGGATGGAGATTATCATAATATAGTTCAGATGCTACCTCTTTGATAAGGCTGTACCCCAGAAGGATAATAAAAACATCCTGGAAGTCCTAAAGAGAAGGAGAGGCTTCAATAAGGAGCAAAAGTGACTCATGAAAATAAATCATATTTTCCCAGTGGTTTACTATGATTGTCAACACTAGCAAGTGTTTTTATTTTTAGTGCATTGGGGTGAGTGTTCTGTAGTTACTTTATGCAACAGCAATTCAGAGTTGGGATCAACATACACCAAATTATTGCATTATTGCATCCAGTCCTTATTTTTTTTCTGTAGCTGGAGATCTACAAAAGCCATGAGTTTATTTCCTGACACAGGCCTGTTACTGCCATTACATTAATGGGAGTTGCAGGGGTGCTAGGAAAAGAATTTCAAAGGTCTGCTCATCTGATGGTGAGCACAAGTGATTGATTTATTGCCCCTATAAATGACCAGTTGTCTTGGAAAGTGCCGCATTTCTTTATGTCATTTTCTGGCTTAGAGTCCTACATTTATTTCCTTGAATTACTAAAGATGTCAGAATTCAGCTGATTTGTTTTCTATCAATAATTATCTGGCTTTAAACAGGATGAAGAAACAGGCAGGATGTGGTGAATCCTCCTCCACCTCTATAAATGCAGTGTTGATGTGACAATCACTGTAATAGCTACACCCCTTTTTTAACAAAGCACTTAGAGATGGGCTTAAATCTATCAGTAGTCAACAAATCATATCAAAATAAACCTTAAAGTGACTCTTGTGATTAAATTTCATTAAATAAACAGGATTTGAGCAAAGTGCTTCCTGTTGAATGCTTTGCTGAATGGGGGTGGATTTCGTTAAATGTCACCTCTTCATTATTAGATTGGCATTTTATAAGCTAGCAACGACTTTCCTTCAAAGTTCCTTTATAATATACCAGGTCAGAATGGGAAGCATCACAGTACAGCTGCCACTGAAAAGCTCCAAACACACTGATTACATTTACTGCTCTCTCTTTGGAAAATTAATATATTTTTTCTTCTGCAGAAGAGTTTTCTGGAGAAAAAAAATAAGAAAATAGTTGGGTTTTTTTAAAGCTTCACTTTCTATTGGACTGAATTTCACATTATAGTTGGTTGTACCCTGTTTTGCACAGCAAATAATACAGAAATAATTAGAGTAACTTGTTCCTTTTGGGGGATGGGGGCAATGCAGATATAAGCTTCTGTTTTATTCATGTTTTGTTTTCTTTACTTCTCCTTCCAGTAATGTAGAATGTATAAAACTCTTGCAAAGCAGTGGAGCAGATTTTAATAAGAAGGACAAATGTGGAAGGTAGGTAAATTATGAAGCTCTTTTAAAAAAGAAAGGAAGAAAGGCCACCTCAGAGGGGAAATCATATGTTCTATGAAAAATGGCAGGAAAATCAAATAATTTGGCCTTCTCTGCAGAACCCTTGCTGCTGCAGTTACATGCCAGACAGGTGCAGGCTTCATTAAATACATTAAAGCCATCCCAGCCTCTTGAGTTTTCTGTTTTAAAAATATCACAGGTTTTCTTTTTTCCTTACTGCCTGAATTCTTGTGCTGGCATGCCCAAGACAAACCCTGGGTTGTGATGGCAGGATAGCTGCTATTGGATGTGCTTCCTAGAGGATTTCCCTCACAGAAAGCGTTGCTAGGGGTGTTGCTATGCCAGCTAAACAAGATGCTGTGATGGATACTGTGCTTTGCTCTGCCTCCAGCTGGGAGAGGTGGTGTGTCTGCAGAGCCACAGCAGAGGCTCTCACTGGCAACAGGCTGTCTGCAAGACACAGATTGATGATCTGTATCCTACAAGGCTTTGTAGCAGCACCAGAACTTTCTATTAAGGCAATATTTTGTTAAATTTCCATGAATTAAAGTGCTGATATTGACTGCTGGGAATCTGTAGGAACGCAGCGATTAAGATTTATCTTTATCCCCCACAGTGCGTGTTGGAATGTGAGGTAACAAATTGCCACTTATGTTCCAGGACACCTTTGCACTATGCAGCTGCAAATTGTCACTTCCACTGCATTGAGACTCTGGTGACAACAGGAGCCAACATTAATGAAACAGATGACTGGGGACGCACCCCCTTGCACTATGCAGCTGCTTCTGACATGGACCGAAAGTAAGAGAGCTCTGAGGAATCCCTGCTCTGAGTGTCATTTTAGTCTCTTCATGATGTTGTTCGAGCCAAAACCATGATCCCACGAGCACAGGAATTTCTCTCAGTGTATGCATAGCTCTGCAGTTGCTCTGACTGGAAGCCAAACCCCCAGATGATGTGGCATTTCAGCTCCACGGTTTACCTCTGCAGGAACACGCAGTTTTGCAGCCACCCTGTCCTACAGAACATTTTCACAGTGTTATGTCTTGTGTTTTCCTCTGTGTGGTTTCCTCAGGAGATCAAGCTCAGAGAATTTACTGCATTTGCTTTGCAAGTCCATCAGAAGGGACAGAGCAAGAGATAGGAGAAGGAGAGGTTTTCTGAGGTGGACTGCAGTGACAGACAGACACTGGGGCATTTTGACAGATTTGTGGGAAAGATGGGATAGATCTAACAATTGGTCTCTCTCCACTGTCAGAGCAGATAAAAATGCTCACCCTGTCCAAACAGGTTGCCTTTATACAGAGAGAGGTCTGAGGAATGGCCTTGGTCAGAACACAGTGTTGTTCTTGTGAGAAAGGGGGAAAACAGCTGCAAAGCTTAGAAATGCTGTGGTTACTGACTGCAATTTTAATTCCCAGATAGTTGAACATTCTGTCAATCTCTTCCTTATAACATACTGTATAAACCAGAGTCAATTATCCTGTTAGTTCTCTCTTAAAACTGTTAGCAACCTGTATTTATTTTAGATCATCCTATGCTTTTCTGTCTCATAGCATCTCTAGGCATTAGAGAACTAGTTTTTAGTTTCTTGCATAGAGAGGTCTGGTAAAAGTACAGCTGCATCACTCCCAGCAGAACACCATCTCAAAGCCCAGGCAGGGGAGGTTTGGTTTAACTTTATGGCAGAGTTCTGAATGCTACATCAGAGCCTCAAGAGCTTCTTTATATTTGCTGTGATAATACTGATATAAAAAATGTCTTCCCCGTCACCCTGAAACCTGAACAGTGCTGGGAAGGAGGAGGCAGGGTCGTCAGAGGTCTGTGCTTGGCATGAAAATCAGTGTAGGCTCGTAGGAAGGCTTTCACCACTGGCTGTTTCTAATTCTGTCTCACCAGGGTGAGGTGTTACTTGGGGGGTTGAGAATGATGATTCAGTGTGTGTTTTTCATCTTTTGGTTCTTGGTAGGTGAAGTTCCTGCATTTAAACAAGCTCTTGGTTAACTTCAGGATATATCCACTTTTATCCCTCATTTAAAAAAACTGAAAAGCTTACTTTAGTCACATCCTGAACTTTGGCACAAGTATATGGCTTTTATTTGTCCTCACAGTCCAAACATATATTGATTCTGATATGGTGATGCTGTCTTCTCACTAAATTTTTCAGTTTGAGATGTTCTGGAAGAATCCTTATTACATAGATGAAATGCTATTTGCAGTCCATGATTTTATAGGTCAGCATTTTTTTTTCCAATTTTTTTCCTGCTGGATGTCAAAAAACTTCCAAGGTCAGGCAATCTCATTCCAAAGAATATTCATCATTAACTCTGGATGTGGGTAGTTAATGAGCAGGGAGAAGAGCCTGACCAGGAGATCACACAGTGTTGCTAAGATATTTGGCAGAAAGTGAGGTGAGTCAGCTAATGCATACTCAGGCTAGACTGATTTAGTACCAGTGATTAAAGTTGCTCTAAATCCTAAAAGCTAGAGAACAACTAGCAGCTTACTGCAGGAGGAAGCAAGGTGTGGTAATCCTGAGTTACTCTCTGGAAAGCAAACCAGTGCACAGCATTGCTGTGGGAGAAACAAGGATTCTAGAAGGTGATGGTTGAACTGCATCTGATAGAAACCAGAATTTTAAATTTTTAATTTTTTTTTTCTTCTAGCATTGACTTGTGGGACAATAAACCACCACACTATGGGTTGTCTCCATAGCTTTCAAAATTTACTACCTAGAGACCCATGCAGTGCACTCAGTTAACTTGTTAGGATTATTCCTTGGTGTTGGCTGGAGGAAGTCAGCTCCTTGAAGAGGAGATTGGGGGTGGGTGGCAGACTGCATCAAAATCACCGGTGTGATATTTTGAGAATAAGTTGCATTTTTCTGTCCTCTGTGCTAAGAAGAAAGAATATTTTAGGTAACTCCCATGAAAATGGTGAAGAACTTGAAAGAAGCACTGAGATGAAGGAAAAAGAAGCTGCATTGTAAGTTTGGTGTCACAAAAGCAGTTAGACTTCATTTCTGGAGACTGCCACGGCTTTGGCTTGCAGCCTTACACTCTGCTCTTGCTCCTTCTTTTTTCTGCTGAACACAATGCTTGGCTTCAACAAGGGCTAACCTAAAGATAAAAGCTCCTTGCTCTTCTCTGTGCACATATTCCCTGATAGTTCTGTTTCTGTGCTTGTTGCCTTTTCTTAATGGAAAATGTACAGCTTCAGTAATTTTATAATTGTTTAATATCGTGCACTTTAGTATCGTGCAGTGTCTTTGGTGTCATGCACAGCATAGTCTGGATGTTGCAAAAAAAAGTAGCCAATGGCTTTCTCAATGCATTCACTTGGATTAACATTTTCATCTATCTTCTTAATGATTTTTTTTTAATTCCTTTTATCATATAATGGCCTGACATTCACTATAGATTGCAGGCTGGGGAAGAAAGTACTAATAACAAAGTGATGGTATCTTGATGGTACAAGAGAAAGTGGCAAGAGCTAGAAAGAGCAAAAGGAATCTTTTGAAAAACATGATTGAAAAAAAAAAGCCAGTGAAGAAGAGAATACTGTTATGCAACTCAGTTAAATCTTTGTTCTCCAGCCTGCCATAGCAAATGTTTGGAGGCAGATGGGTTGATATCTGTATTTTTATGTGAGGAGTAGCAGTTCTAGGCTGTTGATGTCATGTGTACAGAGTCCTTCAGGCTTTGTAATAGAAAATCAATTTTGTAATCTAGAGTAGCCACAAGAGTTAGGTTGAAGATTTTCTTCACAAAATTGGTCTTCAAAGATGAGTGGGGATTTTCTGTTTAAAAACATGGTGAATGTGAGGAGCTACTGGTGAAAAGCAATTTGAGGTACTGCTCGAAATACAGGATTCACTGCCAATTTTCAGTGCCACTTCCAGTTGCAGTGAGGGAATGAGCCTGTTAAATATTGAGAGCCTACCTTTACTCCAGTGACTTGTCCACAGGTGTCTTGAGTTCCTTCTCCAGAACGATGCCAACCCATCCATCCAGGACAAGGAGGGCTACAACGCTGTGCATTACGCTGCTGCCTACGGGCACCGGCAGTGCTTGGAACTGGTGAGTGCTTGCCTTCAGAAGCCTCTCTCTGCTGATATTGAATGTGCATCTGCCAGGATTATGAACTCCCCTCATGGCTACTCTTGGAGATCTTTGGGTAATCAGAAATCTGTGAAAACCTGCAATGTGGGGCAGTAAACTCAAATATTTGCACCCGGATGTATCTTAAAAATATGTTTGTCTAGATAATCAGTCCTCCTTCAACAATCTGAGGCTTAAGGGTTGTCTTCGAGTGGAGTTTGTTTGCACAAATTAATTTTAAGTGTGATCAAAATATTCCCAGTGTATGCCTAAGTGCCAGAAGTAAGGACAGTTCCTGGTAAATGACACTGAATATGCCTGATCCACCTGGCACTTTATCTGACTTATATACTGAGGGAGTAAATAATTTCTGTTGCATATCTGCACGGGTTTTTTTGTCTCTGGTGAAATAATAGCAACATTGATAAAGTTACCATAATCAAGATTAACCTTATATGCAGTGTAACTGAGTGTTTTGGGGTTTTTTTGGGTTGTTCCTTTTTTAATATTCTGGGTCTGAGTGATTAGTAATTGCAGCTTATAAGAAGCCAAAAATTTTTAGCCAAACATTGGATTTGGGAGATGTATAGAATAGATTTCTAGATGTTTGTGACTTGTAAAATAAAGATGAGTGTTAACTCCTCGATATAGAGGGTGATCCAAAATTATATATATAATTTATATATA
>VZRX01017249.1:0-29308 GCA_013398075.1 Notiomystis cincta | reverse complement strand
CTTCCTTCCTTCCTCCCTTCCTTTCTTCCTTCATTCCTTCCTTCCACCTTTCATGTTTTCCTAGATCAGTCTCGTAGTTTTAGCTTTTATCTCCCAAGACTCCTTTAATCCTTTCATATTATACATTTGTATAACATGATGTCCCCAGCAAAGGATGGGAGTATTTCCCAGGGAAGACTCCTCTGCAAATGCCTCATTGTGATTCCGATATTTTTCTCTAATCACATTACATCTATTAAATAAAATCAGATCTATCCTCAGTCTCTAGATACCTTTCCCAGCTTGTCACATTAGTATTTATCATTTCAGTCCAACAGCCAATTTGTAACTCATGTGTTAGTGCTCTTGAAGAAAATTAATGTACAAAGCAAAATTCTAGACCTTTTGATAGCAAGGGTGATAATTTGCTTTAAAGAAAACTGACTTGTGTCCTTCATGCTCCTTCTCCTGCAGACTTCACTTGCTCATGTTCTCATGCTTACATACTTACAAGAAACAGTGTATATGTCCCCAGGATCAATTGTGTGTGACCCGGAAGAGGAAAAACCCCTTGAGTCCTCCCTATACATTGTCTTCCTCTTCGTGAGTGACAGAAGGCAGCATTTTTAATAGACTTTTTATACCTTTTAGGAGTCCAACTTATTGTGATATCATCCCTTGACTCCACACCTTGCTTATTTCACTTTTCACAGGTCTAAAGTTGATATCTGTTGTTTTGGGTATTTTTAAGGCTCAGGCCCAGCTTCACCCTGAGCTATTGGCAAAAGGGAGAGCCCATGTCATGTAAAACAGTTTTTTTATCCCACTCTTCTGCCATCAGAGGTCTGTGCTGTGGCCTTACTGAAGCACAAGCATTGAAGTTGTCATGCAAAAATCCCATTCCTCGAGGTTTACCAGTTTGACTGCAGCTGATAATGTCCTTGGTTATCAATGCACATATCTCAAGGATTGCTTTCTTATTGGTCTGTAAGTATGGCTACTCACAGGGAATTTTCAGAGTTGCCTCAAGTAGTCATTCAAAGGGTTTCCATTGATTTTCCCATTGTGGACTTCTTTATAGGTTTTGGGTTATGTTTAATCCACTTCTTTTAATGGAGCTGGTCACCAAACACTAAATATGATTTGCTTCTAAAAATCTCAGTCTAAATAACCAGCCATCTCAGACCCTAAGTTAATGTGTCACATTATCAAAGCACTCACACAGAAAAGGTCCTATCCTGTACAGTCTGACTTTGGCAGAGTAACTGAAGCATACTTTAAACATGGGACAAATAAGTTCTGTATCTTGATGGTTTGAGAATTGCAGTCTGTTGAGCTGAATCAATTACAAATGAAGGGTCATTCAAAGACAGCAAAACATTTAAACCGTAATTTCTCATTTTGCAACAATGAGTCAAATAGCACTGCACAATCTCATCTTCTGCACGTTTTTGTTCAATGTCTATGGTTTTTAGCACTGGTGGTGTTAGCTATGAACACACAAACCCAATACCCATGTTACATATTTATTCTATTTCAAGGTCAAGATTTCCTGAGAGGATAGAGATATACAAATAACTTACATTTGATATGGTGGGTATTCAAGCAGCAGTGCTATTGTAAGTGATAACAAAAGACAAAATGTAAGTCTGATACTTAAGGCCAGAACATGTTGTTTTTCAAATCTTTTGTAATAATATGAAGGAAGAGAATTTTTATTTTCCTCAAAAAAAGAATCTTTATTTCTCTGTATGTTTAGTTCATGATATCAGCTTTACAAAGTGATTCAAATAGGCTTTGCAATAAAAGAAAACACACTAATATTCCTACAGTGTTAAATACTATTTCTTGATACACATCAGTGTCCAGAGGTCATTGCTTTCTTGTCAGAGACAAATCTGAAGCACTGTTTTTTGTGTTTAATTATATGATCCTTACATTTCAGTAAACAAATCCTGACCTCACTTAGGGCTCTTTCTGTAAAAATGGCTGTTTAGGGTTACTGTTGCCATTTTTTGTCATTCTGTGTGTGTGTATGCATTGTCATCTCTAGTTTGGATTGTAAAACTCAAGGTCTGGTAATGAACATATACATCTAATTTCTTTGTCTTCTACTAAGTTTAGATTTCATAGTCAAACTGAGATAATCCATATGAGAAACACATTGTCCTATATAATTTTTTTTGGTTCTAGCACATTGTCATCAGCTTTATGTGAAATTGTTAAATAAGATTCTGAGTTTTAAAGTATTTTTTCCATAATTTCCTCCGTTTAGGGCTGCCTTATGCCTGAACTAAAACCCTTTGTAGGGGAGGGGATCACAACACATTCATGGAGCTGAACTGCTCACAAAGCTGTGGTGGATGCCATTATCCTGGCCTCATATTGTTCCCAAGTGTGCTGGGAAAAGCAGTCATGAGTGGAATTTTATTCAGTTTCATGTTCAAAATGTAGCCCAGGGCACTGGAAACAAAAACTCCCAAAACCTTATAGCTCAATTCCTATGCTGTTCAGTGAGGAAGGATAAAAATGGAGAAATTTTTCTCTTAATATTTTCTCTTTTCCTTCACCTGTGTTTCCAAGAAATGCAGTTTTTAGAAGTCCAAAGTAAGCATTAGGCCAGATACTCTGTGCAGTATTTGGTAGCTTATACTGGTGCCTAGCTGCCTATAGGTTAAACCATGACACTGGTGAGATCGCTTCAATGACTCCCCCAAAAACTGATCTAAACAAAGATATTGACTAAAGACAATAAATGCAAACATCTTACACAGCACAATGTTTCATTTAGTGTCAATGAGTCAGCACTGAGTCAAGGACAGGGTCTTGGCTTTGGTCAGTTGGTGGTCTCATATCATATCCATTGATCTTCAGTGGTGCATTGCTTTTCCAATTCCTACAGACAAAAAATACAGAATGAACAAAATTACTTCCAGAGCCCTCCCAACAGGAAAGAGACCTAGTCCCCATGTCTCATTTTCCTCCAATCAGGTTGAACACCAGCTCCAATAGACCTATTCTCTGATTTCAAGGAGCTGCCAATAAAGAGCAGATCTGCACTGGAGGCATTAACATCTATTCCCAGAACATCTGACAAAAGAGACTTGCTGCCTTTGCAACTTTTCAATAGGTGATGTGTGTCCTTGGCATTTGCCAATCTCTGGCAAATCTTTCCCTTTGCTATTATCATGAAGCACTGTTGACATGGCCACACCCTTTCTTCCATCCACCATCTGCCTCCAGGTCTAGGAATTTTGCATCGGGAGTAATGAAGGGAATTTGAAAGCAGTGGAAGAAATACAAAATGTTGCTTGGAGAATGACCCCTGGCTCATGCATGAACAAATCCCAAATCATACTTATATAATAAATCTTAGCAGGGAATCAGAATGGGTTCAAGGTTACCATCTCTGAAAAACTGAATTGTATTTTCCAGTAGTATGCCCGTATTGCAATTCTTGCTAAGTTACATATTCAAAGAAAGAAATAACTACTGCCAGCTCTCTCAGACAGAGAATAGGTATTCAAGCATAGAAGTGTCCCCTCTTGGGAGTGTTTGTGTTCCCAGGGTGAAAATTCAGGGTCTTCTTGAGAGATCAATATGAACAACCTCTATGTTTCAAGATCCTTTCTTCTCCTTAGGAGAAATTCAAGAAAAACTAGCCAGAAAATCAGAAATTTTTTCTTTGTTTTTGAAAATGTTCATTCCTCAAAACCAGCACTTTTCATAAAGATATTTTGTCTTCAGTCAGCTTTTGGCAGAAGCATTTCTCAGCCCTCTCTTCTCCTCAAAGCAGATATTATTAAAGAGTCACGGTGCTTGAAAGGAACTACTTAGTTGTCTCTTTTTTTGCAAAACAGAGAGTCCAGTTTGGAAGAGGTAATCTCCCTTCTTTCAGAGCTTTAATGGGATACTCTGCCCCAGAGTCACCATCTCCTGTGTGGAGTGTCAAGAGGCTGAGCAATTCTGCCATGTGAGGAAGGGCACGAGGCACTAGGCCCATGTTCTTACATGCAAGGAAGGGATGTACATGCCCTGAGATACCAGGCGTCTCCTCCCATTTGGCTTGGACCTCTGTGCTGCTCTCACTGTGTGGTACCTTGGCATCCTGGGAGAGCTGCTCAGAGACACTTTCCTGAGTGGCACTGCTGCCACCCAACACCAGCATCACCTTGTGTTGCAGTGAAGCTGAGCTGCACTCACAGCCTCTACGTTCCCTGTGCCTACCACGTCCAGCAAACTGCTCAGCCCCTGCTGTTTGGTCCAGTTCAAGGCACAGCTAACTTTACATCTGCTCCTCAACCTGGCCTCACATTTTGAAGCCCGCCTGTGTTATTCATAATAATGACAATGCAAGAAATATCATGTTTTCTTCACTGAAAACTCAAAGTTAAAAGCCATCACAGCTGCTGCAGAGGCTTCACCAAAAGCCATATCAGCAGTTTCTGTTTTAAAAACATTTTTTTTTTCACCCAGTCACAGTGATGCAGCTGCAATTTTCGGCAGAGCCTTCTCTGTGGCTGATTTGCTGTTTTCTCTCACTTTCCATTAAAAAACATTTAGGGCTTTCAACACCTCAAGACTTAGTTTTTGAAACTCTGAAACTGAAGGTTAAATATATCACAGCATCTGGTAAAGCTCTGTTTGTGCGGAGGTCAAGTAGGTTGCATTTTTAGATGGAGGAAAGTCTTTGTTCTCCTACTGTATTCTCAATGCCAGTTGAAATTAGTGAAAGTTACCTGAAACTCACTGTATCTTTTACACCCTGTGAGTACCTCGGGGCTGATGGCTGCTACCTGATGAACTTGAATCAGTCTCCAAAGGCAGTAGCAGCAGTTCCAGACCTCCATGTCATGACCTCACATTCATGAAGGCAATCAGGACCTGGCTGGTTAAATAAAAAGGTATGAACAATAGGTTTCCCAAATGCCACTGCCAGACAGCATTCCGTGGGAGGAAAAGACTTGCTGGAGTTTTTACAGCTTCCTCAAAAAACACTTCCCCAAAGCACTTTCCCCCGTTTAGGGATTCACCTCCACTACACCCAGGAGCCACCTGATCCAATTCCTCTTGTGCAAGGCCCCTGTTCCTTTAGAAACAGAAACAATTGTGTGATAGATGCTCAAGATGTGGAGAAAGAAGAGAGTGAGTTCTCATGGGCACCGTGGTAAGAGTGTTTTCTGTGATGATTTGAGTCCTCCTTTGAGAGCCTGGCCTGGGCCAGTGTGAGTGACCAGGCTGGTCCCTGCTGGGCTTTACAAGGGGAGCCCACAGCAGACCAGGGAAGGCTGTTTCCATGTCCCAAGAACTGTGGCAGTCCCAAGCAAGACATTGGGAAAACTTTGTGGGAGAGGAAAGAAAATGTCCACTTAGGGCTTCTAGTGATGTGACAGAAGAAAGGGAGGGAATGTGTGATAAGCTTAAAGACTTTGTTTCCCCTTTAAAATTTATTTTTTGTGCTGTTTTCTTGGTTGTTGTCTTCTGTGAGTGCTGTTCTCACACATCTCAGAAACAAATGGCTGGTTGAAAAGGATATTCTTCTCCAGCTGCCCTTGATATCAAGTCAGAGATGAGTACTTTCTAAGTTAAAAGACACAAAAGATGCAAAGACTGATTATCTAACACCTCTGCTTGACATCTAGCTTCTGTGTCCATATATATGAGAAGATACAACCCCTTCCCTGTTCATTTCAGTTTGTGTCTGTGCTAGTGGAAGTGAAAGTAATTTAGTGTTTTTTCTGAAATTCAGTGAATGTCATTTAACAACAAAAATTTGAAGCAAAAATATAATAAAAAAATCACCAATATTGAGAACACATCAGTGACACCACCACTGTTTCAGATACAGCAGGTATCTGAAACAGTAACAAAAAGTGATCTGAACAAAGAAAAATGAAAATGATTGAGTGGTGTTTGGTGCTATTTCCTCTCTCTGGTGGCACCATTTAATTTCTGTTAAGCTGGACAGAGAGAGCTCATTTGTCTGAGGGCATGTTTGACAAAATTCTTACTGCAAGGGCTTTACTGGAGCAGAATCTCATCTTATATAAGATTTTGAGAATATAGGAACTTCAGTACTAAATCAGATCAAAGGTCCAGCTAGCCAATATCCTATAATGGTCAACAGTACATATATGAAGGAGATCAAGAGGGTAGGAAAAAAAACACCTAGTGATGCACCTCCAAAATAACCTTCCAGTCTCCAAAAACTCATAGCTCAGAAGTCTCCTGAGCTGGATAGGGTATTTAATATTTTATGAGTTTCTGATAATTGAACTTTTCCAGTCTTCTCCTGAATTCATGCAGTTTTAGTACACATTTTTGATAAAAAGTTCTGTTGTTTCATGACATGTGTGGAGAACCAAATTGTGTTTTTTTGTTTATAATTTCATACCCACCAAAGCCGTGGGAGGATCCCTGCTCTTGTACCAGGAGAGGGATAATCATCACTTTCTATTTGTCCTCTCCTTGGCACTCAGGACTTTATACACCTCCAGTATATCATCCCTCTGCTATTTCTTTTCAGGATGAGTAGGGAACAAAAAATCATACATATGCTGACCTTCTGTATGTCCTTTTTGAGAAGGACAACCAGGACTGTACATAGTGTTCAGGATACAAGTGATTTTATATGCTTTCCTATTTATTCTCTTTTCCTTTCCTCTGCATTTTTAACATTGTTTCCATTACTAAGCATTGAGATGGCATTTTCCTTTCATAACCATCTGTTTTAAACTTTCATTCCTGAGTAGTCATCTCTGAACACATAATAACATAAGTTATGGTAGGATTGTTTAATGTGCATCACTTAAAGTTCATCTACACTTACTCCATTTCTATTTAGAACCCAGCCACGCCATCTTGCAAGATCCTCTTTAACAGTTTTGCCAACCTACTGGTTACACCTGAAGTATCCAGTAACTGTTATATTAAAGAGTAGAACATGTATTTAATTAATATTTAGGCTTAAGAACATACTCAAATTAAATACATAAGGGAGTTATAACTACCTGATCTAGTTTGTATATTCAGTAATGCCAGGCTACCTGTATATTGCAAATCTGGGAGAGAGGATGACAGAGAACCTTTCCCTGGAAATGGCTGGTGATGTGATGGTGGGTGATGGATGCACCCAGGGCATGAGCTGGAGCACTCTCATGTAAATAAATCGTGCTCTCTTCCTTCACTATAAATAAGCCACTCCTTTTGGCTGTTGCTGCAGTGGCAACATATGCAACATGGCATGTGCAGCTCAGAGATGTGGCTGACATTTGAGGTCAGAAAAAATGTGGAATTAAAAGCCTTATTCTTTAGGTCGGGTAATAGTCCTTTTTTTATTTCCCTCTTGAAAAATACTGTTTGGAACGAGCAACCAGTGATTAGGAGAAGGACAGAGAGCAGTGACACTACTCTGTCTGTGGACTTTGATGCATTGGTTTTGTCCTCTGCCAAGTTCTGAGCTCTACATGAGCATGCCACAGATGGAGTACACAAGGAATGCCCTTTTCCAAATCCCCTTGATCCCTGTGTCACTAGAGTAGCATGAGTCCAAAGGAGAAAATGAGCCATCGTTTTCCTTGTTCTGAACCTGAAGCCCCACATTCACCATGAACTGGGCTTTAATCTGCATCATCTCCAAAACAGAGTACAAGAAGGAAATATGGAAGTTGAATAAAAATTGTAAGGATGAAACCTAAACTTCATCAAAGACACCTTGTAGAAGCATAAACTTTTCCCCTCTGGCTTCATAGGAAGGATTTAACTGCCAGGACGCAAAGGAAACAGAAGCTAATTATCAAATGAACATTGTCTTAATATGTTAATGAAGCGGTTTTGCTAATAGCGAGAGACCTGAATTTTAATACATTTTAAGAGCTCCTTGATTACGTGTTTGTTAGTTGTTATGATCATTTTAAATTATCTGTGCATGGCTTTATAATGGGTTAAAAACTGTATTAAGCACTGTATTCTAAACAGGCCTTGATGAGGCAGGTGAATAGTGCAAACATTGTCGCTAGGAAATTCACTTCAAAAGAAATGTAAACTAGTTAACCTAAAACGTGTCATCAAATCCAACAGTCACACTTAGCAATGTAAGTAATTTTTTATGTCAGCTACTTCTTCAGAACTGCTTTTTCACATGCAAAGGGTATTCCAGAAACCTTGTAGCTATTATATCAGAGTGTTTCTGTATGCATTATAAAAGGGCTGAAACCATATTTTGTTGGTGGAATTAGAGGAACAAGTGAAGTAGTTCCAAATATACTGATTAATCAATCTTGTCCTTAGCAATTACAACCAGACCCTGGGGGTTTTTATTCATTTGCCCACACATTTATTTTGTTCTTCCTCATGCAAAGAATCTCTATATTTGTCTTTAAGCCTGTCTGGGACCAGTGTAAATAAAAAATACTTTCTGAAATGACACCAGCATAAAAATATGCACACCTAGATAGCACTTTTTTGTTAGAAGGCTTCTCTTACCTTCTTTTCCATCAATTTAACTTCAAATAAAATCATTCTGGACTATTATCCTTGCTTCTCCAGCTTGTTTTTCAGCTGGCTGGAAGAGCTCCTGTGCAGCTGTTAACTGGATGGGGTTTGCTGCTTAAAAAAGTCATGATTGTTACTAGTCCTCTGGCTACATTTTCTGCAATTTTTTTAAACAGCCAAATAGAGGTGTCATGTCCAGAAGATAGCCTTCAGACCCTGAAAACCCATTGTCAGCCAAAGCACTGACAAAAAGACATCATGAAGTCCATGTGAACTGAGAGGCTGTAACTTCTGGTGGGATCATGATGTTTTTTGGGGCTGCTTCCAATGCTTATTTCCACTTGGATTTTTTTCCCCTCCATTGTCCTGCTTATCAAACTTGATTTCCTTCTGTGAAAGGATAACCCACCTAGCTGATCTAGGAAAGTCAATAGATGAAATATTTTGGATTTCAGTAAAGCTTTCAATACTGTCTCTCAAAGGATACTTCAAGACAAAATGTCCAGCCCACAGCTGGATAAACACATCATGGTGATGGGTGAGCAACTGGTTCACAGGTCAGGCACAAAGGGTTACAGTGAATGGGTGACATCAGACCTGTGACTGTCACTGGTGGGGTTCCACAGGGCTCCACCCTCAGCCCTGTGCTCTTCAACATCTTCATAAATTACTTGGGCACAGGACTGGAAGGAGTACTATATTTTCCAACAACACTAAATTGGGAGGAACTGTTGACTTCCTCAAGGGCCGAGAGACTTGCAGAGAGACCTCAACACGTTAGAGGGCTGGGCAACCACCAAGAGAAGGAAGTTTAATGAGGGCGAGTGCTGATTTCTGCACTTGGGATGGGGCAATCCTGGTTTCTGTTATAGACTGGGGAATGAGAGGCTGGAGAGCAGCACTGCAGAAAGGGACCTGGGGGTCCTGGTTGATCAAAAGGTGAATCTGAATCAGCAGTGCCCTGGCAGCCAGAAGGGCCAACCGTGTCCTGGGGCGCATCACAGCTGGGCAAGGGAGGGGATTGTCCCATTCTGCTCTGCACTGGGGCACTCACCTTGAGTTCTGGGGGCAGTTTTGGGTACCAAAATACAAAAAAATACATGTTAGATGATGTTAGAGAACATGTTAGATGTTAGAGAACATCCAGAAAAGGGCCACGAAGACGTTGAAGGTTCTGGAGGGGAAGTCATATGAGGAGTGGCTGAAGTCACTTGGTCTGTTCAGCCTGGAGAAAAGGAGATCGAAGGGAGACCTCATTGCAGTCTTCAACATTCTCACTAGGGCATAAAGCTGAGCCAGGGCAGGTTTAGGTCAGGTATCAAGAAAAGGCTTTTTACCCAAAGGGTGGTTGGGCACTGGAACAGGCTCCCAAGTAAAGTGGTCTCAGCACCAAGCCTGTCCCAGTTCAAGAAGTTTTTGGACAACATTCTCTGGCACATGCTGTGATTCTTGGAATGTCTTTTGTAGGGACAGGAATTAGACTCAATGATCCTGATGAGTCTCTTCCAACTCAGCATATTCTATGATTCTATGATTGTTAAATTATAGCTGAGCTGTGTGTACTGAAGTTGTGTGTACCAAACATGCTCTGTTGGGGTGTGTGTGCATTCTTCCTACTCAGACAATTAAAGAAATCAAACCTTGGTTAAACAGAAAGTGGAGCTCTGGATGGGGAGTGAATGGGGACCTGAAACTAATGGGTGCTGTATTTATATCAGACAAACAGCCTATACATGATTAAACTTGCTCTTCATTATTTCCATTAATGTCACACACGATGCTCATGCTTGGAAAACAAAGGTGTTTTGTGATTCTCATGCACTACTTAATATAAAGCAATGGTCACAGGATATAGAGTTCTTCTTTTCGATAAAGACACATGTCCCTCCCTCATTCAGACAACAAAAGCAGCCTGGAGGACTGGGCAATTGTAGTAATGTAAAGAACATTTGCACTACCTTAGAGTACCAAATCCTGGAAGTGCCTGATTAATTAGCCACTGCTCCTTACCTCCCCTGTTCTTGGATATCTCTGGATCAAGCCTCTGGATCAATGGTCGAGACAGGCAAAATCTTAAAGCTAGCACAAAGAAAAGAGATCATCCAAAATCGAAGCCATAAAACCCTTCTTATGAAACCACCTGAGAGGATGCTTAAGTACAGCACACAGTTTGCAAAATTAAATATATGTATTACGTGAGCTAAAGAAATTAATATAGGATTATATTGCCAATCTTATCCTATTGGTTTTCTCATATAATTTGGAAGTCGATACTCGAAGTATCTCCCTATTTCCTGTACCTTTGTGGAAATTTGCCAGAGGAAGGAGGAAATGTAATCCTATTTAACATAACTAGCCTTTGGAAAATCCTAATTGCCTAGCTCAGTTTAATTTATTTTTAGGTCATACTGCCCTCTAGGGGATTAGGCAGATAGCGAGTGAGTTTTGCATAATACAAACATTTCTTTAATTAACAGGAAAAAAAAATCTCTTCCTTTGTACTGCAGTAGAACATTATAATCCATGTCTAGAGCTTGTATCTTAGCATTTTAGGTGTAATTTTCATTCTTTTTCTTGGAAGTATCTTTTAAAATGAACACTGAATCTCTGCTTTCTGGTCGTGAGATTGATCTTCCATGAAGAGAATATTCAACTTTTTACATGAGGAGTTACAGCTAAATTAGGGAAACTTTCCCCTTGATTTCAGGTGGCACTACATGCACATTATGAGAAACTTACATACTTAAATGTCCTGAACATATGTATTTGTACATCAAACATAAACTCTCATTCAATGTTTTAAGAAATAAAAAAGCTGCACCTATTTAAAATGGTACACACAGTAGCAAACTCACCATATCAATAGTTGGGACTGCTTTTAGATGGAAAATAAAAGAAAAAAGAAGGAAAGCAAAGTTTTGGGAAAGAGAAAGAAAATTATTAACAAGGTTGGCCGTTAGGTGGGCTAAGAAACCCACAGGCTTTTTCAGTGATGTCAACACTTGCTAAGCAAGCAGAGTAGCCTTCTGTGAAAGGCTAAAAGGCCAGGCATATAGGTGTCTAATTATCTACATAATGCAAAATCTTGCCCCCTTCATTGTTCCTTGATGATGTTCCTCTCTGCTGATTCCTGCCACTCACTTATCTTCATTCCATTTTAATTCTAAAACAGCAGCAGCAGCTTGGTTGGCCAGATTGAGTAAAGCAATAATGCTCAGAACTGGGGCTGCCCCACCAGGTCTTCATTGCATTTTTTGCTTTGATAGCTGGAGCCATATCTACTTTGTTGCTTGGATTTTTGTTTTGAAGAAGACAGGTCATCTAGCAGCAGAGTTTTGGGGAATTTTTGAAATAGGATCTTGGTCCAGCAGCTCACAAATCATGGATCTGCAGTGTTTTGAGAACAAGTCCTTCATCTAGGTTTTCACTTGGCTGTAGGAGGTTTAGCTGTTGCTGCCCTCATCCTGCTCACCAGTATTTAAAGGCAGATAATGTGGGCAATTCTCATTTGATCCCAATTAATTTTAATTTTACTGTGAAGTGAGTGGCCCATCTGCTGTGACCACCTAAAATTACAAAAAAAGAAATCATTTGTCCAGGCCTCTTCCCAGCATCACACTGGGGTTTTGTGAGGTTTTAAAGCTGTCAGCTTCAAATGATTACACTTCTCATTTCAATCTTGGCATACTTAATCCTGTTCCATGCTGATGGTTCATGAGAGATTCATCTGCCCATCCCCTACCTTACTCAGCCATGCTCCTGCCTCCAAAGACTTCAAATAAGTCTGTATCCACCTTATAAAATTTTTTCTTATACCTGAAAGGAGAAATTGCTGAGACTTCCTAGGCAAAATCTCTCTTTTATGCTTCCCTGCATGAGCATAGGAGTGTGGATTCATCTATGAAGAATTTTTTCATTTGATCAGGACACCCTATGATTTATTCAGACTTGTACAACCTGTATTGTAGTCCATGACATGCTGATGGTTTCTGCCTTCACTTCTAGTGACCCAGCTGTGTTGTGCAATGCTCAGTGGCTCCACAATAACTAGATTTTATGAGGCTCTGCTGATTCTCACCTCATCATATCAAAATCTCAGAACTGTGAATAGTCTCATATTCAATTTTCCATTTAGGAACAGGGATATCTTTATTAGTTTATGTTTCTCGGTCCTCTTACAAATACTAGTAACCACTGATAGCAACATTCAATGGTACTTGTCCTCAGGTAGTACAGTGGCTTGATGACTTGTCTACCTGCTGATGTGCCAGAGCCTTGTTTTAGGGTTGCAGACTAGAGAAATGTTTAGTCTGAGTGGTGTGAGCAATATCCTGTATCATATGCTAGGCTGGAAACTCATTTCAATGCTCTGTTAAGTTCTGGTTTGCTCTGGGTTTGTGTAGATGATCCATGTACTTGCTCCAGCAGGGGTAGGATAAGATCTTTTTGTGCTGACCTGACTCCAGCAAGGCAAACAGAAGTGTCCTCACACATTACTCATGCCCACAGGAAGAGATTTCACAGAATCACACCATAGTTAGGGTTAGAAGAGACGCCTGGAGAACAGTTACTCCAACCTCCCAACAAAAGCAGGGTCACCTATTGCAGGTTACGCAGGAATGTGTCCAGGTGGGCTTTGAATGTCTCCTGGGAGGGAGACTCCATGACCTTCCAGTGCTCTACCACCCTCAGTATGAAGAAGTTCTTCCTTCTGTTGAGGAGGAATTTCTCATGGTTTAGTTTATGGCCATTACTCCTCATCCTGTTGCTGGCCACAAGCAGAATCTGGCACCATTCACTCGGAGCCTGCCCTTGAGATATTTATATGCATTGATGAGATCCCCCCTCAGTCTTCTCCTCTCCAGACTGAAAAGGCTCAGCTCCTGCAGTCTTTCCTCATAAGAGAGAAGCTACAGATCCTTCTTCATCTGTGTGGCCTTTGCTGGACCCTTTCCAGTAGCTCCTTGTCTTTCTTGACCTGTGAAGACCAGTGTTGAATCTAACACCCCAGAGGTGCCCTTCCTAGGGCTGTGTGAATCTAAACATACAGGTAACCAGGGCAACCACCAAACCACGGCTGAAATGCAAAGAATGGATTTATTTCCTTACTCCCTTAGAACACTGGGCAGCAAAGACACACAGGGACACAGGCTCTGTTAGGCTTAGGTCACTCTAGTGGGCAGCTGCAGGCAGGGCACTGCCTGCCCCAATAAATCAAAGGGCTTTTCCATGTGCCACGAGGCTGTGCTTTTATGATCTCTCTTTCCCAGCAGGAGGCTCAAACCTGTCAGTGAGAGTGTGTTATCTCTACACAGGAATTCTACTTCTCAAAACAGGCAGAGGGTGAACACAATAGGCATAATAAATGGAGTTTTCCCACACCAACATTTTTAGCATTCCCAGCTGCAATGTCATTTTGCACAAAACTATTCCCTCCTCTTTGCCAAATCTTCTGGTTTTAACCCTTTCCTCCCAACAAGGGTGGAGTAAACAGGGAGCATCACCTCCCACAACCTGCAGGCTACACTCTTCTTCATGCATNTTTTATGATCTCTCTTTCCCAGCAGGAGGCTCAAACCTGTCAGTGAGAGTGTGTTATCTCTACACAGGAATTCTACTTCTCAAAACAGGCAGAGGGTGAACACAATAGGCATAATAAATGGAGTTTTCCCACACCAACATTTTTAGCATTCCCAGCTGCAATGTCATTTTGCACAAAACTATTCCCTCCTCTTTGCCAAATCTTCTGGTTTTAACCCTTTCCTCCCAACAAGGGTGGAGTAAACAGGGAGCATCACCTCCCACAACCTGCAGGCTACACTCTTCTTCATGCATCCCAGGATACCATTGGTCCTCCTGGCTGCAAGGGCACACTCTTGGCTGATGGTCAATTTGTCATCCACCAAATTTCCCTTTCTATTATTAGTTTCTATTATTTCTCTGTAGCTATAGTCATTGCTTTCACCCTCACAGTTATCTCAGTGTACAGTTTCCATACTCATGGATTATGTTCCTACTTACCTCTCTGCAAATTACCAGCAATTTGCTGTTCTCACTGGGATTATGGACTGGAAAATGCCATGACTTGGTGGGAATTGCATTGTCTGACTGTACTGTTCAACCCCTGCTAAAATGACTATATTTTTCCCAGGCTGTGGGACCTTGCAGATCTGGAGGTGCCAGCAGAAGTGCTCTCACAGGAAACACGTGTGTCCTCCACCCTTGGCTGTGCCAGTCCCTGCTCAGCAGAAAGGGCCAGGGTTTGCCCTTAGTTGTGTTGCCTGGCCTGCTGTATGTGACCAGTCATTCCATGTCACTCTGCCTTGAGCCTTGAGTGTGATTTAAACATGCTTTGTTGAAGCTTAACATTTCTAGAGATGCTCTCAGGCTGTCTGTTTTTTCTGTCAATTAATAGTGCTTTTTCACCCCTATGGATCCCACAAGCAGATCTGTTCCCACTGTGGCTTTCAGCCTGTGTGAGGTAAGAATCAGCTGCACCGACTCCCTGGGGAGAGCTTTGGTTTTTGAAATTATACATCCTCTAAACTGTGCATTCTCAGCTAGTGTTCAAGACATGGGCAGGCAGACTTGGACTACTCTTCCCTCATACACCTGCCCCTCGGTTTCCACATAGGCAATCCCTCTTTGCAAGGAGGGATTGTGCTTGGGGATCCATATTCTGTAAGGAAATCCAAAATAACAACAAAATCTCTACTCTAGTTCAGAAGGAGAGTTAAACAAGGAGAAATGACCTCAAGAGAAAGTGAAAAAAAGGAAAGAAAATTATGGGAATCCCACGACTGCAGTTTGAAACAAAAAAGTAATGCTTTGGCACTGGCATCTTAAAAAGAATTCTGTGGGGCTGAGCAGGTGTTGGAGGAGCTTTTCACATTCTGTGCTGCTGAGCACAGTCTGCCAACCCGAGGTAGGAAGAAGGCATGAAGAATAAAATCTAAACTTCAGCATTCACATAACCAGTTAAGAAGCTGTGTGGCTTAAAAAAACTCCTTTAAACGTAATTTAAGACACATTGTACATAATATATTTTCTTAGATCTTGCATGCCTGCGTGAAGAACTTCTTGGCTCTGTAAGTGATTTTCTGACGAAAACAAACAAGGGCTGATGGTGACTAAAGTGCTCCTCAACACAAGAGCAGCACTGCAGCCAGATTCTGCCACAGCCATTCTTGCATTAAGTAGTGACTTAGTCTACAAGTAGGATTTTTAGTCTCAGCCTGAGCACTGTTGGTGAAAGGTGCTACTCAGCCTGAAAAAAAGAACCTGATTTACAAGAAATACAGCCCAAAACAACAGCTTCTCCAATCACAATGGCTGAGTGGGAAGGTTAAGATTTAAGAAGCAATGCTTGAGTTAGAATTTACCTTGGAAAGTGGGGTTAGATCCTCGTTTCTGCAGTTCTCCTCAAAGCCATCCTGCTTGCCTGCTCTGAGGATCTAGTCTGCAAAACTGGACTCAGAGGCACTGTGTTCAGCCCAGAACTATCAGTAGTATTGCTTGTGCATTGATTTACACTGACAAGAATAAAATCAGAAAGCAATTAGTCGTGTTGCCTGGCCTGCTGTATGTGACCAGTCATTCCATGTCACTCTGCCTTGAGCCTTGAGTGTGATTTAAACATGCTCTGCACAGGGGCCTCCAGTCTTCATTAAAAGAATCCTTACCTTGGCTAATTACTTGCACATTTCCAATGGCATGGGCTGCTCCAAGACTGGGTTTGTCTGGCTTTCATCCTCCATTTTTGTTCTGCCTTTCTGCCTGCACTGAAGAGGAGTATCCTCTAGGAAAACTAGAGAACAGCTGATCTTGTGGATCAGCCCTGTTACTGCAAGGAGTTCAGGAATAAAACCCCATATGTCTCATCACATAATTAGTAGCATAATAACCCTATGTGTCTCTGGGAAGATTTCTTTATGATGCAATGAAATGATGTTTCAGTCTTGTTTTTGTTAAGCCCAGCAGAGATAATTTTTCAAGTATTTTAGCTTTTTGTTTTGATCTTTCTTGGATCAATTTGTGTCTCTTGTTTGCATGTTCTCCTGCAATGTGTTTAGAAGATATGGATACAGTCAGTAGACACAGTGATCTAGGGCTGCTCTCATCAGAAACAGAAATCACTTCCTTCCCCTGGCTTTCCAAATTGTTCTTCAAAATCCAAGGGTTACAATAGCCTTTTTTACCCTGTATTTGTATGTCAGGTTCCACTGAATTGATTTACCAGATCTCTTTCAGACTCTGCTTCCCAGCTATGTTTTCCCTCTTCCTTCTGTAGGACCAGTATTTTTCAGTCCTTGATGTACCGCTTTCCTGTGGCAGATGGAAATGCATTTCTTAAAGAGCCATTTCTCAAAGGAACATGGACTGCATTTTATGGTTGCCCCTCTTACTCACATTCTCCCCTATTCTTTGGGTGCCAGGGATGGGAAAGGAAATGGATGGCCCTTCTAGCTTCAACAAACTGATAGATCAGCTCAGCCACCCTGCCACTGAATCATTGGATCATGGAATGGTTTGAGTTGGAAATCACCCTAAAGATCCTCTAGTTCTAACCTCCCTGCCATGGGCAGGAACCTCTTCCACTAGACTGGGTTGCTCAGGGCCCCATCCAACCTAGTCTTGAACATTTCTAGGGTTAAAGCATCCACAACTTCTCTGGGCAGCCTGTTCCAGCATCTCACTATGTTATTGACAGGAGATAGAAAAGATTTTCTGTCATGTGTGTATATTTTGACTTAGTAAAAATAATTTGAAGAGCCAGGAAAATACAAAATATTGTTCAATTGCCTTCTTAAGGAATTCCAACCATATTGTGCACTGAGGGAGAGATTTCATTGGAGAAATTCAGCATGATCAGTTGCTTAAAGACTGTATCAGGGTAAATAAACCCAAGGGGCTACCTAAATTCTGGAATGTCCCGGTGTTTGAAGGGTGAACTTTGCAAATAAAAAGACACTAAAATATATTTATGTATGTAACAGCTGTTGTTTCTCCTAGGAAATAGCCTCTGGGTAAGCATGAGGCAGATCACGAGGTTTTCATTAAAATTAAGCAAGTGATGAAGTGTTTCCCTGAACAAGACAGGTCTTAGCTTTTACTCTAAGACTACAGGTCCAAAAGCAGGAGCTTTTAGACTGTATACTTAGACTTCCAAGTACACCCCTACCAGCGTGGAGTGCTAATTTTCTGCAGTGTGTAGTGTCCAGCCACAGTGCACCCTCAATGCAATCCTCAATTTACTTGCTAACTGTACTATTTTTCCCTCTCTTTTGGCCCGTGAGGGAGGTTCTGATGGTTTAATATCATACATTTAGGCAGCCCCTGCCTCAATGTGGAGCTATTCTCCTGCTGACAGGCTTAGAAGCTATTCTGCTATAGATAAATACTGGTTCCATATCTACACAGTAAACAAAACGAACAAACAATACCCCTCCCCCCCAAAAAAAAGAACCAAAACCAACCAAAATCCAAAAACAAACAAACAAAAAAACCCCAAACCAAACCCAAACCCAACCAAAACAAACAAACAACCCCCCCCAAAAAAACCCTAATATTAACTACATATTTATTTTCAATATTTTTTCAGTTGCTTTTCTTTCTGATAGCAAAAGTTATTTTCATTAAAGTTAAGGTCTGCTATTCTTTAATCCCCAGGAAAATGATTACTATCATTTAAGAAAATTATATTCTTCCTAATTAAGCTGTTTTCAGACAATTAAATTGCTTCCTGATTTTCATAATTGTCTCTTTGCTAAGATCTACCTCTTTCCTGATTAGCAAGGTGGAAAAAACCATTTGCTTTTACTCTGTACAATATTTAGCAGTTAAAAATGTCTCAGCAAATATAATAAGTCAGACTCTTTCTCCACATGACCTACCCTATATATGCTGCTCTGTCTTCACAAAGTCGGGTCAAATAGCAAATATAGTGCCCAGAAGAGTGACCAGAAAAGTATGGGGAAACCTGTTTTGGATAATCCTGAGATCTAGCAAGTATGGCAGGCACGATACCCTGGACAGGCCAAGATGAATCTCTCCATCACCCACAGCTTTGCTGAGGTGAAGACCAGCTGGCTGGCCAGCTGTGGATGTGGTGTCCAGAGTGCCTTTCTCTGCACTGCAGCAGAGGAGCAGGTCCAGAGGATGTGTTTGAAGAATGCCAGTGCCATGGCACTGCCTCACAGCTACAGAGCACACACCAGGCACCCTCTCAGTGGCTGCATTCCTTATGCTACTTCAGCCATTCACCTGCCCACTGTCTGTCCCTGCAGTGGTCACATCTGAGACTCCAGTTCTCCCAAGAACTGTGCATGGCTGCTCCCTGACAATGCACTTTTGCTGTCTCCCTTTCTGTGCTCATGTTCTCTTCATCTCTTTCATTTAATTTTTCTCTCACCTTGATTTCCTTCTCTTTATTTTACAGTAGGGCATTAACTATTAATGTAAGAAGTCTAACACTTGTTGAAAGGTACAAGTGTCCTAGGGGACTAGGTGTTACAGGCCATGTGGCTTTTGGCCTCTGAAAGGTACCCAGTGAAAGTCCTCTGATTCTTTCCACATTCATGGTATGGTTGCCTGCAACTCCATGGATGCAGTTCCAATCAATCCAGAGGCACAATACCCTTAAGCTGTGTTTTGAAGGGAAATATGGGGATGGGGAGTCACTGTTTCAAAAGCTCTGTTGCTAGTTTGGAATGCAGACACTGTTAAAGGACTGTTCTGAGAAATAAAGACAGCACATTAGTCAAGGGCTATGGACTAGAGCTGTGTACATTTGAAGGGGAGAAAACATATTATATGCATGCATCAATGTCAGGTGATTAAATTAATCAGGGCAAACCCTCAGCTGGGGATGGATGGATGGATGGATGGATGGATGGATGGATGGATGGATGGATGGATGGATGGATGGATGGATGGATGGATGGATGGATGGATGGATGGATGGATGGATGATGTTCCTGCTGCTACAGTGATGAGCACCATCTGAATAGCTGGCTCATGATACTTTTAAAGGTAGGGCTAAGGCTGAAGTGACCTTTCCACCACAGCTAACCAAATAAGGGGCAGATTATTTTACAGCAGGCCTTTGAAAATGTAGAATTCATCAACTCATGATGCCACTCTAATATTTTCAGTGTCCCAATCCTTAAGGTCAAATGATGAAATGACAACACATGTAAACGCATGCCATTTTAGTTCTCACTGAGCTTAAAAATCTATTCTGAAAA
Source organism: Notiomystis cincta (assembly GCA_013398075.1). Classification (NCBI taxonomy): domain Eukaryota; kingdom Metazoa; phylum Chordata; class Aves; order Passeriformes; family Notiomystidae; genus Notiomystis; species Notiomystis cincta. The sequence goes on along the minus strand of VZRX01017249.1, from coordinate 9,590 downwards.
GGCAAAATAGGTCAAACAACATTTAAAGTCTAAAAAAATGTTTCTTCAAACAGAAGCTGGGAGGCAAAAAAAAGATTATCCCTTTTTCTTTAAATCTCATCATTCTTTACCTTGGCCTCATGATTTTTGAGATCTGACCCATTGATTTTTAATACTTGTGTATTGAATATGTGGCATAGGCTCACAAACATTAACACAATAATATAGCCAGAAATATTCCTTTGTTAGTGTGGAGCTTGACCTTGGCTGGACACCAGGTGCTCACCAAGCTGCTCTACCACTCCCCATGGCAGCTGGACAGGAGAAAATAAGACACAAAGCAGCTCATAGGTTGAGATAGGGCAGTTTACTACAGCAAAAGTTTGCATGCTCTTACACAAAGAGAAAAAAAGTTTATTTTCTATTTCCCATCCATAAGTGATGTTCAGCCACTTCCTGAGAAACAGGGCCTCAGCACCTGTACTGGTTGCTCCAGAAGGCAAACACTGCATGTAACAAATCCCCCCCGTTCCTTCTCCTTTCCTTCGCTTTTATATCTGAGCTGATGTCATATGGTATAGAATATCCCTTTGGTCAATTTGGATCAGCTGTGCCCCCTCCCAGGATCTTACCCACTCCCAGTACCTTGGGGGATGGGGAGGGGGGGAAGTTGAGACACATCACTGATGCTGTGCCAGCCCTGTCCAGCAGTAGCCAAAACACTGGTGTGTTATCCACACCTTGCTAGCTGCCAGTGCATCACACAGCACTGTGGGGGCTGCTGTGGGGAACATCAACTCCAGCTCAGCCAGACCCAGGATAGTTAGAGATATTCATGTGAGTGTTTGGTATCTCTTACAGTCTCCTTCCTTTTACATTCCCAACCCAAAGAAAAAAGTCCTGAAAGCAAATGTTTTTGCCTTCCTGATATGAGGAGCTGTTTTGTTGCTATATCAAAGGTCATTGTTATTATTAACTGCCTCTTTTGTCTTTCAAATTGTTCCATGAGAACTGCTTTTATATGAGCTTCATTTCTCTGTTATTAATTTTATGAGAGGAAATGTAATGGCTGTCAAAGGGAGGTTCTGGCACAGCCAGTGCTGAAAGAAACACAGATGGCAGAGGAATAGTTAAGGAGCAGTAGTCCTGGGGGACTAAGGGGCATGAAAATGAAGGAAAGATGAAGCCACTTCAGTCCATATGATTTTTTTGAGAGTCAAATCTCTGCTTTCAGCCTCATTTTGGTTGTTCCCAGGAATGCTGACACTCATTTTCTTCAACTTTCTGCCTTTTTCGCCTTGCACTTTAACAGCCTGTCTCAAAGGGTGTTAATGAAGTACAAATAAGTTTTGTCTGTGGAAAAGAACCCTGCAGAAAATACCATGTGTGGGAAGTGATCCTTCCCAACACCTGCATGTCCCCTCCGAACCAAGGGCTGAGCTAGCTGGAGTATGTTATGAGTGATACACAGATGATCAGTGAGCTCTTTGCTTGGCATCCCTTTTTCATTATGCTGCCATTTTAGAGAAATGTTTTTATAGCCTCTGCTTGATTTTTCATCAGATCCCTTCCTCCCTGTGATTCCTCCCTTCCTGCTTCCTACAGAATGTGGCCAGCTGGTTACTGCTAAATTTAAACAAAGATGTGCTACTTGTAACTCTCTTTGCTTCATGCACAAAATATTACTAGCCTAACTCATCTAGCAAGAAGTACTTCTATTTTGATGTGCTCAGAAACTGTAAGCCCAGATGAAGGTCAATGAAGGCTGTTGCATAGATAGATCGTGCTGACAGGGAGTGCTCTAACTGGTTTTTTGCAGCAAAGTGCTTATTCAGTGAACTGGGAAATTTGAGGGGTACATGTGAATACTGTTCAATATGTGGGAGCTTGATGGACACTTAAAATTGGGTGCCCAAGGGAAGTCCAGCGAGCAGCTCCAAGAGCAGCAGCAAAGCCTGGCTCAGATCTCCATCAGTGCTGTAATTCTGCCATGCTGGTGCACAACAAAACACCCAGTGTGTCCTGTGAAATAGAAATCCTCCTTTCTAGTCAGCTCTAATTACAGCAGCAGACCGTGTTTAAACAACCCATAAAACAGGGCATCAACAAAGAGGGGACTCCTCGCATCTCAGAGATTCATGCAGCATCCAAGAGCTCAAACATCAAGGAGAAAACAGCAGGTAGTTTAACTCCCAAGATCTCTCCCCTGCTGTTGTTATCATTGACAATGAAGGCAGTGTTGTAAGTGCAGAGTGCAATGGACAATTCATGCACTTACCATAACTTGCGCTCCAGCGACAGGCGCGTGATTTTCTGAAGAAATGATGACAGGATCAAACATATTCTGGCAGATACTCACAAAATCAGAGCCCCTTTCACTCAGTAAATGACCGTGAAAATGCTTTGAAGATGACAATAAAAAGTTATTTAATCATGTTCAAAACAGAAGCACCTGCCAAGTCAATATGTCATTTTTTTTCCATGATTGGCTGATACAGTGACAATAGTGAAAAATGCAAAGTGAGGCTGTTAGGAGCAGCTACTGGCCTGATTCCATGGTAGGCATTGCCTGATGGTGGAGAGAGAGAGCAAGGAAAGAGGAAAGGAAAAGCAAGACAGTCACACATACATCTCCTCAGCCTCCTGATTTTTCAACTCTTTCCCCAGCTGTTTCAAGGTGCCCTTGGAAGCCTAGTCTGAAGATGTCCTTAGCAGCCCCCATTTTCTGCAAAGTCAGTGCCAGAGGGAGAAAGGACAGTGACCAGAAGGAGACCTAAGACAGTGTGGGTGATTTTCATGCTGCCATAGCACAGGGGAAAAGGTACTGGGGAGAAGGGTGAGGATCTGGCCTTGTGGTATCATCCCTGCCTTAGGATACCTGCAAACTGGTAGGTGGGTGCTGCTAGAAATAGAGACACAGAGTGTTATGTGCAGCTGGGCACAGATTTTTCAGGCAGCCCAGGAGAGCCAGCACCCACCATCAGCAGTGAGGGCTATGGGGCCACACCTTGCAGCAAACAAGAGCCTGTATTTTGCACAGCCTCACCAGTACCCTTGCAGCTGCACCTGCCCCAAATTCAGCAAGTCTTCTAGGCAAGCCTTGTACCTGGTGGCTGGCAAGTGCAACTGTAGCATTGAAGAACTTTCTAGCTATACCTGATGCAAATCCCTCTTTTTGACACTGATTGAATGGGTCCTGTCATGGTTATCTGAAAGCAAAGTAGCCCAGGAGTGGTGATAATTTGCATTCTGGTACCTGAAGTCCACCAACAAATATAAATGTTCATACTTAAAGGTCAGAAGGGTCAGTTCTGACTAAGCACTGTCATCTCTAATACACTGTGAGCCATGGGGATCCCTGGAATTCATTCTCAGCACAAGGCCAGCATCTATGATTAAATGAGAATTTTTTGCTCAAATATCCCATGAAATTCTTTCAGAGTCAGGGATTTTGTCACCAAATCCTGGCAAAAAGGCCTTATTATTCTACTAGTTAGGAGTTGCAACAAATTTCAGAGTAGGTTTTGTCTAACTGTTGGACCTCATTAAACACTTTGCCAGCTGAACAGAAAGTCCTTTTATGCCCAAGATTGTGTTTGCTGTGTGAATGCTTTTACTCAGGTTGCTTCACCAGTCTCTTTGGTAAGCTAGAGCAGGCAGGACACCTACCCCAGCCTTCACTCCACAGGATGATGGCCAAGCATTCACCTTTCCTGCAGTTCTTCCACAATGGCTCTTGAGTGCTTCAGCATCTTTTTAAAATGTAAACACCAGAACAGTATTCCTGTAGTGTCCTGAAATTTCAGTGCACTCAAAACTCAGCTCTCTGTTGCCAAAGGAATATTTAAACTATGGTACTTAAAGCCAAAAACAATAATGAAGTCTAGGTTTCTTTGACGTATAGATAAAGTTACTTTTAAGTAGCCAAATTTGAATACAAAAATGTGGCAGTATTCACACATGTACACATTGGTACTGTGAAAACTGGTTGGATAATTGAGTCAGAAGGTTACACTGAAGTAAAATTATTTCCCTACTATCATTATATTAGACATGAGTGAAGAAAATAGAGTTCTAAATTTCTGGTTTAAAAATAAAATATGAAGGAGGGAAGAATATTAACATAATCTCAGCCACCAGTAGAAGGCAGGTAAACCATGCACAGAGGAAATACTTGTGGTGATGGCAAAGCAATCATTATGGGTAATATTGCATTTTGCAAAAAGCAGATGTATCCAATTAGGAGCTCTACACAAATGCACACAAACCCCAGGTTTTTTCTCTCCAGATCGATATTTTAGTATATTTTAAGTGGCTATATTTATGATAAAAATCATGGTTTTATGAGTAAAATCATGGTTAGTGTTGAGTATCATAAAGTCATTATCTTAGTAGCAAATCTCCCCATCCACTCAAACAGGGAGACAAGGACATAAGAAGAAAACTGCATTCCCAGTGTAAGAAGTCAGATGCTTCCTGCCAACAAATATTGCAAAGTCAAACACTGTGACTGTAGGAAATGTCAAGAAACCATTTTTGTCCTCACTATGAACGAATGAGCAGGGCAGTCCTGCATGGGAGATGCCCATGGTGAGGAATTTGGCTGACTGTTCAAAAGCAGCATGGACAGTCCCATGAAAATACACCCTTTGCACTGAAATTGGTGAGATTTATTCTTTTAATTGTTGTTACTGGTTTTCCTATGCTTTTTGCTGTGTCTCTCTGTTCCTTTTCTCTTTTAAAGTATCCTTTATCTAGAACCAAATTCTGTCAGATTCTGAAGAGGATATCTAACTCTGATGTTGAAGAATTAGATTGAGCCTGTAAAGTAAATGATTAGGTCTCCTTTTAAGCAGGAAGGCAGCTTGAGATGAGTGGATGTCAGAAATGGACTTTTCTCCATACTGGTCCTGAATATTTAAAAAGTTATAGCTGCATTCTGGAGAGATTTTTGCTTTTTCCAGAACACTTTATAATCTCTTTTAAATAGAAAAGCACTGGAGAAAACAGGATTAAAACTGGCACAACTGCCAACATCCTTGGTCTAGAGAGCTGATTTCCTTCATCATTCAGAAGGCCATTGTGAGCCTGAACATGATAAAAAGCAAGCTTATCTCATAGCTCAGTAATCTGTGCTTAGTGGCAGACAGAGATCTCTTAGGCTTGTTACACCTAGTAGATGTGTAGATTTTTAAATCATTTTAATAGTGTTACTGTTGATCTGAGCTACTCTGCTCCTGAGTGTTTCTTGAGCTCTGTGCTTGAGCAACTTTTCTGCTATGGGTAACTCTCCATCCATTGCCTCCTTTCCCTCAGGAAGTTTGCTTTAAACTGAGTGCCATGGTTTAACTCCAGCCAGCAACCAAGCATCACCCAGCCAGTTGCTCATTCTACTACTCAGGGGATGGGAGAGAGAATACAAAGGAAAAAGTGAGAAAATTCATGGGTTGAGGTAAAGGCAGTTTAAGAGGCAAAGCAAAAGTCACCCTCACAAACAAAGCAAAACAATTCACTACTTCCCATGGGCAGGCAGGTATTCATCAGGGCTCCATCACATATAACAGTTACTGGGGAAGACAAATTCCAGAGCTCTGAACAACCCCTCTTCCTCCTTCTTCCTCCAGCTTTATATGCTGAGCATGATGCCCTATGGCATGGGATACCCTTGGATCTGTGGGGGTCACCTGTCCCAGCTGTGTCTCCTCACACATTCTTGTGCACCCACAGCCTTCTTGCTGCTGGAGCAGTATGAAAAACATGTATGAAAAGTATGAAAAGACCATGATGCAGTACAAGCACTGCTCTGCAATAACAAAAAGAAATTGATGTTATAAGCACCATTTTCAGCACAAATTCAGAGCAGCCCCATACTAGCTACTGTAAGGAAATTAACTTTATCCCAACCAAAACCAGCACAGTGAGTCAGAAGCCTCCTGAAAGTTACATGAGGTGTCTGGGGTCCATCTGTCATTGCTGATACTGGTACTTGATTTTTTGTCTAATTTTTTTTAAATATCTAGTAAGTGGAGTGGAGTCTTTGTTTTGCAATTCTTTGTTCATGGCAGGAATTCTGGAATGATTTCACTGCTGGCCAATATGTATGGGACTGGTCCAGTGCTCAAGGGTTGGAAGCAATATGTGAAGAAAAGGAAATTACATTGCCTGGGCTTTTGAAGAAAAGGCTCAGTACCATTACTAAGGCTCATAACCTGCTATTCCTTGTATCTTAGCTGTTCCCATTTCTCAAGAAGCAGCAGCTATCAGGCACTCAAGTCCAGTAAGACACTATCTTAAACAGTGAACTGTGACTCCTGAAGGTCACTGAGTACAGGGAGAGTCAGAACGATGCTTCTCCACAAATAGAGTTGGACATCACCTGTTTCTGAAAGCAAAGTGAGCTTACTGTGATCCCAGAGCATCAGCTGGGCTCTCAGCAAGGGTGGAAGGCCTATTCCTATCAAATGCTAGGAGGTACAAGAGGATGAAATTCCAAAAGTTTCAACAGACCTGACCTGCACTTAGTTAACAGAGTCCAGATGGGTCATTAACCAAGACATACATAGTACAAGGCTGCCTGGAGCCTTTCCTAAGTCAGTGACAAGAGAATTTGGAGCATGGCAGAGTTCTGCTTCAGAGGTGATGTTTTTCATCTGTTGTAATGTTTAAAATGCGTGGTGTGTGTATATATACAAAGATGAATGAATGATGGATATGCATTGGCAGGGACACACTCAACTTGTTCATGAAGTTCCACAAAGAGGTTTGATCATATGCTCTTTCAGAAGTATTGTCCACAAAATAGAGGCAATCTGGTGACTTTAATGTCTTAGTTCTAAGTTAACAAATGTGTGCCCAGAGGCTCCCACTGAAACAGGGCTGGGCCTTTGCAAAGTCAATAGTTTATTTACTGACTAAGAATAAAGCACCTAGGATTATGTTTGAAGATGTTAGCAATGCTTTTCAGGAGCTGAAGATGGCATTAGGTCTTGATCATGGTATGCTTATTCATTAGTTTCAATTGAAATTCACAGGCCTGTTTGCAGGGTGAAAGTAACAGTGAGACCTGGTGGGGAAAAAGAGAAAAGGCAGAAACTATGCATTCACCCCTTTGAGGAGGAGACAAAAAACCCCAAACCAAAAACTGAGATGATTTTGTGCCTTAAAACAAGTCAAAGTAACAGAAAATACACTGAAATGTGCTAAGTTTCTCTTGCCCTAAAGATGTTATCAATGGCACTTGTTAAGAAGTATCTCCTAGATACAGCTTAACCATTGGTAAAGTTAACTATTTTCCTTGCTAAATGCGCTTAAAATTTAGACAGATTCATTTGTTTCTGTGAGGAAAAAGCAATATTTTCAGTCCCACTCCCTTCACAAGACTTTTTCTTTACTGTAAATCTCCACAGACTGTGGAATCAGGTGACATTGCAGACAGTGATCAGAGAAAATCACTGCAGCCTGGGATTGGGAAGGGACATCCTCTATCATTACCTGGATGTACAGTAGCTCATAAAAGCAGTAATTTAAGGAAGCTCTCCTGTTTAAAGAGCCTTTCTATGGCTGTGTGTGGGCTCCTGGACAGGAGAGCAGCTCAGATGAGCAAGGAGTCAGGGAAGGACCCTTCCAGGTGGGATGCTGCAAACACTCAGGCAGCTGACAGATTTGTGCTGAGGAGGAGCAGTCTTGTCCCGTTGTCTTTGTTTCCTTTACTAATGACGTTATCACAGTATTTCCACAGATGATCCTGCTGCATAGCTGGGTGGCAAAGGGTTAAATCGGCTGGCAGCATCTGTACTTTTAAAACTACATGTGACAAAGTCCATTGCTTGAAGTCTGAGTCCTGTCTCCCCCCACCCCTCCCCAGCTTCCAGTAATCATTTATTATAAAGGGGTTTTATGATACAAATTTGATAATCTCCCATACACATTGGCACTGTTCTAATTGGAGTTGTAAGCCCATAAAATTCAAGCCCTTTGTTTTCATGAAGGCCACAAGGTTTTAAAAGATGCTATTGTACCGCCTAAAACCCATAAAATTGTCACTAGGGACTGATTAAACAGTCCTGAATTGAAACAGTGCGGATTTTGTCTAGGTCCTTTTCATGCACAACAATGCTCTTTTCAACCTCCAAGACAAAAGGAGGTTTAAGGAGCGATTCTCTGGGAGATTCTTCTAAGATAACCCCATCCATATGGGAGACAAGGTGGCCAGCAGCTGAGACGAAAAAAAAAGATTTCGGATGGCAGGAGGAAAAATAAAGGGAAAGGGGCGGGGGAAAGACAACAACAACAACAAAAAATCAAAACCCAACAACCAACCAACCGATAAAACCAAACCCAGGTGACACAGAAGCTGTGTTTCCCCAGGTCCTTCCCGCACAGCCCAGAGGCCTGATCCGCTCTGTGCCTCCGTCGTGGCCCCCTGTGCAAGCAGGGAAGGAGATGCAGGTGGGAGGACTGGAGTCCCTTCATTCTCCCCAGCCTGTCCTGCCCTGCAGCTGGGTCTGTTCCTCCCGCACCGAGGACAGAGGCGACACGGAGCCGCCCAGGTGGAGGGTGCAAAGCCCTGGGTAAAGTAGGGCTGGGAGGAGAGCGGGGCCATCCTGGAGGGGGAGCCTGCCAAAATCATCCACGGAAACCGGTGTGCGCTTTGGGTCGCCTCCTCATCTGCGACTGCAGCACCTCCCAGCTTCGCTCCCTGTGGGCTCCCCGGGATGTGTAGGCAGCACCGCATTCCAGGGGCATACCTCGTCCAAAATTATCCCCTTCCAGGAAATAAATAAAAAAATGCATAATAAAACCCTCACTCAAATATCTTCTGCGGCTCCCTTCCCATGGACACCCTTTCCTCGGTGGCCACGTTGTCTGCATCAGTCCCCGTGGGGTCTTTGCCCCAAATATTTCCTCGGCGTTTGTGGTCCGCAGGTGCCGTCGGAGGGATGGAAGCAACCAGTCTAGTCCATATTTCAGGGACCTGGGTTTACCTTTGTGGAGGTTTTTAAGGCTTATCCCCCATCAATGGTTGGCAAATATATATATATATATATCATTATTTTCACCCCAAAGTAATAAAATCGATAGTTTATCAAATTGTTTCAAAACATAATTTTCTTGGCTATCCTTCCCCAGTCGAAATTTGGAACGGTTTCAGACTAACAGAAAAATTGGCTTAATTCTGGTTCCCGCCTTAGTGGCTCTATGGAAGACATCGCTGTTTAAAACGCAAAGTCGTGCGTGGGGAGCGGGAGTCTCCGGAGCGGGAGACTCCGGGCTCACGCTTCCCGTAGGAATTATCACCGCGTTTACAGTGAGACGCTTGCAGCAAACTTTATTCGCCGTTTACCGGCTCATGTAGATAAAATAAACGAACTTGAAAATCAAATTCGACTGGCGCTATCAAGACAAGTATTTAAGGTTTTATAGAACAGAAGGCAATCCTACGAAACAGTCCCAATCGTCACAACTACACTTCTCCGCCGGGAAAAATTTATTTGCCAAAAATCATTTTATTAGTCACTTGAAGAGTCAGCTATTTTAAAATACACTAGGTCGCTAGGATGATCATTAATTTTTAACAAGGATTCTCTCGAACAGGAGGAGGAGGAGGAGGA
>VZRX01017248.1:0-57325 GCA_013398075.1 Notiomystis cincta | reverse complement strand
GAGATGGTCCGGGGCTGCCAGGGCAGCGGCCTCGGGCGTGCAGCGGGACACGGAGACTGCGGGAGCGCACGGAGTGGGGGTCCCGCAGGGCGGGGGCCTGGGAGTGCGGAGCAGAGCTGAGGGCTGGGCTGCGGGCGGCGGGGCCGTGGCTCGCAGGGCTCCCCGTGTGCAGGGTGGAGAAGGGGACGCGTCTCGGGTCCCTTGGGACGCGGTGTCTTGGCGCTGGCACTCGTCTCGTGGCAAAGGGCATCGAGCTGGGGTTGTGTCCCCGGGAGAGCTGAAAGGGAGGAATGGGATGGGAGCGGGCTCTGGGAGATGATTCCCCCATGTAGCGTGTCCTTGGGGGAATCCTGGGGACAGGGAATGCTCAGCCCCTGCACCAGGGAGGAAAGGGGCCCTTGGGGTTCTGGAGCCGTGGAGACACGGGGGGTACACCGGGAGCAGGGAGCCTGATGGGTCCGGAGGGAGCCGGGCCTGGGTAAGGGCATCCTCTGGGAAGGTGCAGAGCCGGGTGTGGAGAGGTTCCAGGTTGGTCTGTGCGTTTTACAGGGACCCTTGGTGCAAGGATGCTGTGCTGCAGTAAGGGGAAAGCCTGAGAGGTGTTTATTCCTCAGCTCTGCTCTGTGGGGCTGCAGCTCCTCTCATCCTCTTCCTCCCACCGTTGTGGCTCTGTGTGCTGTGTTTGTTATTTCAGTCCTGTCCCAGCTCCCAAGGTCTGCCTTGCTGTGCTCAGGCTGTCTCCAAACATTGCCACCCTGCCAGGTGCTGCCGCTGCCAGCACATGAAGTCATGTGTATTTTCCTGTTTGCTCTCTGTTTGTAATACCAGTGAGGGCACAGGGGTGAAAGATTTGGGGGTGGCAGTGGCTGCCTGCAGTGGGATCTGGTGGAATGCCTGAAACCTTGCAGGAATGGATTTGTGCCTTATCAGCACTATCCAGGAACCTTTGGACAACACCAAGGCTGAACCTGGAAAATGTAAAGCAAAGCATTCTGATTTCATAGTTCAGCACTGTCCCAATAATTTAACATTGGTTTTAGGAGACAGGCTAATGAAATGATGTTAATTCTTTTCTTATACTCCTCTAGTGACACAGAGCCCTCATGGATGTTTGTGTGTTTAATGAATGGTTTGCAAATTTTCACTCATTAATTATTCTAATAAATTATAATCCTGGCAAAATGTGTATCTGGAAATATATGTCACTTTTAACTGTGGGCTAGGTTGGCTTGTAAAAGACCCTCTAAATAAGGCCTGATGGGGAAATACATTTATTTATCAAATTCACATCTGCTCCTTGGATTTTCTTTCCAGTAAATAAAGCAATGTTCAAAAGCTCAGCTGAAATTTCAGGAAACAGTGGAATTTATATGGTTAAAACTGAACTGGACAGGAAGGGAAGGTATCAAAACAACACTTTTGTCTGTGGCCTTTAGCTTACTATCAGGTGAGAGGTGCATAAACCCAATTTTGATTATTTTTGCATATAGTTTTCTTCTGTTTCCCACCAAGCAGTGTCAGAGAGTGCCTTGGTGGCTGCTGGTGTGGCCAAGCAGGATCGTGTTCCAAAGGCAGGTGCCCAGGATGTGCTGGACTGATAAGGGGCAGCTCCTGGCCAAAGTCTTCTTACCATGGTGAAACTGATACTGAATCTTTCAACCAGCTCTGGTTTTCCAAGCATTTCCTAGCTGGGTTTCTCAGGCTGTTTGTGGTGCTTTGCATTGCTCTGCAATGAGTGAGTAGTTGTACACATGAATATAAAATCAGGCATTATTGTGTGGGTAAACATCAGGTGTTGGTATATAAATATGCATTCAAAACTTAAAATATTCTGTACTGTGTTTCTGCACAGCCATACACTGGTGACTATGTGATAGTCAAACATAAAATGTCATCACTTTTTGTAATCTTTTCCAAAACCAAAGCAGTTCCCATCTGAGGTCAGTGTTTAAGTGTGTGTTTGTGTCTGCCTGAGTCTTGTTGTGAGGCTGCATGTCCCAAAAACAGGACAAGAGCACGTGTGCCTTGCTGGTTGATTCACTCTGAAGTCTATTGATGATCATGGAATCACAGAATATCCTGAGCTGGAAGAGATTCCCCAAGGAGCATCCAAATCCAGCATGATGCTCTAGAAGAACAGGGAAACTTCAGCTTGGTGGCAGCTGCATGTGCAGAACTCCTTCTGTTTTTAGGAATGCACAGCAGTGCAGAGACAGGAAAGAACCCTGAAATACTCAGAACAGAGAGGAGAAGCTGCTCTCTGGGAGAAGCTGCTGTTGCAGTGCTTTGTTTTGGCCATTTTTTCCCTTCTCCTGGATGTGAGGATCAGCCTGGCTGTGTCCCAAGTTGGATGGAGCCCTCAGCCCATGCAGTGTTGATGTCTTGCTGTGCCCTGCTCTGGGCCAGCTCAGCTGTAGATTAGTCTGAAAACACTCTGTGATTATTCCAAGTGTCCAGAGGACCTGTCTGCCTGAAAGTGGAGTGGCTTTTGCTGCTGGTGGAGAGCTGGGATGAAGCAGGAATTGTGTAACACTGACACGACTGTCAGAGCTGTTGTCCTTTTAGCATTGCAACTGTTGGGGTAAACAAAGTCTCTGGATTGCTTCCTTGGCAAGGAGAGGGTTGCAGTCACTTCCATGTTTTCTATAAATAGGAGATTGCTGATCTCTGCAGCAGGAGCAGAATTAAAGCTCGTGTCACCCTGGCTGCTGGCCTGACCTGCCTTGATTAACACCTTACAGTCCATTTTTAATCTTTCATCTTCAACCACAACAGGGCAAGTGCAGCAGAACACCTGGGAGCAGACCAGTAATGCAGAATAACCAGTTCTAGAGCTTGGAAGAAAAGGCTTTTGTTTGTGAAAACAACCTCCAGCAGCTTTTGGGCCTGCTGGAAAATGTCAGCCAAGGTGCTGACATTTCTGACCTTCAGGTGGGTGAGGAAAGAGGTGCTATGGAGGAGAGTAGGGAAAGGAGGGTGAGAAATGTGGTTTGTGCACTCAGTGAGGAGGCTTTTGGATGGGGTTCAGCTCCTAAAATATTCCAAGGAATCCATGCAGGAGTTTGAGACACAAATGCTGCCACAAAAGGAACCATTTCTTGCAGTGCTGCATCTTAGTAAAGGTGAAGGTGGCTTTCATAAGTCACAAGGCTCCAGCCTCCCTTTGTGTGAGGTGAAAACGCTGTGAAGTGTCTTAGTCTGTGGCTTTTCTTCATCTCTGATGACCTTTCCTGGCCTTTAAACTACAACCTGGCAGTGGCTGGCTGTTCCCCACTGCTCAGGCAGGTGCTCAGCACTCCCAGCCACCCTTCAGGGAGTCTCAGACCTGTACAAGCTGCACACCTGATGCTGCCCATCTTCTGCTTTAGGGTTTCCACAAGTGTTTGCATTTGTTGCAGATCCAATCTCCTTTTCCTGGGTGGTGACTCCCAGCCTTCCTCTGGGAGAAGTGTTTGGGAGAGGCCTGGGTGTGTTTTAATTTGATTGCTCAGCCTTTGGAAACAAGAAGCCAGTCCCAAATTTGTCCACCTGGTATTTCAGAGGTGCTGAGAATCTCCCATTTTTGTGGTACCTGGAATAATCCAGTGAGTTTTTACCCTCTCTGTTCTGTGTCCAGCCTTGTGAATGTGCATTTATCCAGGGATAATTGGAGGATTTGATTAGCCAGGACACAGGGGAAGTTCAGTAATGGTGAAGGGGATCAAGCTCTGCCAGACATCCTCATTTCCTCAAAATTGTGGATGTGCACACACAGCTTCCAGCAGCTCCCTGGCATTGCCACGCTGGGAAAGGCAGCAGAAAAGCAGGAATTTGGGCTTTGATATGAGCACAGGGGTTCTCCCAACCTGGGATGGAAGAACCTTGTTTGTTTTGTAAATTCCAGCACGAGTTATGCAGGGTGGGGGTGACACAGCTTCTTTTGGGGGGGAACAGGGAATGTGAGGCTTGGAAGTGGTGGGAGCAGGGCAGGGAATAAATGCCACTTACAGGAGTATTAGTGCAGCTCATAATAAATGGAAACTGCTTTAACAAGTCCTTTAAATTCCTGTGCATGTGACCATGGAAACAGCAGCGTGTCCCTGTGTTTGGGAAATCAGCACTTCTTATAAACCAGCAGCCTTTCCAGCTGGTCAGTGGGAACCTGAAAACCAATTTCCATCCTTCCTTTGGAAGCAGGATTAAGTAGCCATTTTCCAAGGGTGTGAATTTCAGTGACTATTAACTCCTTAAAATAAAAATACTTTACTCAGTGAGCTACTGCACTGAGATGCAATTCCTTAAAATAGATTTAATTGCACTGAAGTGGAATTTTCCAGGAAGCTTGAGCCCTTCAGATCTTTCTTGGAAAGGGATTTCTGCTCTCTGTAAAGAAAGCCTTCCCAGTTTTATTTTTTTCTCATTATCTTGAAGCTCTGCTTGCTGTTAATTTATGTCCCTCTTGCCTTCTGGCTTAAAAAGAGATGGCCTTTCTTGCTTATGATATTTGGAGGGGTTTTTCTTAGGCACTGTGAGCCAAAACATTGATTTTTCCCCATGAAATGGCCATCCTGGTGTGAACAGCTGGGTCAGAGGAGCTGCAGTAATGCACTTATGGAGCTCAGCTGGCACTGTGGCATTTTCACTCTCTGTAGCTGTTTGCTGACCAAAACAGGATAAGAATTAGTTATGAAATGAGTGTTAAAGCACATTAGGATGAGATTTCTTTTTTTCCCCTTGGTAATCTTGGATATCTAATGACAAATAACATGTAGCAATACAGAAATCCAAGACTTTTGTATTACTTAAAGGAATTTGTTATTCGACTCTTTCCAGGAAAGATTGGAATTACAACCCCTTTAATAATGAAAATTTCACTGCAGGTTATCAGGGGCCCTTGCATGAAGCTTTGACATCAAATCCCTTCCCACCCTGTTATTTGGTAGCTGCTGCTGGTGGATCTCCCATGGCACTCACTTGAGTGATGGATGAATCAGGGAGAAAACTTTGGGGGAAATCAGCACCTCGTGTGGGAAGAGGGAGTGTCACTCCTGGTGCTGTTAGAGTTTCCATTTGGGCAGGATCCTCCTGTTCCCATGCAGAGTAAATCCCTTCCCTGACTGCTGCAGTGGGAAGGGCTCACCCCACCTGTCCTGGGGCCAGGAGAGTGTTTCTCTACAGGGACAAGAGTCACCTGTTCCCAAGCCACGCTGTCCCTGCCCTTTTCCAAGGACTTTCCCATCAGCTGGGGACACTCCAGTTGTTCCCACATCCCTTTGATGTATTTCCCCACCCCACTCTCACTGCTGGAAAGCCTGGAGGGCTCTGCCAGGGTGGATCTGCATTCCCAGGTTCCCTTGGAGCTCTGGTTTCATGGCCCTGCAGGACACAGGCGGCTCAGCTGGCACTGACCCAGCACTAAATGGTTTGTTTGTGCTGGACTCTTCTTCCTGCTCGTCTGGGCCCTGCTAATTGTGCTTCCTCAGCCCACCTCAGGGCTGAGAACCCTCAGAGCTTCCTCTGGCTTTTCCTCTGGAAGTCAGCAGGAATTCTGCTGCTGCCCTTGGCGTTTTCTGATGAAGGGCAGCGTGTTTGCTGTGCCTCGTGCCCCCCTCACCTTTGCTGCCCTTGTGAGCAGGACTTGTATTCCCTGGAGACAGGCTGCCAATAACCCCTGCCTGTGCTTTCTCATCCTGGGCTTGTATTTCTAGTCAGCAGGAGGCTGAATTAATTCAGGGAAACTCCTGCTTTTCTCATATTTGAAACCTGAATTCTGCCCTGCAGCAGATTTCCAGCGTTAGGTGGTGCTTCACAGCCACAGTTGGTAATTCAAGGATGCTCAGGCGAGGATAAATTTCATATTTAATGGCTTGATGAGGGTCTGCAGAGATGCATATTTGTGTCACAACTCTGGCAGATGTTTGTGCTGCTGAGGGAAGCTGCTGTTTGATCTGTGCTGTTGATGACTTTGATGTCAAGGAGGGCAGTTTGCTGTTCTGAGATCTATCGGGGTCACTGCAGCAGGGTGGCATTGTCACCGCTGATTTTTTTGGGATCTCCCTCCTCTCATTTCCTCCCTCTGCTCTTCTGAGGATTTCTGGCATCGAGACATTAGTACTTGCTTTTTTTTTTTAAATTTTTTTTGAAGTTTCTTAGAAGTTCAACATCGACTTCCTGAAAATGAAAGGGGAGAATCTCATTTTCTGCTTCAAAGCTGCTCCGAGATCTCCGACTCCCTTTGTTTTTGGGGAGTTCTGGAAGCAATCAAAGGCATCTGACTGTACAACAGCCCTGTCTCAATCTGATCTGCTTTCAAGTGTAACCATATTTGTACATGCTGGGGCCTGTTTTATGTCTCCATTTCATTCTTTTTTCAAGTCTGTGACCTTTCCTTTAGCATCCTAATGAGCAGTTTTCCCTGTTGGGTACCTCAGTGGGAGCAGATAATTGCTCTGCACAGCGGAGATTTGCTGGAAACAGGCACACAATCCCTGCTGGAATGGGGATGTCTCCCACATTTCCCACTCTTCCTGGCCGAGGTGTGAGCAGCTGTGACTCTGCTGGCTGTGTGTTTGTGCCTTATGGTGGGTTGTGAAGTGTCTTGCAATGAAATTGCATCCAGTTTTTAAAGCAAAAATAAGATTCTTGGTCTGCTTTGGCAGCTTCAAGAATGCACCTGATCAGATCTCAGTAGCTGATACAAAGACTCTCTTTTTGTGCTGGAGTTGACCCTTTTTTCCCCTGATTTTGCAGAATATGGAGTGTGTGAAAACCTGAGGAAGCTGGAGATCACAGGAGTGTCCTGTCGAGATGTTTACGCCAAACGTAAGTGATAAACCCAACCCAAACCTTGCTTCACACCCATTTTGAGAGCACAGAAATGTTGAATATTTATTAAGCTTTGATGGCAGAAGTTGCTCAGACTGACCTGCAGGGGTTGCACTGGGAAGTTGACATGTTTGGAGTTTTATTTAATACCAAGAGTCAGGATTTCTGTGCCTCCCTCCTTTTTGGTGGGAAAAGAGCATGGAATTTAAATTTTTTATTAAAGTGTATTGGGGGTTTTTCATCCTGTTTTGCCATTTCAGATCTTGCTAAGGAATTAATGCGTATTTTTTCTAAGCTTTGATCTCAGTGAAAGGAAATGGCTGTAGGAGAGTGGGAAAGGGATGAACATTCCCTGAAGGAGGAGAACCTGGCAGGAGGTGTCAGTGTGTTTTGGGAATGTTTGTGAATGTGGGAACCTTCAGAAGCTTGAGGCAGCAATAACCTCAAGTATTGATCTTAAAGCTGGGAAGAAGAACAGGTAGAAAGACTTTAATCCCATCTTTAATAGATTCGCTGAGCATCCACAGGAAAATTACTTCATCACCTAATATCTGTCTTTCCATGTTATACACTGCACTAGGGATGGAACTGCCTCATTTTCCTGGCTGGGAGGGCTGGGTGATGCTGAGCCAGCACACAGATGTCCCCAGAGAAGTCCCAGTAACCCTCAAGGCCTCCCTTAATTGCCATTTAATCCCAGATCTGTGTGTGGCACTGGTGTGGTGGCAGCCACACAGCACATGCCAGGTCAGATGTTAGCTCTTCATTGCCATTTTCAAGTGGGACAACATCTCTTCATGACCTGTAGTCCTTTCCACTACGTAACTTCCATGGTTCAGAGATCTTTAAGTGAGATTTAGTGCTTTTTATGCACAAGTTGTGGGTAAAAATGGCCCTGCTGGCTCAGGACAGTGGTGACTCTCCAGCCCAGTATCTCCCAGCCATGGCTGTGGGCAGGGAGGCTGAGGAGAGGGCAAACCTGTGGGATATTTTCCTAACCATTCCCACTTTTTACAGAGTATAATCAGTTTGTTCATTTAATAACCTGCACTAGATCTGTCTCACATATAAGTTTCCATGAGGAGTTCTCAAATCCATTAGCAAAGAGTCCCACCTGATGTGTGAGAGCCACCCCATGATGGTGTGTCCTGCCTGTCTATGTGAGGTCTGTGTCCAGATCCATGCAGCAATCCCAAGCAGTGAGGGTTGCTCCGAGCTGGGAATGCTTGGCAGCCGTTCCTGGCTTTCAGGATGCACCATCTCAGCTCTCCTGCTCAGTTCTGCACTTTGCCCTATCCCAGGAGCAGTTTCCTGGTGGTGCCACCCCAATTTCTCTACTGTCCCATAAACCTCTTCAATGGCAGAGGAGTTAGTTTGGGATTACTGCATGGACTTTTCTGTTCACTGAGTGTGCTTCTGGGAGAAATGTGTGGGGAAATGGGAGCTGAGCTCGAGTGCCTGAAAGCAGAACTAATCCAAGGCCTGGGCTGCTGTCCATGGAGTTACTTGGTCTTCTTGAGGCAGCAGTGCAGAGTTTGAGGAGGGACTTTGATTCCACTTGGAATTCCCTGGATGCCATTTGTAAATAATGTCAGTGGGAATCTGGAACAAATTCTACGTGAGAAGTCCTGCTCACATGAGACTGAGGGCGATGGAAACAACCAGAAGCAGAGAGCTGGGCTTCCCTGCGTGGTCCAGATCCATGGAAGTGTTTGCTGGTCCCAGTGGAGCAGAGTTTGCTGGCACTCACCCTGCTCTGTCTGTTCAGGTATAAACCCACGGGTGAAGTCGGGGCGCTTTATGAAAATCCTGCCCGACTACGAGCACATGGAGTACAGAGATGTTTACACCTGCCGTACGTACCCGCTGCTGCCGCTGCTTCCTGCGCCCAGCACGCCCGGGATGCTGCATGGAGTGTGCCCTGGCTTGGAGCAACCCACTGGGGGTGACCTGGGGACAGCAGGGAGGTGTCACCAGCCGTGCCTGGTGTGTGTTGGAGCAGAGCTGCGCCCCTGCGAGGTGACAGCGTGAGCAGGGCAGGCACTGAGGTGTCTCGGTGCCTTCTTGAGGGTTTCTCCTCACAGAACAGGAGCACTCACTCTGCTCCTTGGGAATTGCTTCTTTCTGAGAGGAAAGAGTTCACATACCCTGGTGGGGTCTCCCAAAAGCAGCTCTAGACTGGCAAAGAGCTTTGTCGTGATCCGAGGGAGCCACAGTCAAATCCACAGCCCTTTCCAGTGAAAAATGCTGAGTGTTCCCATAGTAATTCCCTCCCTGCACACTGAATCCTTTTAAGCACCATCTCTGTCTCTAGGAAACGTTCTGCTAATGTTTTAAAGATTGTGATTTGCCTTCCTCACTTTGGATAACCTTATTTTTCCCTCCTCATGTTGTGTTGAGGGAGGAATAGTTAAACCCTTGGAGTTTAGCAGGAATTGAGGGGGAAGGACTGATTAGTTTACATCAATTAAAGAGGCCAGGGCTGTTTGGTGTTTATTTGGAGGGGGTGTTGAGCTGTGTCTGATGCTCCTTTGGGTCTGCAGGGTTTGGCAGACTCCAGTTACTAACTCACTGCTGCTTGGGAATGGAGTTTTTCACACACATTAATGAGGGAATGGATGCGGCAGAATTCCCTGTGCTGAGGGAAGCAACCGAGCAGGGGCCATGCAGGGGAGGTGGGGACTTTAATGTGAGTCAGGACAGAGCAGCAGCAGGGCTACAGCAGGAGTTGGGACATAGTTTTGGGGTTGGCAGCCTGGGGTCAACACCAACTGTGGTCCAGGACTGGACAGGAAGGAGAAGCAAATCCAAGCTGCAAGATGGATTCTGTTGGAGATTGGATGTTTGCTCCAAACACTCTGTTTGTGGGGTTTTCCATGGAAGTCTTCCTGGATTCCTGTTCATGCAGTGTCAGCCAGGTGAGCTCAGATCACTTTCCTTCCCCAGGGGTTTGAGCTCACCTGGATTACTCTGAGCTCTCCCCACGAGCAGGTCAGGTATCACCAGCCTGGGCACTGCTTACCTTGTTCCAGCTCATTTTGCTTATAGAGACCTTCCTGCATCCCAGGAATCCGGGAGAATTCCAGTGGATTGGGTCTTTGCTGGTCAGGACCTTCCCCAGGCAGCCTTCTGTCAGTGGGAGTTTGGCATTCCCTGCTTTTCCAAGCCCATCCCCAGCTGGATTCAAGCCCCTTTTCCCATCTGAAGGGTGTGCAGAGCCACTTATGGAATGTGGAGACTATCCAGGCTGGATGAAGGTTGTCCAGGAGCATCAAGTGGGTGTGGTTTTGCTCCATTTGGCAGGATGTGGACTCAGAAATTTGGATAGGCAAGAGGCTTCTCTGGGACTGAGCACAGGCAGTGGAAAACCTTGGAGAAAGACCCAAGTGCTGTTTTCTTTCGAGGAGCAGGAAGGAAAACAACTGCCAGATCCATCCTGTCTCCTACCAGGAAGAGCCAGAGCTGGAATTCATCAGGTTTTCCCTGCAATTAATATTAGCTGCTGTTCTGCTGGAGCTCAGAGACAGCCCAGGCTTGAAAATTGAGTTGTGTTTTGAGACTTGTTTGGGCCCGTGGCCAAGCACCAGCATTTTCCCCAGTAATTTCTGGAAGTGAATGGGATTTTTGGTTTTGGCCTCCTGTGTCCAGAACTCAGCCCTGTTTCCTGAAATGGCTTCTAACAGGAGCTGGGCTAGGAGAGACATCCTTATTCCCCTTGGACAGCTTAGTTTTCTGTCCTAAAAAATAATAATAAATTTTTAAAGGCTAGGTTTTATCAGCTCTGTGACAGACAGGGTAGAAGGCAGAGCGTGGTGGGTGGAGCAGCTCATCCCATTAATTAATGTGTAATTACTGAGCTGGGAATGGGGTTTGTCTGCTTGCCTTAGTGCTCTTTGTGCTGCACTTGGCTCCCTGGGTGAAACCAGGCCATCAGTCTGAAATTGTTTACTGCCCAAGGAAAAGGCACCTCCAGGCCAGTTGGCAGCAGCTCTGGACATCCCTCCCTGCTCTCCTAAACTTGTCTGGAAGTTCTTGCTTTGGTGGAATCAAAACACTCCTGTAGTTCTTGCTGTCTGAAGTAATTAATGAAACAAAGCTGCTGCAACAGCTGCACTGAAACACAATCCTTCTTTTAAACTGATGCAAACCCAAAGCTATTATTGAAGCCAGTCCTGGAGGTTAAAATGAGTTATTGTGGCCTTCTGAGTTGGCCATGGACATATCAGTGAAATATCTCAGAAATAATGTGCATCCTGCTGTTCCTGCCCAGAATGCCAGACTGTGTAATGTCTTCTTGTGAAGGTTACTGGCCCTGTGAGGAAGTCAGGTGGACAAAAGGAAATCAGATGGACAAGTGGAATGGCTTTGTAAGGACTGGAAGCATCTCTAAGCCTTCCTCACAACAGGAGGTTTAAGATCATTCTGTAAAAGCCCTTTTTTTTCCTGCTTGCTGAAAATATTCCTCTATTTAGGTGGGGATTGGAGGGATGCCTGGCTCTGAGGTGAGAAACAGAGAGGCTGCAGCAGATTTTGAATGGGTTTTGGAAGCAGCTTTTGGGCACTGCTGAGGTGTAGCTGCTTCTGTAGAATTTTTAAGGCCATGACTGAGCTGGTCACACCACCAGATTCCCAAGCTGGAGTGATCCATGTGCTTTGCCCATGCTCCCAGTGGCTGTTTCTAAGGATGCTTAATTCTGGAGCCAAATTTGTCTACACAAGGCAGTGAAATGCTTTCAAAATATTCAAATTTCCCTGTTCCTTCCTGCCCTTCCCTGTTTTCTGTTGCTTTGCAGTGTGAAGCATCGAGTGCATTTTTGGTAACTGGAGGCAGCAGATGCTTTTATTTGTTTTTAGCTCTGGTTTTATGGTGTGATTTGCATTAATGGGACTGTGTTGCAAAAGTTTTCTGGCAGTTGCTGCTGAGGTAGGTGGTTCTGCCCTTCCACAGGGCCAGGAGCAAAGAACATCAGTGTGTGTGAGCTTGGGGGAAGCCTCAGCTCTGAGCTGCCTGCCTGGGCTTGGACCAACCCACTTTTCCCAAGCACAGGCAGTGTGGGTGCTGCTGGTCAGCTCTGTGTGCAGGCTTTTCATTCCCAAAATCCCCAGTCCCTGGCTGGATGTGCTCACCTGAGTGTCTCCCTGTTCCCCAGTGCTGCACCGGTACCGGCACATCCTGGGATTGTGGCAGCCGGACATCGGGCCCTACGGGGGACTGCTCAATGTGGTGGTGAGTGAGTCCCTCATCCTGGGGCTGCTGAGGGGTGGACTTTTACACTTTCCAGGCTGGCAGCCATTCCCAGACCACTAAAAAGTCTGGACAGAGGGTGCTCCTTGGTTCTTTCTTGGTTTCTCCTAGCTTGGATGTCAGGAGGAATTTCCTCGCAGGAAAGGTTGTTAAACAGAGGAAGGAGCAGGCTGCTCAGGGAGGTGGTGGAATCCCCATCCCTGGAGTGGATGGGACAGCCTTCAGTGTCCTTACTCTGCATGGGGATTGCTCCCAAGGTTGGACTCGATGGTCTTGGAGCTCTTTTCCAGCCTGAATGGTTCTGGGATTCTTTTCATCATCGCCGCCTTTCTCCAGACAGTTTTTATTTTTCAGCTCTACACCAAACAGCCCCAGGAGCAGGTAGAAAACATGATCAGTGTTTGAGGGAGAGGCTTGATAGAGAGTTTAATGCTGATATTCCAGTGGCTGGCATGGGAATCTTTTCACTTACTTCATTTTCTCTGCCTGCAGCTGAACCTTTTGCAAAGGGTTTTGCAGTTGTGTGGTTGGGAAACCTTTACACACCAGCCCCAAGACTTGTGCATCAGCTGTAGAGTGACACTGGTGCAAGATCTGTGGAGTCTGGCAGCTCTGGTGCTGCTGGGAGAGCAGTTAATGAGCAGCAGTTGCCTCTGAACTGGTGAGAGCTGAGCCAGGAGTTTGCCTGGAGCCCTTGTTCTCTGCACCAAGGTTCAATGACTGCAGGTTGGAGCGGAACAAATCACGAGGCCTTTGGGTTTTGCAAGATTCTGTTCCATGAACTGGTGGAAGAGGGCATCCAATTGCATCACTACTTCCACTGTGAGCTTCTAAAGACTTTGTGGGACTGCTCTGCCTTCATGTCAGATCTCTCTGCCTCTGGAATTGCAGGGCCTGAGGGGAAGGATTCTGTTAGCTGTGCAGGAAGGGGGCTGGCACTTGTGCCTCTCAGTAGAGGAGAGTGTTGCTTCCTGTGTTCTTTGAGTAATAAAGCCAAATAATGCCTCATCCAAAAGGCAGGGATAATCATGGGAAGCAGAATCCATCTGCTGGAATATCTGCCAGCAGGAGCTCTCAAACCAATTAGAGTCTGACTTGCTGTGTGGTCTCTCCCTCTGGACCCTGCACTCCAGGCCAGTCATTTGCAGCAATAAAGGCCTGAGCTTTTTTCCAGTGGTGCAAAAAACCTTGTAAAGAAACCCTCTTCAGCCAGGGAATGCATGTGGGGTGGGTTCATGGCTGCAGAGCTGTTTGGGAATGCAGCAAACTGTTCTGTAGCTCCTGCCCTGGGCCAGAAGAGGCCTCAGAGTTTGCTGCAGGCTCCCAAGGAACCATGCAGGGCTGATCCCGTGGGCTTTGTGTCCTGTTCCTCTGCAGGTGGATGGTTTGTTCATCATTGGCTGGATGTACCTGCCCCCTCATGACCCTCACGTGGATGATCCCATGAGATTCAAACCCCTCTTCAGGATCCATCTCATGGAGAGGAAATGTGCCACGGTGGAGTGCATGTATGGCCACAAAGGACCTCATAATGGCCACATCCAGGTGAGCTCCTCTGCCTCTCTCAGCACTGTGTGTGCACTTTGGAAATGGGTTCATCAAACAGCTGGGAGAATTTTATTTCAGAGATGGGGCTTTCACCACCCTGCTGTGTGTGTGGGCGCCAGCTTTACACTCATTATGTGTCTGACAAGTTGTGTGGGCTGTTCCCTGCTCTGCATTTGTTCCCTGGCAGTGGCACAGCCAGGCTGTTGTGCTGTTTTCTGGGAGGCTGGGAGCACCAGGATGTGCACAGGCTGGGGAAAAGGATGTGTAAAGTGGCCTTGGGCAACTGGTGAGTGTGCCCAGGCAGACACTGTTCTGCAGCTCTCTCCAAGCAGAGACCTTGAGAAGGTGATGCAGCATCCAGTGGATGCTTTGAAAAGCTTCCTGACAGGTTGTTTGTTTTTCTTTAAAGGGGGAAACTGAAATAGGGAAGCAGCTTAAAACTATTATTTTCATTAGAGTGCATTGAGGTTTTACTGCTTTTATTTCTCTGTTCTGTAGCTGCTGCACTCACTCGGCAGCAGGGAATGATTTCTCTGTTGTAGCAAATCCAGCAATGTTTGTGTTGTAAAGCATTTACTGTGAACAGTCTTAGAGCCACATCATCCAGAGCCTCTCCAGACAGGTCTGTAACCTGTTCCATTCTCCTCCTTGGTAACTACAGATTGTAAAGAAGGACGAGTTCTCCACCAAGTGCAACCAGACCGATCACCACCGGATGTCGGGGGGGAGGCAGGAGGTGAGTGCTCTGCCAGGGCTCTGCACTGTGTGTCCCCTTCCTGAGATCAGCTCTCAGCTGCTGGGAGGTGCCCTTCTGATTTCTGTGTGACTGAGCCCCATGTAGGGAACCCCAGGCTGGGAGCTTCTGGCTGATTCCCCATTTTAGGCAGTTTTCTGTGTCAAGGTGCTCTTTGAGCCCCAGCAGCAGACCTGTCCAGAGAGGGTCAGCAGCACACCTTGGGCATCAACAGCACTCCAGGCACTGATCTGTGGCATTCCTGTCTGTGTAATTAAGATCTTTCAAACACAGTGAGCACCAGCTGCATTTGGATACCTGCTGCTCAGCGAGGCACCTTCCCACTGCTTGCCTTGCTCGAGGGATTAAAAGCTTCAATTTGGTTGTTTCCCCTGTGTCTGTCAGCTCTACCCAGCAAGGCAGATTCCTGAGTGAAATACCTGTGTTTAAATGCAGCTATAAATGTCAGAATGAATACCTGTGCCAGGTACTGCTGTTTGCTTCCAGCTGGTCCCACGTGACAAGACTGATATTTCAGCTGCTTCTGAGGAAAGCTGTAAAATGCCTGTCTGCTAATGGGAAACAGCTGGGTGATAGGTTTAGTTAAGTGTTTTCTGGTGCTGGAGCAGATGAGAAATGCTTTAATACTTTGAAAGCACCACGTTAAACGTGCGTGGCATTATGGTAATTGGAGGATCTGGCTTGGGAAGATAAAGGAGGCAGGTTTGGAATATCACTTGGCAGGCTGCTATCTCAGTGTAAGCTCTTATCACACCAACTCATGGCAGGGTATTAACTTGTCAGAGCTGGAGTTGGGGTACTTGAGGAGATGCTTTCAAAGCAGCCTTTGGATTTAGATGCATCAGTAATAAATCAGCAGGATTTAACCTCCTAAACCCCCAGTGCTTTTCAAAAGCTTTTTCTTTTATGTTGAGCATGTCAGGACAGGGCACAGGAGTCAGCTTGTGGGCACACAAATGAGTTACTGTGAGAGAAAGAGTAGATGAGCTGCTCTGCAGTCACAGGCCATGCTCATGCCTTTATTCTGAGGAGGTTCATGGTTCTACCTGGGATTTATGTGAAGGGGAGCCTGTTTATTGTGTGCTCGCTGGCAGTTACCATAATCACTGTTTGTTCAGCATATTTCGAAGCCAACATGTGCTTGTTCCCAAATCCAGCCACGTTTCCCTGTCTTTGGCAGAGATGTGCCCTGTCTGTGTCTCTGCCAGTGAAATGTGCTGCCACAGAGGCACACAGTGAAGTCATCCTGGGGCACATCCCTGGAATGATGTCCCACTCATCCTCCCCCTTTTCCCCTCGTGCTGCAGGAATTCCGGACGTGGCTGAGGGAGGAGTGGGGTCGGACTCTGGAAGACATTTTCCATGAACACATGCAAGAGCTCATCCTGATGAAGTTCATCTACACCAGCCAATATGAGTAAGGGCTGCTGCAACTTCACGAAGCACACTGGAGCATTTATCCCCAAGACAGGGGTTTTCCATGGGCTTTCACAGCCAGAGGAATGTTGTGTCTCTGCTTTCTAGCTGTACAGGGAGATGAGGTGGAATAACAGCAGTAGGAATAAGATTCCAAGTTCCACACAATAACTGTGCACAGTAAGGTGCTTTTGAGTTATTTAAGTGTGTTTAATTTGAAGACAGAGCAAATGCCTGTGATCCCAAGGAGTGCCTGATCTCTCTCTATTAGTGAGTGTGCTCTGTAGTGCAGGAATCAGAGTCCTTGAGAAGCTGGGGGATTGTAACCATCTCTCCAAGCTTCTGTTAGCAGCCACCTCACTGATGTTTAAATGTGCTCCCCTCTCAGGTTCTCTGGGAATCTCAAGGGCTGAGGAGGTTTCCTTGCTGCAGGAATCTCCTGGTGTGCTCACAAGCATGGTGGGGAGAGAAGTGCAGAGAGGAAGGAAGGGCTTACAGAGCTCTAAAGCAAATCTTGAGCTTGCTGAGAACACAGATCCAGCCTGTCTCGACAACATCCCCAAGCTGCAGAGCAGCTTCTGAAGACAGAATGCAAACACATTGCTGGTGGGGAGGGGTTTGTTCTTGGCTCCTCTGACGTTTTTCTCTCGCACAGCAACTGCCTGACGTACCGGCGCATCTACCTCCCCCCCAGCAGCCCCCAGGACCTCATCCAGCCCGGCCTCTTCAAGGGCACCTACGGGAGCCACGGGCTGGAGATCGTCATGCTCAGCTTCCATGGGAAGAAAGCCAAGGGCACTAAGATCACTGTGAGTGCTTTTGCCTTTCTCTGCTTGTGGAAGTGTGTGGATGCACGGAAGAGATCTCTGTCTGGGGGTTGGCAGCCCAAACCCTGTTCCCTGGGGGGGCGAATCTCAGCTCATGCAGAGTAAGCAGAACCTGTCCTGCAAAGCTTCTCCTGACTTCCTTTCCTCTCCCTGGCAGCTGCTTTCTGTGAGCAGCTGGTAGCAGGTCACTGGAGATCCCCTGTGTGTGTGAGGAGCAGGTACCAAATGTTGGCAGCTCTCCACTGGAGTCAGGCTGGGGAGCTCCTTCCTCCCTGCAGGGAGGGATTCTGGTGAAATGCAGCTGCAGCTTTGACTTTCTTTCACCCTTGCCAAGTACAGCTTTTGATTTAAAGTTCTGGTTCTGGGAAGGGGAAAGCAGAGATGTCAAAGAACAGAAAACAAGGTCCAAGCAGGGCTTTTTTTGTTGCCAGGTTGGTGATTGTAGAGTAGAGCGAGCTATTAACAAGTCAGGTGATGGCTCTGTAGTACTCAGTGTGTGCAGCTGTTCCTTCCTGTCCCTAGGGAGATCCCAACATCCCAGCTGGACAGCAGACTGTGGAGATAGACCTGGCACATCCTCTGCAGCTGCCTGACATCGAGAACCTGCGAGACTTCAGCGAGCTCTCCCGCATCGTGCTGGAGGTCCAGGAGCAGGTCCGGCGGGAGGAGCAGGAGCGGGAGCAGCGGCAGGAGGAAGGGGAGCATTCCCAGCAGGCTGCCTCCCAGCCTGCCAGTCCCCTGGGAGGAGGAGAAGGTGCTGAGGGGGAAGAGACTGCAGCTGGGGCAGAGGGGACGACCCAGGACAAGACCCCAGCTTCCCAGCCCTTCGTGCTGCCCATGGGAGTGATATCGAGGAATGAGGATTATCCCCGGACCTGCCGAATCTGGTAACTGGTGGTTTTATGGCCCAGTCACTTTTTGAAGGGGAAGGGGGAGTCTTTGAGGTGTGGCCTGTAGCTGTGTGCCCTTTACCTGTCTCTGGATCTCCCAGCCCTTGACTCAGATTTCACAGAATGCCAGAATGGTTTGGGTTGGAAGGGCCCTAAAATCCCATCTTGTTCCTCCCCTGCCATGGGCAGGGACAGACACCAGGTTGCTCCAAGCCCCATCCATCCTGGCCTTTAACACTTCCAGGGATGAGGAATTCATCACATCTTGGGTTCCTGCCTCTGCTGCCCAATTTCCCATGCTTTGGTTTGTTCCCTCTCTCACCATGCTGTCATCTGCCATCCCACTTCCTTGCTAGATTTACTTCTGAAGCTGGCACCTCTCCTGAATTCCACACACACATCCTTTTTTTTTGGTGTGTTTTATGTCCCAGAGCTGCCCAGCTCATATATTTAGAACTGTTCAAGCTGCTTCCCATTCCCATGTGTGTCATCCATGTTCCTTGGCTGTGGGAACACAGTGCTCTCTCCCACCTTTCCCTGGCCTCTGGTGCCTTGGGGCAGCCCTGGGGGGTGCTGAGCACCCCAAGCAGGAGGTGCAGGCATGCAGAGAGCTGTGCTGAATGGGAGCTGGAGTTGGTGAAGCAGCACACTAAATGAAGTGTGGAAAAAGAGCCCAGAAGCTGAGGTTTAGACAGATGACCTTCAGCCAAACATCTGTGCTCATGGAAAAACCTACCCAGAGCTGGTTAATCCCAGAAGGCTCCTGCTGTCACAACTGAGTTGTGTTTGGATAAAACCCTGCTCCACCTGCTGCTTGCTCAGAGCTTTGACTGACCTTTATTCCTCCTCAGGTCCTGGTAGATTTTTCTGCTCTTTAGATTTTTCTCTCCCTTCCCTTAGGTTTTGCCTCTCTGGTCACGCTCTCAACGTGCCTTTGCTTTCCTGGGAGGATTGTCTGAGCCTGTGCTGATCCTTGAGTTGCACAAGTTAATCTCAGATGGGTTAGGGGGCTGAACTACTGAAAAACCCAGCTTTGGGTGTGCAGGTGCTAATTAGGATAACCCAAAGCAGCAACCTGCAAATAGCAATGGGGACCTTCTTGCCTTAATAGAAAACTGGAGTGTAAAACTCGCTGTTCCATCACACCCAGCAGAGCAGCTTCCTCAGGTTGTGTGCTGATTTTCAGAATAAACACCAGGTGGTTCTGGCTGTTCTCACAGCTGCTCTGTCCTTCTCTCCCTGCAGTTTTTATGGGACAGGGCTCATTGCTGGCCACGGCTTCACCAGCCCCGAGCGGACGCCGGGGGTGTTCGTGCTGTTCGACGACGACCGCTTCGGCTTCATCTGGCTGGAGCTCAAATCCTTCAGCCTCTACAGCCGCATCAAGGTCTCCTTCCAGAACGCCCAAGCGCCTTCCCAGGAGGCCTTTGACGAGATGCTCAAGAACATTCAGTCCCTGGCTACTTGATGAGTGGTTGGTGATGGACAGGGCTCGGGGTGGCAAAGGCTGCTGCGCTCCCCAGCCGGGGCTGGGGTGGGGAGTCCTCGCTCGCAGTACCTCTGGATAAAGCATGCACTTTGAATAAAGCCTTTTTACCCCAAGTGTACACACATCCCAGTTCAGACATCCGTGACTGCCCTTGCCTCTGTGCCACTCCACGCTGCTTCCCAGCGGTCCTTGTTTCCCAGTCTGTGCTTTGGAGAGCTGAAGGGATCCTGCAGAGGAGGGAACAGATCTTCCTTAGTGAAAAAAAAAAAAAAGAATGTATTGGGACAAACCCAGCTTCTGGTCAGAGCTGGCCAGAGGAACAGGCAGGGACAAAGCACATCCTCCTCTCCAGAAACCTTTCTGTGGGTGCAGCATTGCCAGGAGAGGCTGGTGTGATACCTCTGTCCTTGGCTTGATAATTGGAGTGTGTGGTTTCCTCTGGAGAAAGGGCAGATCCCCACTGCAGATGAGTGTGTGTAGCATTGTCCTGCCTGCTGGAGCTTCATGGATGTGCTGTCCCTGGAGCTCCAGCTCTGGGTGTCTCCCTGAGCACAGAGATGATTCTTTGTCCTTGCAGGAGCTGGGTGTGGAACTGGAGCTGGCTGTAAACTGCAGAAGCTCTGATGTGTTCAAACTGGTTTGTACCTGAAAGGTTTTCTCAGAGCTTGAAAAGTGGGTCTGAAAATGGAAAGGAAGGAGCAGAAAGAAAACAGAAAGCTGTGAGATGAGCCCAGTAGGCTCCAGTCTGTGATGGGCAGCAGAAGGTGCCACACGTCCCTGGTCCTGTGTGACCCCAGGGGTGTCACTCCTGTTCAGGTTGCCCTTTGGAGTCCAAAGCAGTGACAAGGGATTGTCCTCATACTGTGTGGCTTGTTCTGGCTCCTGGAATGGAGGGTGCTGCTGGATGGGTGCTGCTGCCCCACTCACAGGAGTGAGTCTTTCCCTTTCCAGTCCCACTTGGTTCATCCCAGGAGATTTTGTGGCAGATCTGAGCTCCTCTGGGAATTGTGTGCTGCAGGTAAGGGAGCAGATTCCCTTTAGACTGTGCTGGGCAGGGAATTCCTGGCCAGGCTGTGAGCTGTGCTAGAAACCATCAGCACTACCACAGCCCTTTGCTGCAGGTGCTCTCTGGCTGTGATGACAGACTCCAGGTCCCTTCTTTTCTCTCCAGATCAGCGTCTAACAAACCCCTGCCTTTACATCTCTGCAGTTTTAGGTCTGTAAATGTGTCTGTACCTGCTGGGAGGTTTCAGGCCCCTTCTGTGGAGATGTTTCAGACCCTGCCTGGTTCCAGTGCCTGTGAGCAGCTTTTATTCTCACTCTCACAAGGGCTTTTTGCCATTTCTGGCTCTCATGTGTTCCTCAGCTGTGAGAGAACCCAGGCTCCAGCAGAGACTGAGCAGCAGCTCATGTCACTCACAGGATGAATTCCTGTCTCTCTGGGTAGAGTTCTCCAGACCTCTGGGAATTTCAGGGTGATTTAGGACACTTTTTGCTTTGTTTCCTGCAGATTTGTGAGGAGTGGAAGGCCTGGCTCAGTGTTGGAGGTGAGGAGCTGTCACAGGCCTGGTGAAAAGGTGTGAAAAGGAGGTTTGTTGTGAGCAGCCTGTAGAGGGAAGAGCCAGTTGGGATCACAAGGGGCTGGGAGGGGGTGTGACTGCTCTCTGTGCCTTGGTGAGTGGGCAGAGAGGTGGCCTGGAGCTGAAATTGGGCATCTCAGCCTTTTGCTGCAGCTGCTGAGCTCTGGGCAGAAGCTGAGCCTGGTTTGCAGAGGTTTCCAGTTTGGTGCAGGTTTCTGGGATAACTGAAGATGTTCAGTGCTGGGTTAATGGCTGGACTCGATCTCAGAGGTCTTTTCCAACCTAAATGATTCTGTGATTAGGACAAACTGGCTACTGAGGTACCAGATCATCTTGGAATTTGCTGTTGGGCAGTCTCTTGTCTGCCTTGTGCTCTCCCTAAGAGCCCAAAGGGATGGGAGATGCTGCCATTGCCTGTCCCTAAAACCAGCTCCTCTTCAGCTGGATCCATAGCTCTGATTGCAGATTCCTCCCCACTTCAATATCCCCCCCAAAAAAATTCCTTAAGTTTTACACAACTGACTTGATAATTTTTGCTTTTAGCTTTTAAATTACCATCCAATTTTTTTTAATTGAGATTAAAATCCAGGTTGCATTGGTTGCCCTGCAACTACCTGAGGCTTGAGTCACTCTCCCAGGTACTGACCTGTCTGTAGCCTCTGTCCTTTGTCACCTGGGCAAGGTGTCACCTGTTTGCTGTTGGCACAGGTTGTGCATCTGCTCTTCTCCAGGCTGCTTGTCCCCTCTGAACCTTTCCAGTGGCAGTGCCAAGAGTCTCCTGCTTGGCTGGCTGCAGAGAAGGGCTCTGGTGGAGGCTGATGCCCTGTGGGAATTCTTCCCAGCTCTGCCTTGCCCCTGTAGTGGCATCTTTTTATTTATAACTTACCTGGCTGGCCTCAAAATGTCAGGATAATTCCTGATTAAAGGGAAAACTGCTGGTACCCCCTGTCTTCATTCTGTCTGGAGCAAAGGAAATAGCAAGTTTTGTATTAATATTCCTCCTCTGATGCCTTTTCTCACCTTCTGCTGCTCCAAGCCTGACAGGCTTTTGTGGCATTTCAGAAGAAAATCCCCTGTGATTGGGCTGAGGGTGAGGAAAGCTGTGAAGATGGATTTGGGAATGCTGGGGATGCTCCTGTGCTGGTTCCTTTGTGCATGGCTCTGTTGGTGCTTCCAGAGCAGGATAACTGGAGTTAAAACTCCCAGCTCTGGAATCTTTGGGAAAGGGGAGGCAGATTTAGGAGCAGGCAGGGGATGCTCCTGCTTTCCCAGCCCTGCTTTTCCTCGTGGGAAGCTGTGCTGACAGGACAGGGCTCTGCTCATGTTTGGTACAGGCTGTACCACCCCCTGCACAGCACTGCATTCCCCACTTCCCTCCCAAATCCCAGTTTTGCAGCCTGCTGGGATCTTTGTGTGAGCTGTTGACAGGGATAATGTGTGGTGGGGCCCTGCAGATGGTGATAAATTTCTGCCGCCGCCGTCTCCTCGTCCCGTTGGCTCTGCAGGAAATCTCGGGGACAATTGGCTGGATTTCTTCATCCCAGATGGGTGGAAAGTGCTGGCTTGGATGGAAAACAACTTGTCAGGGGTAGGAATACTCTTGGCAGGAGCCTTTTGGATGAAACAAAGCCTTTGCAGGGAGGTTGCAGAGCCCCAGTGGCCGCTGCAAGACCTGGGGCTGAATTCTGGCGCGGGGACAGCGAGTGGT
The DNA here is from genome assembly GCA_013398075.1 of Notiomystis cincta. NCBI lineage: Eukaryota > Metazoa > Chordata > Aves > Passeriformes > Notiomystidae > Notiomystis > Notiomystis cincta. The sequence goes on along the minus strand of VZRX01017248.1, from coordinate 35,064 downwards.
TTGTGTGCTGGGGATGGCTTGTGCTCCTCCATCCTGCTCCCTGCCTTGTCAAAACACATGGATTTGGCCAGCTGGAAAACAGGAACATCAAAGCTCCACTTTGTTTGCCTTGGGCCTGATTTTGAGAGCTGTGGATGTGCTGTGCTCAGGTTGTGGGAGACTCGCTGCCCTCCACGGGCATTTGTCAGGCTGGATTTTACTAAGGAGGAGGGAAAAGGATGGAATTGTTTGTAAATTTGGGTCTGTGGATTGAACAGCAGTGCTGCTACACCGCCCTGGGATGGGACAGCAGCAGTGGGAGGGCAGTTCCTTAGGAAATGTGTGCTGGGGACAAAGGGAATTCCTGTGCAAACGTGCCTGGAGGTGTCAGCTCCCAGGAAGAGCCCAAACTGCAGCTGGCTCAGTGTTTACTTTTTAACAAGGATGACTTTTTCTTGCTTTTTATTACTTTAAACCTAGTGGAACTCGGTGGGTGTTGTGTGGAAATGGGTTGTTTAGGCTCAACTTGCTAGTTTAGGGAATGATAATGTGTTAACTCTGTCTTGTAGCTGGCTGCTCACGTGGCCAATAATCCTCTGTGGTGTTCAGCTGCCAAAGGCTGGTGCTGCCCTTACCAGTGGGACAGGGAATTATTTGGGATGTGCAGTGGAAGACAGAGGTACCAAACTGTGAGTGCCACTGACCTTTGGGTGCTTTGTGTGCTGAACTGAAATGTGTGGTTCTGGTTTTTGTTTGGATTGCAATCTTTTGAAGTTTGGAGGCAAAGAGTGCTCGGCTCCACTGTGTTCATTAGCTTAATTAAAGCAATCTGCACTTTTGTTTTGTCATTGATTACTCCCCTTTCCCTGATCCCATGTGTGTTTTGCACTCACCACTTTAACATGATGGGTTAATCTGGGCATTTCCTGTAGGTTTTGAGTGTGGATAAGTCTATAAAAGTATTAAAAATGAAGGTGAAAGCTGAATCCCTGCTTTGGGCAGTGGGCAGTGGGAGGAAACCATTGGACATCCCCCACCACAAATATCCATGTGGAACAGGATCTGTTGGGGTTTGCCTGTCCTTTTCTTGGTGGCTTTGAGAGGAATGGGATGTATAAAATCAACACCTGGCCTACTTCACCCCAGGTTTGGAAAGCTGAGCAAGCCCTGTGTGTTACTTTTACACCTGATCATTGTTACCCAAGGAGCCTTTTCCAATTTCAAATAATAAAAAGCAAAGTTTTGTGAACTCACTTCTGTTTGCTTCTTTTTTCCCCCCTTGCCCCCAAGGAAAATGCTGGGCCAGTTCCACCCTCCTGATGTGTCTTCCATCGTGGGACAGGGATTAATTAATTCTCCCTTGTTTGGGTACTTGGGGAGCAGTTCTGGTTTCCTGAAGATGTGAGAAACACATCCCACACCTCATCCCAATTCTTCCCTTATCCCTGCTTTCTGTTCTCTCCTCCTGCATCTCCCCTGGGGTGCTGGTGGTGCCTGGCTCCCTCCCACAGCAGATTTGGGGTGGCAGAACTGACACCCTGAGCCCTGACAAAGCCTCTCTGCCCTCCCAGGCCCAGCTTTCTCTGTCTGAAAGGAAGCATGAGGTAATCCTGGATTTTTTTTTTTCCCGATTCTTCCTTCCACTTGGTCTGGAAGGGATCAGCTGGCACCAAACCAGCAGGAGGAGGGGTGAGGAGAGGGAGGCAGCGTGATGGTGTCAGCCCCTTCTCTGTGGGATCACACTGAGAGCTGTCTGTGTTTCCTGCACTCCCAGTTCACACCCCCTCCAGCTCTGCACTGCTTTTCCAAGTGATTCTGTGGAACTGGGAGGACCAGCATGAGCTCAGCTGCCACAAGGAGCTTTTCCTCCTCCTGTTGCCAGCCCTGTGTTCCCTGTCCTGCCTTTCCTGGAGGGAATGTTGTGGTCTGTATTTTGCAGCCCAATTTTGCTGGTAAGTTCCTTGGCAGCTGATTATTTTTGAGAACAAACCCTGGCTGTGGAGCCCAAATTCAGGCATGAACTCCTAATCTGGAAGAGTTTCTGCTTTAGTGCTGGTGGTTAATGCAGGCTGGAGAGCTCTGTTGCTGCTCCCCAGTGCTCTCAATCTCTGGCATCTTCCATTTCCCCTTTTTTATATAATTTTACACCAACACTGCCTTCCCCCACCCCATGCCTTGATTCTGTGGTGCTGCAGGCTCGTTTGACCCCTCTCCTCTACTCTGAGTGTTCAGGCCTCAGCAAGGCAGGAGTAAAACACAGCAGGTGCAGTAACTCCTGCCACAGGTTTGGCCTTGGAGGAGCACAAAGGGGGTTTCTCAAGTGGCAGCCTTGCTGAATCCCAACCACAGGCACCTCCCAGTGCTGGGCTGGGAGCCTCCCTCTCCTTCCAAGGAAGCTGGAGGTGTGAAGGATCCGTGCAGGGCTGAGCTCCTTGGCTACCACCCCTGGCCAAGGAGGGAGGAGCTCCCTGAGACCTGGCAGGGATGTTCCTGGGCTGGTGGGTTCCTCCTCCCAGCTCAGTGATGGATAAACTGATTTTTCTGTCTGCTGGGGGTCGGGTCCTGACTGTCACAGCCTTTTTGGGCTGTTCATGTGGAACAGGATAAGGGTTGTCCCTGGAGCTGTTGGCAGAGAGGAATTCCTCCCTCTCTGGCAGGACAGACAGATCCCACACCAGTTTGGGGATGTTGTCTGCACGGGGTCTGCTCTCAGAGATGTCTCAGCTCCTCCAAAGAGGCCCCAGCATTCCTGCACAGCATTCCTGCTTCTTCCCACCTGGCTTGTTCCTGAAACCCAGGAGGCTTTTACTTCCAGACAGGAAGGAAGGAAGGTGAGTCTCCATTCTCAAACCACAAATCTGAGCCTGAAATCCCTTCCCAGGGTGAGCCCAAGCCCTGGCAGCAGCTGGAGCCTTTCCCTGGGGTAAGGATGGGCTGTGACAGCTTCAGGCTCTGTCATTCCCTCTGCCTTCCTGCTCACCTTGCTCCATGATCCAAGGGCTGCATTTCCCAGCTTCCAGGGCTTTGGGAAGCACCAAAGCAGGAGGAATGTTGGGCTGTCCACGCTGTGTCTCTGCACCACCCCAGTGCATCGCCTGGAGGAGGGTGAGCAAACTGCTGTGTGCTCTGCTCATCCCAATGCCCAGCAGGAATTTGCTTCTTCCTCCTCTTCACAGTGGAGAAGGTTAATTAATGGCTAATTAAAGCCTTCTGAGCTCCTGCTGTTGTTCACTGGAGCTGTCCCTCCTTTCCTTGCTCACTGCCATGATCCAGCAGTGCTTGACTCCCGTGGGTGATGGGCTCTGCTCCTGGTTAATGTCACCTCGTCCCTTCAGAGCCCCCATGGGGTTCATCCCGTGGGATTCAGTCCCGTGGGATTCAGTTCCATGGGATTCAGTTCCATGGGATTCATCCCGTGGGATTCTCCCCAAGCCGCCGCTGCCGAGTGGGGCTGGGCCGCGCTGTGTCCACCAGGGGGCGCCGGGAGACCGGACACGGACACTCGTGGGACTGGGATCTGCTTTGACACGGACACTCGTGGGATTGGGATCTGCATGGACACGGACACTCGTGGGACCGGGATCTGCTTTGACACGGCCACTCGTGGGACCGGGATCTGCATGGACATGGGCACTCGTGGGACTGGGATCTTCATGGACACGGACACTCGTGGGACTGGGATCTGCTTTGACACGGACACTCGTGGGATTGGGATCTGCATGGACACGGACACTCGTGGGACCGGGATCTGCTTTGACACGGCCACTCGTGGGACCGGGATCTGCATGGACATGGGCACTCGTGGGACTGGGATCTTCATGGACACGGACACTCGTGGGACTGGGATCTGCTTTGACACGGACACTCGTGGGATTGGGATCTGCATGGACACGGACACTCGTGGGACCGGGATCTGCTTTGACACGGCCACTCGTGGGACCGGGATCTGCATGGACATGGGCACTCGTGGGACTGGGATCTTCATGGACACGGACACTCGTGGGACTGGGATCTGCTTTGACACGGACACTCGTGGGATTGGGATCTGCATGGACACGGACACTCGTGGGACCGGGATCTGCTTTGACACGGCCACTCGTGGGACCGGGATCTGCATGGACATGGGCACTCGTGGGACTGGGATCTTCATGGACACGGACACTCGTGGGACTGGGATCTTCATGGACATGGGCACTCGTGGGACTGGGATCTGCTTTGACATGGGCACTCGTGGGACTGGGATCTGCATGGACACGGACACTCGTGGGACTGGGATCTGCATGGACACGGACACTCGTGGGACTGGGATCCACAGGGATACCAGCATGTATAACACGGGGATCCCCCTGTACACTGACACTCGTGGGACTGGGCTCGAATGGACACTGACACTTATGGGACCAGGATCCATATGGAAATGGACACTCGTGGGATCAGCATCCACATGGACCCTCGTGGGACTGGGATCCACGCAGGTGGGAATGTTGCACCCTGAGGCTCCTGGGTCAGGCCGCTGAAATCGGGAGCCCTGGAGGTCCCTGGGCACTTGGGACCCCTGGGTTGTCCCCCGGGCGGGGTCAGGTGAGGCCACCTGTGGCACTCGGCCCCTGCTGCCCAATCCTCTGTCGCACCTCCCACCTCTCCCAGCTGATCCCAAGTGAACCAGCTCCCACCATCCCATCTCCAGCACCTGGGGAACACCCCACATTCCCTCCCCTCTCTCTCCCTTCACATCTTACCTCTCCTGGCAGCGTTTTCCCCCCTGGCTGGCCCGTCCCTGGGGCTTCCTCTCACCTCGCCATCCCTCGCCTCACCTCCGGGAACCCAAATTATTCCCCCCCCGGGAGACGCTGCAGTCCCGGCTCTTCCCTCGTGGGACCCCTGTCCCTCAATCCTTTCCATGACCCCTGAGCCCTCGAGGTGAGTGTCCCTTGTTCCCTGCTCCGGTGCCCTGGTCCCACCCCTGCTCCCAGCCTGCTGGGGGTGGGTTTTTTCCCGATATCCCGTGATCCCGGCTGGAGCAGCCGAGCCCCGTTACCTGCCTGGCTCAGCCCCTGCGTGTTCCTGCTAATTCAAAACAAACGGGGAGATGCTGGTGAGTGATGAGCTGGATGGATCCGGCTCCATTTAGGAGTTCTTGGATAAATAACATGGAAATTTAATCTTCTGCCGCTCTGGATATTACTTGTGCACCTTTCCAAGCGTTTTGCTGCTGTGAAGGGGAAACTCGGCTTTGCTTGGGACCCTTCCCGAAGATTCCCGCATGGATAACGCGCTTGTTTCATCCATGAGCGGTGCTGGATTTTTAGGGAGAAGGTGCCAAACTGGCCGTGTGCTGGGCGGTGCCTGACACGGGGGCAGCTGCAGGGGAAACTTCTCCTCTCCAAAACAAGCGGATACGGCAGCGATGGGAAAAAACGCGGCTGGGAGCCAGGGAGCCGGAGCTGCATCCCGCGTACAATTCCCTTCTCCCTCTTTGTTCCCTCTAATTGCACAGCGAGGCCTCCGGGCACAGCCTGTTTCTTCCTCCAAAGCTCTGCGGAGCGGGGCTGGGACGTGCTGACCCGGGAGCAGGGAATGCGACCTTGGGAGAGGGATCCGGCCGGTTGGGGCTTCCCTGGGGAGCGATGCTGGGCCGGGGTGGTGACCCTGCCCTGCAGGGCTCTGCCCTGCGGCCGTGGAGCTGCTGCTCCCAGGGGAGCAGAGGAGGATGAGGCGCTCCCGCCCCGGCCATTCCAGCTGGAGCATCCCCTGGGAGGGAGGGATGGATGGAGGGATGGAGGGATGGATGGATGGATGGATGGATGGATGCATGCGCTGGGGCAGCACCACAAACCGCCCGAGCGGGGTCCCCGCTGGGCTGGCAGCAGATTTAACACTTTCCTTTAAGGCTTTTGGGGCGGGATATCAGCTCCTCCCGCCGCGCTCCAGTTCCCCCCTTTCCCGGCGCTCCCCTGCCCGCGGCGGGGTTGTTTCCCATCGGAGGGAGCCCAGGGGGGCGAGGTGGAATTACAGCGTTACAGACAAAGCCTTAATATAATCTTCCCTGCAGGAAGAGCGTTGCAGGGGGAACGTTCTGCGGAGCGGGCTGCAAATGAGGCACTGCACGGTGCAGGATGTACGAGGAATTGCTCCATCACCGCTCCTAATGGCTTAACCAACAAAATCCATATTCATAAATCAAGCCAGGAGCGGGAGCCGACCTCTGTTCAGTGGTGCAGCCAGGAATAAAGGCAGATTATGAATTGCAGGGAGCTGCTGCAGCTGCCACGGCTCGGCCCTGGCGTTAATCGGAGCCCAAGGAGAGAAGATACAATCAAAGCTGTCTGGCAGCAGCTGAAGGATTAGCTGAGTCAACCAGCAAAGAGCTGAGCTCATTTATCGGGCTATTTTCAGGGCTGAAATGCACCCTGGATGGAATTTTACCCTCAATTACCGATCTCACACTTGGACAGAATGGATTTGTCAAAAATGGGCTTTTTCCATGTGTTGGCTGTGTGGGTTTGGGCATTGCAGTGGCGTGGTGGAGCTCACCCAGGTGAGCTGCTGAGGGCAGGGAAGCAGAGCCCTCGTGGGGTGGATCTGTTCCCTTTGGCCATGGGAACATTGTCCCTTTGGCCAGGGGACTGAGGTGCAGGGAGGGAGTGTCACAAAGGGGGTGGCAGAAGGACCCCGTGGTCTCTCACCTCCACCCAGGGCCAGCTGTGGCTTCTTCTGTCTCCCCCAGGGACACAGGATTAATCATCTTCCACCCTGACAAGACCAGTGACCCCTAAAATGTCATTGGAAAGTCCAGCTCAGAGTCTGGTTCTGCCCCTTTGCAGCTGAGCTTTGGGTTAGCACAGAATCCTGGAATGGTTTGAGTGGGGAGGGATCTGAGCTCATCCAGTGCCACCCCTGCCAGGGCAGGGACCCCTTCCCCTGTCTCAGGGTGCTCCAAGCCCTGTCCAGGGGCAGCCACAGCTTCTCTGGGCACCCTGGGCCAGGGCCTGTCCACCTTCCCAGGGAACAATTCCTTCCCAAAATCCCATCCATACCTGCCCCCTGGCACTGGGAAGCCATTCCCTGTGTCCTGTCCCTCCACCCCTTGTCCCAAATCCCTCTCCAGCTCTCCTGGAGCCCCTTCAGGCCCTGGAAGAGGCTCTAACATCTCCCTGCAGCTTTCCCTGTGAGCCAGGTGAGAGTGGATTCTGCAGCTGAACCAAAAGTGCCTCTTTTTTCCCAAAGCCCATCGGTTTCCTGGTGAGTTTGGCAGCAGGAGGGCAGGGGCTCTGCAGGGCTGGCTGCTCTCCCAGCCCAGAGAGGGCGCAGGCAGCAGCTCCCTGTGACGGAGGGGCCAAAAATAGAACCTTTCCCGGGAGCAGGGAGGAATAATACTTTTCCTGACACCCTGCAGTAGCCTTGAGGCTGCCAGCGTGGTGATAAGCAGTTGTTTGCCTGTGCTCTGGAGCAAGCGTGGTTTATCTCTTCCTTGTTCCAGCCCTGCAGGAAAACCCCAGTGATTTTGCTGCCGTGGGACCCCCAGGTCTGTATTTGATTATTTCTCTCTTCCAGCAGCACCTGGAGATTTGTCTGGAATTCCCACCCCTGGCAGGGCTCAGGGCCGTGCTGTGCTCTTGGATTAAAAGCCAGGAGCAGGGGAGCCCTGCAGGCTGCAGGGGGCCGAGCTGAGAGGCTCTGATTCCTGGGTTAGTGGTGTTTGGGAGGTTTGGGAGGCCAGGGCTGTGAGTGCCCACCCGGAGCTGTTCCGGGAGCAGGAAGCGTTTGCAGCCGCCTGCGCAAACAAGAGGCCCCGAGGAGGAAACACGGCAGGCTGGGGAAAATCCTGACCTCTTCCTGCACAGCTCAGGGCTCCAAGAGAGAATTAAATCCCAGAGAAAGCTGCAGTTCCCCCCTCCCTCTGCTGTCCTGCCCCGAAACTCCCGATTTGGGGTGAGGTGATGGTGGTTTTAGTGTGCAGAGTTTGGTGGGCAGGGGAAAACCTTCCTGAGACCCTTGATAAAAGACTGATATTCAATATGAAACCGATTTTAGGTGTTTTTCAGCCAGCAGGTCCTGGGGGTGATGTCTCACTTCAGAGGTCACAGCCTCTTGCAGCAGCAGCACTGCCCAGGCTCAGCTGAGCTTTTCCCTCCACAAAACTCCTCCAATCCCCTCCTTTGCTTCCCACCTTCCCTGGGGCATGGCCCTGAGGCTTTTCCCAGCTTCAGCCCAGCTCTGGGAAGCAGGATGACATTAAACCCAGAACAAATTACGCGGTGAGGCTGCTCGGGTGCGTTTCCTTCCCGAGCGGTGGAGGCAGTGGGAATTGCAGCACCATTAATTCCCCCTTTCGCCTCCCGCGAGTTGTCAGTGCCTCTCCCCCGTGCCTGGTAAGTGCCTCATCCGCTGGCTCGGATGCTCTGCTGGCGCCCTGGAATCTGCTGTACAACCTCAGTGCTGAAGGATCTCCCCCAGCAGCCTGGGAATGCTGCGGGATGCGGCGGGAATCAGGGATCAGGGCCAGCCCCATCCCGGCATCCCGCAGCGCTCCCTTCTGCTTTGTGCCTTTGGAACCTTTCAGGGTTTCTGGTGCGGCGTGAGGGCGGGGATGGGGCAGCTCCAAAGCTGGAGGAAGATCAGCCGTGCTGCCGGCTCTTGGCACGGGAAACTGCTGCTCAGAGGACAATAAAGGTTATTAAATGTCAGGGAGAAATAAAGCTGCCTTTTCCCCACTTTTTTTTCCCCGTTTTCTCCCCTGGCTGTGCTGCTTTGCAGGCGCTTTGTGGGAGAGATGGGATGGGAGCAGCTGCTTCGGGGCATCACAGCGACTCTGCATTTGGGATGGGGATTCTGGGGTCACTCCTCGAGCATTTGGGGGTTCCAGCCATGGACCAGGGGCCTCAGGCCCAGCCTGACTCAAGGACAGATGGAATGGATTCATTCCCTGGGCAGGCACAGCCTCACAGGGGGTGCAATAGGTCTGGGATGTGGGATGCGGGATATGCGGGATGCAGGACGCACCCAGCCGGCTGCGAACGTGTCCCCAGCCCTTTGCCAGGCTCAGGGTGTCGGTGACACCCGAGGGGCGGTGACAGCAGCCCTGCCACACCTCTGCTGCCAGCGCCGTGCCCTCGTGGCTCCGGCAGGAGCACCAACAGGTCTTTCCAGTCCCGCCGCAGCCTCCCGGAGCTGCCATCGGCGGGCGGCACCCGGGGACAGGGAAAAGCAGCGCCTGCATCCCTGCCTCACCTTGCTCGGCTTTCGCTTTGCCGCTCGCAGCTTGAATTAATCGCTGGGCAGCGGTAAATGCTGGCGGGAGTGTCCCTGTCACGCCAGGCTGTGCCCGCCCCGGGCCGGGCATTGCCTCTGCCCGACGCTGCTGGAAGGAGCAGCCCCCGGAGCCACGGCCGGGGGCGGAAGGTAAAGGGCATTTTGGGGCTTTTGGGGGCATTTTGGGGCTCCCCTGGGAGCAGGCAGGGGCTGGAGGGCGGGGAGGTGCCGATCCCACCTGGCAAAGCTGCCGGGAGGGAATACGGGGTGTTGGCCTGCAGCAGGGATGTGTGGAATGGCAGAAGTTGGAAAATTTGCTGTGGGTTGGAATTTTTTGGGTGGTGAGCAGGGAGACCGAGAGTCAGGGATCCAATGAGATCCCAAATTGTGGAATCTCTGCTGATCCCCCTCAGGGGCTCTGCTGTGACACATCCATGCCCTGCACTGTCCCTCCACTGCCTGGCTCCCCGTTTGACAGGTGGCTGGAGTGACAATTGCTGCCTCCAAGGAGGAGGTTTACAAATTCCTTGTTGGGCTGTTACCCAGCATCTGATGGAGCTTTACACAGACAGAGATCCAGGAGTCACTGCTGGAGCTGGGAGGGAAATAAAGCACGAGGCACTTCCAGAGAGCATGGGGGGCTGGCCAGGGAAGCAGCTTGGGAGGGTGAAATCACTCTGATCCTATTCTTGGTTATTTGCCCATGAATTTGGAAGATCTTTGTGTGAACCAGTCAGGGATGGGGCTCCCTGGGGATGGAGTGAATCCCTGTGTGGAAGTGCAGTGGCTCTGGGGTGTCCCTGTCCCTCCCTGCTGACAGGGACAGTCGGTGCTGAAGCTCTGGAATGTCTGGGAGGGATTGCAGAGGTGACCATGGGGAGAGCAGGGAGGTGACACCTCAGGAGAGGATGGCTGAGCTGGCCTGCTCAGGGATCCCATCTTAGTCAGGATTTGGGAATAAAAGCAGGGAAAAGGGCATTGATCCTCTGCCACTGCCATGCCTTAATATCCACATTTCTGGGCTCGAGTCCCACCGTGCTGGTGACCTTTCCTTTGGTGCTGTGGCCACCTGGGTGTCCTGAGCATCCTCCTGTGCTTGTGTCTGAATGCCCTGGGGGCTGCAGGGCTCCCTCCAGCTCCTCTGCCAGGAGTGAGGACCTCACTCTTCCCAGGAAAGATGGTGCAGTTGGAGGGGATGCTTATCCCTGGCTTGTGACCTGTCCTGATAACCGAGTTAGAGCAGGAGGGGACACAGGACACGAGCACAGGGCACAGCACCCCAGGTGTCACCAGCAGCTCGCCTGGGGGAGGCTGGTGGGGAGCTGTGGGGTGCTCAGCTGTGTCAGCTGTGGTGCCATTCCCGGTGAATCCCAGTTCTGCCCGAGCTGAGGTGCATCCCTGCACCCCAAGGCTCCTGCTGCTGCTCCAGGAGCCACCGTGTGCCGCTGGCGAGGTCCCTGCTGCCACCCCAGCCCAGTGACACTGTGACAACAGAGCCCTGAGTCCTGCAACCTTCGCCCTCCCAGCAGCCCCACGGCCACTCCTCGTCCTTCCCTCTGCCTGGAATGGGCGGGAGGCAGGAGAACCTCCTTCCTCCCAGCTCCACCGCTGTGGCTTTCCATGCTCCAGGGGCTGGTGTGCCATGAATGGAATCCCTCTGGAGCTCTTCCCCAGGCCCACTGGACTCGCAGGCAGCCTGGGTGGGTAAGGATCCCTGGGGGTGTCCCTGCCCTGAGTTTGATGGATCCAGACACGATCCAGGTTTATCTGGAGGGGTAGCAGAGGGAAAGGAGCCCCATTCCTGCTGCTCCAGCCTGTGCCAGCCTGGCCACCTGTGTCTCCCTTTATAAATAGGTTCGGCTTTCCTTTTAGGAAAGATAAAACATGTTTCCTTTTCTGTGGCACGACTTCCCTGCAGATCCCAGGGAGGCTGAGGGTAATTATAACACTTTCATCCTGCTGCCTGCCTGGCTGAGCTGCTCTGGCACACGTGTGGTGGCAGCTGTTTGCTAACCGAGAGGGCCCCGGGGACGCACGGGGAGGGTTTTCTCCTCCCTGAAGGAATCAGCATCACGGAGCAGTGTGGCTGTGACAGCCCGTGGCAAACCCTGTGTTGCTCAGTGGAGAGTTGTGTCCTCCTAACGTGGGATCCATCTGTGGGATGGCCTCAGGGAGGGCAGAGCATTCCCAGCCCCAAACTGGGTGGGGAACGTGGCTCTGGCATCTTCTGTGGGAATAACACACCAAACTAACGTGTTTTGTAATCCCAGCTGGGATTTATGGGGGAGGCTGGAGGTCAGAGCAGGGTTTGTCTCCTCCAGCTCTTCCCTTGTGTCTGGATAAGGGGGAGAAAACTCTGGTTTAAACCACGTGAATCCCAGCAAAGGAGAACTCCTGGCTGTGCCACACTGGCACAGGGAGAGCTTTTCCATGCCCAGGCTGGTGCCAGTGGGATGTGGAGCTGGGAGTGCAGGTGTAGCCCTGTCCCTAAACCTCAGTACTCGAGGAGAGGGAAACTCTGGTGACTTCTCTATCAGAGCTCCAAGCAGGACCGAGGAAACACGAGGATTTTCCCCACTGTTGAGCAAACAGGGGTGTTCAGTATGGGAGGGTCCAGCTTAATGCCATAAACAAGATTGGATTAGGAGGGATTTGCAGAGGGTCAGTCTGGAAGAGCAGCTTATTTAGGTTTTCAGCAGCTGTGTCACAACCATCCGTGGTGAGGCAACGCTCGGTTGCGTTGTGCTGCTGTTGGGTGTTGGGTTTGAGGGCCCAGGGAGCAGCCAGGGCTGGGAGGGGGCTCTGGAGCACAGAGCAGCACCAGGAACCCAGCATCTCCCTCACCTTGTGAGGCTGAGGCACATCTTTTAGCACATGGGATGGTGGAGGGTGAGTATCCTTTGGTACTGGGGTCTTTTCAATGCAAATTAATTCATCCTCCTGCAAGGGACTCGGTGATGTTGAAACCTCTTGTCGTCCCTGTCCCTCTCCAGGTGCTTTGGCTCTGGTGGCACAGCCCTGCCCAGAGGAGCTGCCCCTCAGGGCTCAGCCTGGCCCTGTGGTGTTACAGGAGCTGGGCTTTGGGGTTTTATCAGCGCTGTTCTCTCCTTGCTCCCCAGCCTTGCTCTGCTGGCCAGGATTTTACACCCAGTGGGAAGTGGAGTGGCAGCACTGACACCTCTGTGGTGACCAGGGACAGGACCTGAGAGGATGGCATGGAGCTGTGTCAGGGTGGGTGTCAGGAAAGGTTCTTCCCCCAGAGGCTCCCCTGGGAATGGGCACAGCCCGAGGCTGCCAGAGCTCCAGGAGCCTTTGGACAGCACTGCCAGGGATGCCCAGGGTGGGGTTATTGGGGTGTCTGGGCAGGGCCACACAAGGACTGGATGATCCCTGTGGGTCATTTCCAGCTCAGGATATTCTGGGATCCTTCTGCCGCCAAACCCCTGGCTCCTTCCAGGACCTGCCAGCTCCTCCCCAGGCCCTCATTCCTTGCACTGCTTCTCAGGGGTGTGAGGCAAAACATTACCCAACCCTTCAGTAACTTCCACAAAAGATTTGCTTCCCCTTGTGGCTGCTGAGTCGATGGGGACATCACCCCGTGCTCAGCACCCACCCTGCCCTGCTGGGGACCCACCCCTGGCAGCTGGAGCTGTGCTGGGGTGGGATGGGGTGGAAAAGGGAAAAGAGGGCACCTCTGGTGTGTGACAGGCACAGCCAGCCCCGGAGGCTTTGTCTGAGGACAGGGATGGAGGCAGGACACGTCACAGGCAGCTCTCCCCTGCCAGCGCCGCAGCTGCGGCTCCGCTGCCAGCGCGACCTGGGCACCCCTGGAACGTGCCAAGGGGGAGGAGAGCGGTGGGGAGGTGGCAAAGGGGTGGTGGGAGACGGTTCTGGGCTGGGGATGGAGCGGGGAGAGGGGTCACTCTCCCAGGAGGGTGTTGTTGGGGCACCACCATGGAGAGATTTCTACTCGGGGAGTCTTGGAGGTCTCATATGGGCACAGGAGGGTGGATGGCCCAACCTGGCCCTGGCTCCTGCTCCTTGGCTGCCTCCAGATGTGGCAGAGTCAAGAGGTGGATGCTCTCCCAGTCCCTGGTGAGCAGCCCAGGGCCTCTCTTTTCCTTGTGAAGGATTCCTGGGGAGCACTGTGAGCTGAGGTGCAGGAGGCACAAAACTTCATGGAATGGTTTGGGTTGGAAGGGACCTTAAAGCTCATCCAGTGCCATCCCTGCCCTGGGCAGGGACACCTCCCACTATCCCAGGTTGCTCCAAGCCCTGTCCAGCCTGGCCTGGAGCATTTCCAGGTGCCAGGAATGTGTGTACTCCCTGGATTTCCATCTCCCATGCTCCAAATAAAGAGATAAAAACAAAACAAAGACCAGGCATCCACATGAAAACCCAACCAACAAGAACTGGCAAGGGGGAGGCCCTAAAACCCTCCCTGTGGTGTCAGATCAGAACTGGGGAGCTGGGAGGTATTTTTTCCATGTCACTTGCAATTTCTGAAGCCTGGCTTAATTATAATAATCACCCTGGGCAGCCAGTCAATTAGGGATGCTCCTGGGTCTCTGCTGAGCTCAAACGTGGTGTCACAGGCGTGCTGCTCCCTCTGTGGGCTGGTGATGACGGGTGTGCAGCTCCCTGGTGTGGGGACACAGGGGGCAGTGAGCAGTTTCACGCTAATTGGCATCACTGCAGCTCTCCTGACGAGGATGCTCCGTGGCAGGAGTGACTCACCCATCTCCCTCACTCCTGCCTGGCTCCAGAGCATGGAAAAGCCACACATTTGAGGCTTTTGGCTTTTTTCCAAGGGTGCCCTTGAGCAGCAGCACCTGGGTTTGGCCAGGCTCTGTCAGGGTGCTGCGTTTCCCACCCCAGCAGTATTTCCCTGGGAAATGGGACCACACCATTTGCTGCTCATTGGCCACCCCCCCGTGGCATCTCCACAGGGGGAGGATGTGGTTCTTACTGGTTTTTTCTCCCTTTGGGGATCAGAGGAGGGCTGGCTGCTGGTCCTGCAGGCTGTGCTGGGTCAGCAATTCCTATCTCCCTGTCCGTGGGGATGCTCTGATGCTCAGGGTCAGGGTGATGCTGGGCCAGGGAGGATAAGCAGCACCAGGGAAGCTGTGCTGATATGGGGGGGCTCCAGCCTCCCCTCTCTGTCAGGGGCTGTTGGTCCCCCAAATCCTCCGAGAGACCCCTGTGGGTTAATGCAGGCAGTGCCTGGGGCCTTTGCAGAGGACTGAGGTGCCCTGGCACAGGCTGGCAAGGGCAGAGCTGGAGGGGTGGGCGGCCTCCTCTCCATGGTTGTTCACTTCTCTTTCCATCAGAGACCCCCTGTTGTTGAGAGCACCCCAAAATTGCCCCCAGGGCAGGTGACACACCCCTCTGGGACACCCCTCCCAGGGGGCTCAGCTGTTCCCCATTCCCCATCTCTTGCCATGAAACCCCTGGAGTTTTTCCACAGAGGGTCAGGGCAGAAACCAGGTCCCAGCACTTCCCTCTGAGTGGGCAGTAACTCCCCCAAGCTTTGCCCTTGTCCTGGTCCTGCTCCCACCCAGCTCCTCCTCCCCAGGGGGGCCTTTCCCTCCCCTCTCATCTCACCTGGCACTTTTTTCCCTGGAGTGGCTCACCTGGGGATGAGCAGAGCAGATAATTCACAATCCTCAGGGGTGAGGAGGCCTAAAAACCAGCTCAAGGTGAGGAAAAGGGCAGAAGAATTCCCCTTTGATGGGTATCCTGTCTAGTTTTATTTAATATTCCTGATGTTGGGTTGCAGAGGGGTTTGGAGAAGCTGCTTTGGGCTGGAGAATCCCTTTTTTTTATGGGAACCTCACCTAATTTTGTTAATATTTTAGATATTTGCATGTTTTGGGACTTAAGATGGTTTGGGCTGGAGAATTCCTCTTTGGTGTGAATCCTGCCTAATTTTCCTTAATATCCCAGATGTCAGGGTGCACAGGGGGTTGGCTGTTTTGAGCTGGAGATGCCCCTTTGATGGGCACCCCACCTGATTTTGGTTGATATTTTGGATATCTGCACATGCAGGGACTTAAGCTGGTTTGGGCTGCAGAACTCTCCTTTCCATGGGGACCCCGCATCATTTTGATTAATTAATATTTGCCTGTGCAAACAGACTGGAGAGCTCCCCTTTGATGGGGATCCCGCCGAATTTTCCTNGCAGCCGCGGGTCCCGCGGTGCGGGGAGGGAGCGAGCGCGGCGGCCCCGCGGCGCCTCCATCGCCCGCTCCCCGCCGTGCCGGCCCCGCCGGACACCCCCGGGCCGGATGCTGCTGAGCCACGGGCGAGCCGAGGCGCTGCGAGGCTCCCGGCCGCAGGTAAAAGCGGAGAGGGAGGCAGGGGAGGAGGGAGGACGGGGATCCCGCGGCTCTGCTGTGACCCCGTCCGGGGACAGGCCTGGGCATGGCTGGGTTTAATCCGTCCTCTGTGCCGCCCCGCTTTTTGCCAGCTGTCTTTAAGCCCCGCGCATCCCGGGGGATGCATCTTCCTCCCCGGGAAGGGTGGGGGGTCCCTGCGCGCCGTCCCCAGGCTCCATCAGCCGAGCGCTTCCCTGGCACAGCCGAGCCGGCTGCATCCCCAGCCCCTCCGCAGGGGCGGGAAGCGGCATCTCCCGAGGGAATGGGGGGCTGAGGGTGGTCGGGGCAGGGACCCCTCCTCGCCCCCGTGTGCTTTTCGGGGGGCTCATTTCCAAAATATAGCCTGGTGTGGCCCGCGGGAGGAATTTCTGCCAGGTAAAAATGGGAATTGCGGAATAAGTCGCCCCATTTCGGGGCTCTCCGGGGATGCGGCCGCGGCGGAGGAGGGGATGTGGGAGCCGTGGCGCTGGGAAGTGTGAAAGGAGAAACCGCTGCTCGGCACAAAAGCCCGGCTTACGCAGCTCAGGTCCATTGAAGAGACATTTAATTCTCCTCGCAAGTCCAGGCGAATGGGGAGCTGCCATCTGGTGTCTGATGGCAGCGGGGAGGAAAGGAAAGGGCTCTCTGGAAGCGGGGCAAGCTGGGAGCTCGCCGGGCTTCACATTCCCTGGAAATGGCTCCGGTATGAGGGTTGTGATGTTTATTTTTATCCCCGTGTGGGTTAAACCGGGCTTGGGAAGGAGAAAGCTCCACCTGGAAGGCAGCAGCGCCCCAACGCTGGGGCCAGGAGAGGGGATGATGCTGGGGGAAGGACCCTCTAGAGCAACACACATCACCTGCCAAAAATCCTCCCTCGTCAGGGACTGGGATCCCGGTGCCGGCTCAGAACGAGCTGGGAGTCGACTCTGGCACGCACGGAGCGTGTGCGGTCTCTGCCTCACCTGTGCCAGCCCGGCTGAGCAGCGGTCTCAGGTGTCCCCCTGGTATCCAGGGGATTATTTTAGGAAGTTGCAGAGCTGTGGGCAGTGCTACAGCACGGCTGCGCCTTGGCCGGGGCACAGCTCGAGCTTCCCTGATAAAGCCGGGAGCGTGTCCTGGTCCTGGCCCCGGGAGCAGAGCGGGTCTGCGGCGGGGACGGGCAAACCCCGCGAGGAGGAGTCCAGAGTGCCAGGATGTGTTTAAGAGAGGAGGTTCGTGTGTTTAATTTCAGCGGGGTGGGTGCGGATTTTGGGTGGGTTCGGGGATGTGGCACCCGGCGGGACCCCGGACCCTGCCCCTGCTGCCGGCGTGTTCTCCCCGGGGGAGGGACACTTGGGAACCAGCCTGACCAGTTCCCGGGGAGGAAACGCGCTGTTCCCTCACGGCACAGGGAGTTTTCCTTGGCAGGCGCTCAGCTGTGCCCGGGGTGCCCTTGCAGAGCCCGGCCGGGCTGGCTCCGCGCCCGCGGCTCCACGTGCTTGGGGCAGCCCCGCGGGCGCGGTGCGGGTGGTGGCACCGGGGGCTCCCCGGGCAGCGCCAGGACCGGGAGCCAGTGGCATTCCCGTGCCAGGGCAGCGCAAGCCCCCGGGACCAGCGTGCTGCGGATGGGACACGGGTGGATTTCCACGGAGGGGCCGCAGCGTGGAAAGGCGCCAGCACTGACTGGTGGCACTTGGCCAATCCCTCGGCAGCCGTGACTCCCTGAGCGTGTCCCCGCGTCGGGGATGCTCCTCTCCGGGGCAGCGGGACGTGGGGTGGGAGGAGGCAGCGACGCTCTGACCCCTTTCCCGCAGGTCGGGGAGGGCCCGTGTCCTGCGCAGCCGGGAGGGAGACCTGGGGTGTGTTTGAATCAGCCGTGCCAGGGCCGGGTGCTGCCTGAGCATCCCCCGCACAGCGGCGGGGGGATGCAGGCAGCCCTGGGCATGGATGTGGCGCCAGAGCTCCCTGCAGAGCTCGTGGCTGTGCCCAAAGGAGCAGAGCTGTCCCCTGCCAGGGCTTCAGTTGTGGCTTTTCCCCTTTCCCAGAGCTGAACGTTCCCAGGGGCTCTCAGAGCCCTTGCCCTCCGTGCCAGGCTGCAGGGATGAGGCTACGAGGAGGCAGCCAGAGGTTTCTGTGCTTTAATTACAGTTTTGAGTCATCCCTGACAGCTCTGGGCTGGAGCACCGTCTCCAAGCAGGATGCAGGTGTGAGGGTGGGTTCGAGCACTGTCACCATGTGGGATGTCACCCACGGCCGAGCTGATAACAGGGATTATCTCAGTTTGTCATCCAGCTCTGGGGACAGGCTGGCAGCAGCTCACCAGGGCCCTGTGGCTGGGGGAGAGGAGAGCTGGGCCACAGATTGGCCAAATCCTGCTCCCCCTGGGATTTCCCTTGCAGGAAGCTGGGATTGGATCCCATTTCCCAGCAATGTGAATTGCTGAGGCCCTGCAGCAAACCTGACCTCAGCACTCAACACACCTGGAAAAAGCCCCGAGGAGAAACTCCATGCAGGGCTTAGGGATGCTGGGAGATCCAGCCAGGAATGCTGGATTCAAAGGCAGGTCATGGATGAAAGCTGCTTGCACATGCAGCTGTGGGTGAATCATTCACACCTACCCCGGCATTTCTTTTTAGTAAAAACAGGCATTTTTCAAAGTTTCAGGGCACCATGAGTTTCCTGTGGTATCCCCCTGCGTGCCTTCAGAGCAGATTTGTGGCTGATATTCCTGGGCTGGTGTCTCCACCTGTCTGGTCAAGCTTTGTGGTTAAAATCAGCCCAGGAACTGCTGAACTTCAGGATGATGCTGAAGCTTGTGATGTATCAAAGCTCCCCAACAGCCAAAAAGTCCCTTTTCATTCCATAACCCTGGTTTACACTCAGACTTGGCCCAGCCAGGAATGGGACCCTCCTGGGCTGTGCTGGGATGTGCAGCTGTGCTGATGTCCCTGAGGGACCTGAGGCTCTCAGTTTGGTGTTTTGGCTGTTCCTTCCCTGGCTTTGTTCTGCTGGAGCAATGAGCAGATTGTGGGGTGGGGACAGGGCTGGTTCTGGAGCTTGGTTTGGTTTTGAAGCTCTTCTGGGCTCTGTGCTGAGAACCCAACCCCTTTGGAGATGCCTGGGAAGCTTGGGCAGCCTGGGCACCCCCAGCAGCTGCCAGCACCTTGGAACACCTTTGGTGGCCTTTGCTCAAGGGCAGGGCTTTGCCATGAGCTGGTCAGTGAGGGATTAAACCTTTTCCACCCCTCTGGGGGCAGGATGCACTCCCTGGGGCTCCTGGGCTGAACCCCAAGTCCTTTCTCCCAGAGGATCTTGGGTCAACCTGTGCCAGGGCCTCACTGTCCTCACAGGGAAGAATTCCTTCCCAATATCCCACCCATCCCTGCCCTCTGGCAGTGGAAGCCATTCCCTATGTCCTGTCCCTCCATGCCTTTACTCAAAGTCCCTCTCTAGCTCTCTTGGAGCCCCTTCAGGCACTGGAAGGGGCTCTGGAACCTTCTCTCCATCAGTGCCAAAAGGGGCTTTTGGGGACTTTGCAGCTTCTGTGGGAGCAGGGGATGGATGGATGGATGGATGGATGGATGGATGGATGGATGGATGGATGGATGGATGGATGGATGGATGGATGGATGGATGGATGGATGGATGGATGGATGGATGGATGGATGGATGGATGGATGGATGGATGGATGGATGGATGGATGGATGGATGGATGGATGGATGGATGGATGGATGGATGGATGGATGGATGGATGGATGGATGGAGCACAGTGAGGCCCTGCAGCTGCTTTGGGATGGGTCACACTGCCAGGGACACGGAGGAGGCTGCCGCTGGCTGGATCCCCGCGGGAGCAGCGCCAGTCCCGGCTGTGCCGCAGCCTGGGCTGCTCCTCTCCCAGCACCCGCGGCCTCGGAGCTCCCTGAGTGCAGCAGCGTCTCTGCTGCTCCCTGGGGGCCGGCTTTAGGTGTGTGCCAGGGGTCAGAGGGAGGGAGAGAGGAAGGGAGGGTGGGACTGCAGGCTGCCAGCGGAGTTCTGCCACCCGAGGTGCCTTTTCTTTCTGTCCCTGCTGTCTCTGGGGGACAGAGCCTTTCCCAGCCAGCAGCTGAGCTGGGTGATGCTGAAGGAGTTGTGTTTGTCTCGCTGTCCCTGCATCCAGCTGCCCCAAAGAGTCCCTGGAAGGGAGAGGGAGAGGGGGCTGTGCTGGGAGAGCGGCTGCTCCTGCAGCCCAGGGGTTGTTTTCCCTCTGTGCTTGGTGAAACACGTCAAATTTGGTTCCATTTTGAACTCCTGTTTGTCTGATGAACTGGACAGCGGCCTGTAGGGGGATTTTTGCTCTGGGGTGGTTGCCTGTGTCCTGGGATCAGTTCCATGGAAGGCAGTGGGGCTGTGTCAGTGTTGCTGTGGTGCTGCCCTGGGTTTGTCACTGTCACCTGTCCCTGCTCCTGTGCCAGCCTGTGCCCCGATGCTGCAGCGTGATCCGGGTCTCAGGCACTATAATTTGCCACCTGCTGGGGCAGGAACACCCTCACAGAGGACATCAGTGACTCTCTGGCACAGGGGCAGCTTCAGGGTGGCCCTTTCTTTGCCCCTCTTGCTGCACAGCAGCTGCTGCAGCGCTGTCCAGGAGGGGCGTGTGCCGGAGCATCCCTGTCCATCCCCATCCCTGTGGTCTCTGTGCCTCCTCTGCAGGATCTTTGCAGTCTGGGGTGGGTGCCAAACCCCTTAATTGCAGTCCAGAGCTGTGTCCTCATCCCATTACAGTTTCTGTCATGTCCAGCATCCCCTTCCCATTCCCAGCTGAGTCAGTGTGTGTGGAACTCCGGGATGCTCCCCCCTGGAGATGATCCCATTCCCAGTGGGGTCAGACAGGCCTGTGGGCACGGGGAGAGCAGGGACAGGAGGGTGTCAGGGCTGCCCTGGAGAGCCACCAGTGTCCTGCCAGCTGCTGGCTCCTGTCAGCCCGGTTTTGTGACATCTTAGACCGTGAGATGTCACATCTCAAAGGTGACACATGGAGCTGAGGTTCCAATTGTCCCAATTCTGGGCTAAAGGAAGGAAAACCCTCTCGAGCAGTGCCGAAAGCACACGAGCATTCCATGGGCTTGCTGATTCACGTGGCTGGTGGAGAGGAGCCAGCTCTGTCTGTCCCTCCACTGCTGATGGACATCCTGGGGACATCGTGGCCTTGCCCATGGTCCGTGGTGGCAGTCCCTGGTGACCTGTCCTCACTCTCGTCCTCCTTGTGCCTTCCAGATGTGCCGTGGTGACCTGTCCCCGCCCCGGAGGTCCCGCCTGCCTTAGCCAGCGCCCTGCCAGCGATGGCCTCAACGCCCCAGTGAGGGACAAAAGGACGAGCAGCGAGAGCCCCCAGCAGTGCCACACCCCCGGGAGAGCCATGGAGGCCCCCCCGGACGTGCCCGTGGGGAACCTCATTGACTTTGACGCCGCAACTGCGTCCTGCGAGGCCCCAGAGGCCGCTCCTCCCGCCGCCCCCAGCGGGAGCGGGCAGCGCGGGGACGCGGCCGCCGAGGAGAGCGATGCCACCGAGTCAGCAGACAGCGAGAACGACGTGGGGGACTCTCCCAGGCACTGGGGGGGCTACGGCCGCTCCTCCTCCAACGAGTCCTTCTCCTCCAGCCAGAGCACGGAGTCGGCGCGGGACGAGGCCGCGGCCGAGCGCCGGGAATTCATGCGGAGTTACGTGGAGAAGATCTTCACCGGGGGGTGAGGGAGCGGTGCTGGCCGTGCCAGGGGCATCCTGGGGGGTGGCATGGGGATGGGGATGGGATGGGATGGGATGGGATGGGATGGGATGGGATGGGATGGGATGGGATAGGATCTGGCTGCTTTCCCACTCTGGGAGCAGCAGTCCGTGTCCTTCCCCGAGCTCAGCTGCTGCACCACAGCTAAGAGGGGGTGGCTTTTGCCTTGCTCCCCTTTCCTGGTCACATCCCAGCTCATCTCCCACCCCCAGCTCCCCTCCCTTCTTCTCTCTCCCCATCCCCACACCAGGGGCTCACCGTGCCAGGGGTCCCTGTCTCCTCTCCCTGCTGATGCTCCTGGAAATGCCAGTGGCCCAGATGTTCCTGGGGACCCTGTGGCAGCTCCTGGCCGTGCCCCCAGCCCTGCCTCCCCCAGCTCCTGGTGCTGTGGTCCCTGAAGCTCCACGGCTCAGCGTGTCAGGCTGCATGGAGCAAATGGAGCGTGAGGAGCAGCAACAGGGCTTGTTCTCGCTCTGGGGCTCGGCGCCTGTCTCTGGAGCTCAGTTTCTGCTCCTGCTGCCCTTGGCTCTTCCCTTCTCCCTCTGCCTTCGGTTTCCCTCCTGCCAGGGAGGGAGAAAAGAGCAGTGCAAGGCGAGAGATGACAAAATGAATGCTCCTCTCCTCCTCTTCCTCTGCCTTCCTCCCTGGGATGCTGATGCCAAAAGGGATGGCATGGGAGAGTGGAGCTGTGCTGGCTGGATGTGGGATGCAAGTCACATCCTTGGCTCTAATGGTGTTTCTTTTAAATTTTTCCCTCTTTCAGAGAGGATTTGGACCAAGAGGAGAAGGCCAGGTTTGGGGAGCTCTGCAGCAGCGAGAACGGGAAGGGCAGGGAGTGGTTTGCAAGATATGTGAGCGCCCAGGTAAGGGGACTGGTGGGGAGGGATCCTGCACAGGATTTGGAGCAGCCTCAGGCCAGGGGGGTTTATCTACATCCCCAAGAAGTATTTTTGGAAGGCAGGAACTGAAGGAAAGTGAGGAACCACAGCAGAGAGAGACACAGGAGGGAATAAATGCATTTTGAGCAGTTAAATACACCCTTGGTGCAACGTGGGAGAGAATTCACTGGTTTTATTTAAAATTAAATCCCACCAGCACTCAGACTCATCCTATTCCCTGAAAAAAACCCAACCCAGACAAGCACAATGCTGTCTCTGAGGGGGAGACTCAGCCCTGAGTGCTCTTTTCCCCCCTGCCCCTGGGTCCCAGGGGGCTGGGGCTGTTCTGTGCTGTGCTGACCCCTGGCTCTGTCCCCACAGCGCTGCAACTCCAAGTGTGTCTCAGAGCAGACCTTCTACCGCCTGATGCAGTCCTTCGCCCTCGTGCTCTTTGAGTAAGTCCTGGGGGCACTCTGGGGCTTTGTGGTAACCCCCAAAAGGCCCTGAGGGCAGAGCTGTGAGGCTGCTTGGGCTCTTCCCATCGTGGGGTGTCCTCACTGAGTGCTCCCTCCGTGGCAGGTGTCACCAGATGGACGATTTCAGCCCTGCCAAGAACCTCATGACCATGTGTTTCACCTACTACTACATAGGTAAGGGAACCTGCAGCCTTGGGGGGGCTTTGCTGGTCCTGGGGGCCGGTTGGAAATGTGTCCTGTGTGTGGGAAAGGTGCTGGAGGGGTGCCCCAGGTGGAAAAGAGCCTCTGTGGCTCAGAAGACGTGCAAATCTGGCAGAACTCCTTGCTGGGGTGGTGATGCTGCTTTGTCCTGGAATATTTGTGTGTGAACAACCCCCAGGTGATCCCAGCCCCTGGGGGTGGGATGTGAACACCCCAGCCTTGGTTTATTGTGGTGGGCACTCCTCCATTTTCTATCTGAAATGGGAGCAGGGAGGATGAAAATAAAAACCTGCAGGAACTGGGGTGGGATTTTGGGTGTCTCCATCTCCTGGTGGTGCCTGGAGCTGGATGTGGGTCTCGAGGAGCTGGCAGCACTCAGGCCTGTGGGGCCAGCTGAGCTCCAGGCACATTTTCCCCAGGGAAACCTCAGGCCCTGCCCTCGGAGGCCAAGGAGAAGCCCACGGGCAGCATCGACTCGTACCTGAAGTCAGCCAACACCTGGCTGGCAGAGAAGAAGGACATCGCAGAGAGGCTGCTGAAAAACACCTCAGCCAAGACAGAGAACGTCAAGGGCTTCTTTGGGGGCCTGGAGACCAAACTGAAGGGTCCTGCCACCAAAAAGAGCGAGTGGGTACCACTCCCTCGGGGGGCAAGGTGGGCTGGGCCAGCACCCTCATCATGGTCGAGCCAGAAACCTCCTGGGTGCAGGGCCACCATGGGGCTGCCATGGCCATGAGGGGTCATCTCTAGCCTGGTGCCACCCTTCAGTCACTGTCACCTCCTGGTCTGGCAGTGCTGTTTGCCTTGGCCATGGAGTTTTGTGGTTCCGAGCTTGTCATCTTCTGCATCCCCTGTGGACTGGGTCCTGTGGGATGGGTGTCACTGTCTCTTTGTCACCTTTCTGGCCCTGGGGACAGTGGCATGGCAGCAGGGGGTCCTCCAGATGAGGTTCCCTTTGCCAGGGGGGCCGTGGGCTGTTGGGGGGGACAGGATTGTTGGAGCTGACGTTGATTTCTTGTGCCACAGCGAAGGTGAGGACAAACCAAAGGAGAAGCTGAAGAAGACGGGTGAGTGCAGCCAGCATTGGTGAAATAAGCAGGGTCAGGGCATCCCTGGGGAAGGAGGGAGGGTTGGGAATGCTGGAATTCCTTGGGGATGGGTTTGGAATCCAGTCACAACTCTCATCCTGTGAGGATCTCGTCCTCAGTGTCACAGGCTGCAGAGGTTCGGGCACCCACTGCCTCTGAGCTTTTGTGGTGCACCAGTCTCCCCCAGTACCTGTGTGTGCTCCCAGACCAGTGGTCCAGTCCTTCCAGGATCCTCCTGGGGTATCCCTGCCTCCACCAGGGCTAATCCCTGCCCTCTGAGGGCACTCAGAGCTCCTCTTCCCGTTGCTGTGGATGTGTAGAGGACGTGTTTGGTTTGCAAACCATCAAACCAAATGATGAGCAAACCCAGTTTGCTCAGCCACCAAACTGGGAGGGGGCACAAAATCCGTGTGTGGGTGGGAAGGTGGGAAGGTGGGAGTCCCCCAGATGCTGGCACGTGACTGTGTGTCCCCACAGTGTCCCTGCAGAGCCCCGAGGAGGAGAAGAAAGGGGAGAAGATTTACCTGTACATGCACCTCAAGCAGCAGCCGATCTGGTAAAGCCCTGGGGCGAGCTGGCTCCTGCCTGGGGAGGGCTTTGTGCTCCTGGCCACATGTGCCCAGATGTTCACAGCTGGCCTTGGCTTTGGCACATCCCTCGTGCTACTGAGGGTATGTTTGCAGCCACCAAAGAGCTGGTCCAGAAGTGCACTGAATCTGCCAGGCTTGTTTGGCCCACCCTGAGCCTTGGGAGGACTCAGGGGCAGGCTGGGTGAGACTGTAGGGTCCTGGGATGGTGGGTGAGACTGTAGGGTCCTGGAATGATGGGTGAGACTGTAGGGTCCTGGAATGATGGGTGAGACTGTAGGTTTCTAGAATGGTTTGGGGTGGAAGGTCCTTAAAGCTCATCCTGTTCCACCTCCTGCCATGGACACCTTTCACCATCCCAGGCTGCTCCAAGCCCCATCCAACTTGGTCTTGGACACTGCCAGGGATCCAGGGGCAGCCACAGCTTCTCTGGGCACCCTGTGCCAGGGCCTGCCCACCCTGGTTACCAAATCCCAGCTGGCCATTCCCAACATCTCCCTCCCTCCCTCCCTCCCTCCCTGCAGGCACAACCTGCGCTTCTGGAACGCCGCCTTCTTCGACGCCGTGCACTGCGAGCGCAGGAAGAGGTCCCCCACCACCAGGTAGGACGTGTCCCCGTGGGAAAAGGAGACTCTGTGTCCCCTCCAGCCCCCCAGGGTGCTCCTCCCAACAGCCCCAAGCTTGCCCAACCCTGGGGAAATGCTCTGCTTTCCACCCCTGACTGGAAGCCTGCTGGGAGCACTGGGCAGTGGGGTGGGCTGGTGGGATGTGCAGCCTGGCAGGGATTTGGGAGCGTGAGGTTGTCCTGCTCGTTGTGCAGTGGTTTTGGAGGAACCAAGCCCTAGAGGTGTGCCCAGAAAGCCCAGCCAGGGCTCAGGCTGTTTGCTGAGTTTGCCAGCAGCTCTGGGAGGTGCTCGGTGCAGCCATCAGGGAGCTGAAGTGGATGGAGGGGATGTTCCAGCTGTCCCCAGGAGGGACAACCTGCAGCCAGCAAGGACAGAAGCTGGGGATGGTGGCACTGCCAGCCCCGAAAATTGTGATAACCCTGCCAGGGAAGGGGCTGCCCGTGTCGGGGGGGAGGCTGTGCCCGGGCATGGGGCGGATGGGGTGTGGAAGTGGGCGAGACGCTCGCCGAGCTTGTGCCCATCTCTTGCTCCGCCACGGAGCTGCCGTGAGGGCTCCAGCCGTTCCCTCCGGCGGTTTCCCACTCCCAGGCGGCCCCTCCCGCTGTCTGTGCAGCGCCCTGAGGCTCTGAGCTCTGGAGCACGGAGCGCTGACAGCACTTTGGAGCAGCCAGCCCCGCTCCGTGTCCTCCCCAAATCCCGAGCTAAGCCGCAGCAGCCCTGGCTCCTCACACCCTGGGATGCTGTGCCAGCCTCAGCTGATGGATCAATCCCTCTTTTCCCTTTTATTGCTTTCCTTTTTTTCTCCCAAGCGAGCACGGAAAGAGCCTACTGAGCAGCAATGTAACCATAACTGCATTTGCTTTGATTAAGCCCCAAATTAGCAGCAGCAAATGCCTCACAAGGACAGACGCCACCGGCAGCTGCTCCCTGCTCCGAGTGCCTTTCCCAATTAATCTGATGGCTGAGTCTGCCTCGGCTGCAGGAACAAGCCTGACTAACAAAGGAGCTTTGGGAGCTGCAGCCTGGAGTATCCTGAGCATCTCAGGGGGGTGGAAGGTGGTGGTGACCCCTCCGAGTCCTCTGGAGGGGATGTAAAATCCTCTGAGTGGGCTGGGATGCTGCGAGCTGGGCTGAGGCTTGAGACCCCTGCAGGGAGGAGGTGGCTGGGGAGGGCTGGGTTTGGAATTCCAGGTCGGTGCCTGGCCGTGGCAGAGGTCTGCAGGGTCCGTGGGGATGGGTGGTGGCCATTTCTGTGCTGGAGTGACCAGGACATCTCTGGGGTGGCCGAGCTTTGTCCTCCTGGGGCTGCAGCCACACCTGGGCAGGTTTTGTCTCCTCTGGGTGGGGAGGGCAGGGGAGGGGGGGAAGGAATCAGAACTAAATTCCTCTTTTTCTCTCTCTTTCCTCTCTCTCTGCCTCTAACAACTCCTCCCGTCTCTTCTTCTCTCCCGTCCCCTCCATCCCTCTGTCTTGCATGATCCTTTCACGCTCCACTTTTGTCGGCCCCGTTTCTGCCGCCGCTCCAGAGGGAACACTGGGGAGGAAGAGGAGAAGAGGTGTGTCTGTCCCTGTACTTCCTTAGTGCCCGCAGGCTGATGCTCACTTCAGGTCCAGATCCTGCCCTGGGGAGGGGCGGGGACGTGTTTTGGGAGGCTCTGAAAGGCCCTTTCTCCATAGAGGAGGAGTGGCTGCCAGAGGTTTGAGCATGAGCATCACCCTCCCGAAGGGCCAGAGGGGTTTAGATTGGCTCCTCTTTATTGTGGTTTTTAAAAAGGAGCCTGAATGGTTTCAAGCTGTGATGTTTTGCTGGGAACATCCCTGTGGGCAGGTTTTGGACATGAACTGAGTCTCTGTGTAGAAAGCATCCCCCTCTCCTGTCCTTCCTGCTTGCTCCTGGCTTCTGCTGCCACTTAGAGGTGCTGGGGATCCTTTGCCAGCTGGAAAAGCTGGTCCTTTTCCATTTTTAATGCATTTTTCTGCTGCCATCTCTTAACAAAATTAAAGATGCCAGTGGGGGGCTGCATGTCACGATTGGGAGCGTCCTTGGAGCCCGAGCTGGTGTCGGGGCAGGGGGACACTCATTGCTCTCTTGGAGTGTGGGATTTGGGAGCAAATCCCTCCAGGTGATGGCATTAGCAAGAGGATGAGGATTTTTGGAAGCCTGGCAGTGAATCTCCCGTGTGGCTGAGGAATGTCCTGGCAAAGGGAGGGTGTAAATATTGCTCAGAGTGAGCAGTGCTGGGTTTGCTGTGCAGGGGGAAACGCTGCTGTGGAAGCTGCTGGAGAGTTCTCAGCACTTCCAGGCACAGCAAGGCTTCTCTGAATACCCCAAAACACAACCCCACAGCCCAGGGGGTTCCCCACCCCTGTGCCTGTCCTGCTGGGCCAGTGTGAAGATCAAAGGCTTTGAGTGGAGCCACATGTGGGTTTTCTCCCTTCCCAGGCATGTTACTCTCCAGTAATAAGCCAGAAACACAGCCAAAGGTGTTTTTTTTTTTTGGGGGGGGGGCACTTTGATAATGTTTTTTCTCTCTTCTTCCTCCCTCCAAAACATAAAAAGAGTTACAAACATGTTTCTTCTGTAAGTGAGCCAGTGGGGTCTGTGAAGTTTTGCTTCCAGATTTCAAAGCCCCTTAATTCGATTTTTCCCCTCTCCTTTCAGCCTCTACGTTTGGCTGTGGGGTTTATTTGCTATCCTAAGCTTTATCTGGGAGAAATTACACCTTCTTTTCATTTAAAAAAAAAATCCCCTGAAACATATTGTGTACATTTCCAGAGCCCTGTGAACAACGAGGCTCAGCTCAGCAGCTTTGCATGTTCAGCTTGAGGTGATTTAGTGGGGACTGGCTCCCTTTGAGGGGTCAGCCTGGCTGAGCACCCATCCTCTTCCAGTTCCAGCCACTCTGGGGCTCAGCCAACCTCACTGAATTTAGGGTGAGACCTCCTCTCTCCCAGTTTCCACCCGGCACAGCTCCCCCCTCCTGCCTGGCATTCCGGCGAGCTACAAGTGTCCCTTCTTCTCCTGGTGTTCTCCTCTTCCTTCTCCTCCATTTTTCTTCTCGCCTATCCCTGTTTTTCCTTGCTTTTCCTCCTCTTATCCTTGGCTGTAACCTCACCTGTTTCTCGGGAAGGGGCTGGCTTCACCGTGGAGCTGTAGTTTCCCCGGCGTGCATGCACCGAGCCCTGCTGCCACCACCCCAAGTGACATCCCTGTGGCACGGGCTTTATTGCCGGGACGGGGACTCTGCCACTGCCTAGAGCTGGTTGCAAACACCCAGAGCTTAACCCCCTCCATCCCTTAAGGCTGCAGTTGCAGGGAGCCGGAGTGGAGCCGGGGCACCGCTGGGATTTTGGCCCGTCAGCCCCGGGAGGGGCCGTGGGGAGGGGTGCGGGAGCTCCCGCCCTGCCGGAGGGGGAGGTCTGTCTGGGGAGCGGCTCGGCCGGGACTCGGCGAGTTGGAGCCTTGCTGCAGGTGAGGGGCAGGTGCCTGGTGTCCCCCTGTCACCCTCCGAGGCTGGGGGGCTTCAGCAGAGCCCTGCTGGGATGGCCATCCCCTGCTTCCTCCTCCTGCCCACGGCGGCACCGAAGGTGAGCTCTGTGCTGGAGGGATCGTTGCTACTTTTAGCTCTTAATCAGGGCCTTTCCAGGCAAAGCCAAGGCTGAATGAGGTTTTTCCTGGAGCATCTCTTGCTTTGCTCTGGGGCAAGAGATCTGCAGATGGATCAATGTTGTGAGCTCATCCAACACCCAGCACCACAGCCAGGGGCTCTCAGTGCCCTCCCGTCCTCCAGCGACGCAGCCCAGGGTGGGAGGGAGCAGACAGGGGCTCCTGGGGTGACAGTGGTGGCAGAGTGGTGCCAGACTGGCTTGTTCCTTGCAGGGAGAAGTGGTGCCACATGACGCAGGAGGAGCGCGACGACAGCCTGCGCTTCAACGAGAACATCACCTTCGGGCAGCTGGGGTGAGCAGGGCACGGGCACCACCCCCTGGGGACCGGCTGCTGAGGGGGGACACCTCCCAGGAGGGGGGGGACACCTCCCAGGTGTTGCCCCACCGGGGACAGAGGATGCTTGGTGCTTCTCCCTGGGACCCGCTCCTGCCTCTTCTATTGAAGATCCCGGTGCCGAAGGGGCCGAGCTGAGCAATCATCCCTGTGCCCGCTACCAGGGGCTGTGGAGAGGGAGAGGAAGGTGGGGAGAAGAAGGGGCAGCCTGGCCCTTCTCTCACCCAGAGGATCTCTCTCCTCCCTCAGCACCTTCATCCACAACATGCTGGCGTTTGGCCTCAACAAGAAGCTCTGCAGCGACTTCCTGAAGAAGCAGGCGACCATCGGCAACTTGGATGAAGGTAGGGGAGAGCCCGGGGCATGTGCAGCCCCTTCCCGGCCTCCTGGAGGGATGGGGCGTGGATGGGATGGTCCAGCAGCCCCTCAGAGCCCTTTTGTCTCTCCTTCCCAGAGCAATACAAGCTGCTCAGTGACCACATCGAGCAGATGGCCACGGAGTAGCCGCCCGGCCGGCACGCGGCGCCGGAGGGACACGGCCGGACCGGTGGGGAGGCGAGAGGAACCCACTCCGGGGCTGCCTGACACTGAAGCTGGGCTGCCTGCAAACCAAACCACACACTCGAGCTGCAATAAAACCTGCATGATCGTCCACCAAACTCTAGAGCTGCGCCAGGGCAGCCTGTAGACATAGGAGCCAAACAGCCCCCGCCCTCGCCAGACCCTCCCGCCTCTGTTTTCGGAGTAGACAGTCCCAAAAGTGAATTTTGGTGGTTAAAAGGCAAAACAAAACACAAGGGAAAAGCAGGAAGAGCGTGGCCGTGCAGCCCCCAGGTGCTGTGTCTGCAGCCCTCATGACATGCTGATCTCTGGTGGTAAATCCAGAGGTATCCAAGGCTGCCTTTCCCCGCTGGCATCCCCTGGCTGATGCTGGAGCTGCACCAGGGATGCAGGAGGTGATGGCAGGGATCACATCCAGGTGCTGGGGCTGCACCCAGCCACCTGTCAGGCAGGCTGTGTGGTGTCTCCAGGGCTGTCACCTCTGGCTGGGGGCATGGGCACGGTGGGGGCTTGCTGGGGGCAGAGGTGGGGCTGGCAAAGCGCTGCTGCCACCCTCGGTGTGCAGCTCCTTGGGAGCTGGAGGGAAATCCTTCCCTTGGGAAGCCTTCACTGTGCTGCCCGGGTGGATTTGTACCTCTGGGCAAAGAGACAGCGGTTTGCTCCATATCATTAGCCTGGATCAGTAGGAAAAAAGCCATGGCCTCGGGCGGGATTGCGGGCAGAGGAGCTGTGGGAGGGGACGGCACAAAGGCCCCTCGCTGTCCCTGCTGCCCTGGCGGTGTCCGGATGCTGCTGGGTTGTGACATTTCCCGAAGCCTCCAGGCCTCCCGTGGCAGCAGATTAATCGTCCTCCTCCCCCGGGCTGCTCCTCTCTGCCCTCTCCTTCGCCAGCTCTTCGCTCCAGCTGCTCATCCATCAAACCTGGAATAGCCCTGTCCAAAGGACGCCTCCTGCTCTGCTCCAGGGGTGGCAGCTCCCACCATGCAGCAGATGTGTTTTATCCCTTGGAGCTTGGCACGGTGTCTGCAGAGAGGCTGGGGACAGTGCAGGGGACAGCGCAGGGGACACGGGGACAGCACTGCTCCCCTCTGCAAGGAGCAGCCCACAGGGTCAGAAACCCCCAGCCCTGCACAGCCAAGGCTCCAACAGTGTCTCCCCCCAAAAACATCACCCTGAAACACAAGTCCAGGTTTCAATCAATCCATTTCCCCCTGTGCTGCCAGCTGTATCCTATAGGAAATAGCATAAAAGGATATTTTTTTCTGTGTAGCTCTTGGCGTTTGGTGTCATTTCCAAGCATCAGAGTGATGCTTTTGCCTAAGCTGGGCTTCCCTTGCTGCTGGGGTGGGACCTGGCTCCATGATGGGAAGGATGGATCCAGCACCAATTTTTCCTTGGCCATTCCCAAACCTGGGCAGAGTTACTGGAGAAGGGTTTTTTTGGAGGTGAGGGGCTGATGTTGGTCCCTCATCCCAATAAACATCTTCCTGCTGGACCATGAGCAGCTCAGCATCCTGGAGTGTCCCATCCCTGTGGCATTCCCTGTCTCTGTCTCCACTCAGGTCTTTCCCAAATCCTCCCTCATCTCTTTATTATTGTTATTATTATTATTATTTTTTCCAACATGAGAAGAAAAGTTCAGCGCTGAAGTATATATATATTATTTGCATGTGTATTTTTCTATAAAAACAATTAAAATCCAATAAAAAAATAGCCATGAACCCTCCTCGACCGGGACTGTGTGAAGAATGAGGTGTGAGAGAGAGAGATTGGAATAAATTATCTTAAAAATGAATTTCTTTTGCTCAACTGTTGTTGTGTGTTTTAAGCAGATAGATTTTCTCCACGCTGCCTGTTCGACCTCAGTGGTCCCTGGTGCCTTCATCAGCTTCTCCCTTTTGATAATCTATTTTTTAATAGAGAAAAATTGTTGCACCTTTTACAGAGATGTTCACATTTGCCCTGGAGCCAGAGAGGCACATGAAGGAGATTTCATTTTTATTTTCTTTTCCCCTGTGCTCTCCCTCTCTGCCAGTGGCCACCGAGCTGATGGAAGAGCTGGGATCCTGCTCTGGCCTCAGGACATTTGATTTCAGTGTATTTAAAAATCAATTACTCAGTATTATCTTATTTAAAAAAATGATGTTCCCCTAGGTTAACGGGCTGGGAATGTCACATTCCACCCAGGATTCAGAGTCTGTGTCCCCTCGGGTCTCTGTTCCTTGCCCTGCAGGGCTGGTTTCTCTCTTGGTAGCCCAAAGTCTCTCTTGGTGGCCACATTTCTTTTAGGAAGGAGTTTGCCCTGCTCCTTGTTTTTATTTAATTATCCCCCCACTGCAGGAGGGAAACTCAGCAGCCCCAAAGCTCAGATGTTTTCCCTGGTGTTTCCCCTGAGTGTGGAGTGCTTGGCTATGGAAAACAAGGAGCCTGGGATCAATTCTGTTCCCTCCATCTGCTGAATTCCTTATCACCTGGCTGTGCCTGATAAGTCTGTGTGTATAAGAAAGGAGGGGTTGATTCCTGAGGTATTTGCCCAGCTCCAGGTGCCCTTTGCTGTGGGTGCCCCCAGCACCTTCCTGTTCCTGGTTTTGCTGGCTGGGTGCTTAGAATGGTTTGGGGAGGCTGGAGGGGCAATTTAGGAAGAGGGAATGAGATCTGGGGCTGCTTAATCCCATCCTGGGATGGAGTGGGACCCGTATCCAGTTACCCTGGAGCCGGGAGATCTCCTGAGCTCCGGGAAGTTCCGAGGAACAGCGTCCCTGTCCTGCTTGGGAAGCGCCAGGGAACAGCATCCCCGTCCTGCTGTCAGGTGGTGGCTGTTGAGTCATTACCAGATTAAAAAGCGGTGTCACCACACCCAGCAGGGTCATTGGTGCAGCTGAAACCCG
The DNA here is from genome assembly GCA_013398075.1 of Notiomystis cincta. Lineage (NCBI taxonomy): Eukaryota > Metazoa > Chordata > Aves > Passeriformes > Notiomystidae > Notiomystis > Notiomystis cincta. The sequence goes on along the minus strand of VZRX01017248.1, from coordinate 2,426 downwards.
CCCTGGTTTAAACCCCTGCAGGTGGGTCAGAGCAGCGTGATGTGGGGAGCGGCAGGACCAGCCCTGGAGAAGGTACGGGACATCCCGGGCACGGCCCGTCCCCCTTCCCTGCCGGGTGTTAATTACACCGGGCAGCAGCTTTGGGAAAGCTGATCCAGCTCTGGGGCGATTCCACCCATCCATTAAAGCCGGGGTCAGCCCGCTGCGGCTCCAGCTCTGCTCCTTCAAGCCTGAGCAGAGCAAGCAGATCCCAGCCCCGCTCCCTCCCTCGGGAGGGATCAAAGGACGGCTGCTCGCCCGGCTCGGGGGGTTTTATTGCGTCTCTATTAAAGCTGTTAAAAATCTTTCCATTGTAGCAGTGTCTGGGAGTGATAAGTATTCATAACAGAGGGGATTCAAGATGGGTTTGGTTGTAAAAACACCTCTAAGCTGGCTGGATTTATGGCTGTTAAATCATCCCTCCTCTCATCTGTCACAGCCTTTTCAGATGTTCATCGCTGAACAACAGCGAAGTTGGGGCTGTAATTTGTGCTGCAGTGTGTGGAGCAGGAGGAGGGGAGTCCTCTCCACCAGTAACTGGCTCAGGATTTATGGAGACTTCTCCCATTCCTTTTTTTCCCCAAGCAGGAGAGGCTTTGCCTCGCTTTCTGCCGTTGCCAGCTTGCTCAGCCAGCTGGAGCCAAGGAAGTCCGGGTGGATTTAGAGCCCTGCTGGGAGGTTTGACAGCAGCTTTCAGGGAATTTGGGGCTGGCCCTTGCCCGCAGCAGGATCTGCAATGCAGGGCTGCTCCTCTCGCTGTGCTCAGGCTCTGCTTTGGGGCTGGATCTTCCCATCCTCCCCTGGTTTGGGGAGGAAACATGGGAAAACCCCACTGATGGAGCTGGCAAAGAATCCTTGAGTGGTTTGGGTTGGAAGGGAACTTAAAAATTTACTGGCTCGCTGATAGCAAGGTGTGAGTCTGGGCTTGTGGGGGGGTTAATCAGGCTCTGTGCAGCTCCAGGCTGCAACCCAGGGGCTCCCAGCCCAGGGGGGAATTTCTGAAGATCTGGGATGATATTTAGAGAGACCTTCTCGCTCTCTACACCCACCTGAAAGGAGGTTGGAGCCAGGTGGGGACGGTCTCTCAAGGAACAAGGGACAGGACAAGAGGAGATGCTGGAGCTGGGGAGGCCAGGCTGTGTTTTCTTGTTCCCTGGAATGATTTTGGGAGCCAACACTGCTCTTCCCACAGAAAAGCTTTGGGATGTCTTTAGGTTTGGAGCTGTGCTGACATGAGGGGCAGGGCCCCCCTCTCCCCTCTGAATTTATTTGAGGAGCAGCACAGCAGCTCCCACAGATTTAAATTCAGTATTGGCCAGACCAGCCAGAGATGTCTCAGGGTTTTTGTGCTCAGCCATTGCCAGCCCCAGGTCAAACTCCTCTCTGTGCTTCTGGCCCCACCGTGGGGAGGGCAGACAGGCAAGAACCTGCCCTGAGCTTCTGTCCCAGCCCTCCCCTGCCTCATCCCAGAGGGACCAGCCCCTCCTTCCTCTCAGCCACCTCCTCTGAGCTCTGCTGGCCACAAGCTGCTGTCCCCTGGGTGTCCCAGCGCTGTCCCCAGCACAGCCCTGACCAGAGGGGACCATCCCCACCTGCTGCACGTGGTGGCCAAGCAGAAGCCCTGGGCTGGATGTATTTTTGTTGGATCACGTGTACATTTCCAGGAGCTGGGGTTCTCTGTCTGATACTTGTGAGGATTTTACATCTGTGTGAAAATAAAGCCTGGATTCAAAGCTGAGTGGTGGAGTTTGCTCCCACAAACAGAAGGGTGGGAAGCACATTCCATAACCCCATGGAGGTTCCAACAGGACACCGTTATACCCCTGGGGCAGCTAACTACACATTAATAACTACTAATATGAATAAATCTACTCTTCATTCTAAGAAATAATCCTAGTTTTAGGTTGCAATAGGTGATTAAACTACTGGCTCCTGAAAGATAATATCAGTAGAATTCAATAGATGCCAATGGTAGAATTTATTGATGATTATATTAATAGCCAATACCAATACTGTAGATGCTGCTGCTTACAGGGGATGATAATAAACATTAATGAAATAAACTAATACTTCAAATTAATAATAAATATTAATAAAGCTAATAACCACCCCCTGTCATCCCTGTGAGAGGACAGAGGGCAAAGGATGGGTGACCCCACAGGCCACTGGGTGACCCTGAGCCCTTGGGCTCCCCTGGACTGGGCTGGCTGTGTTGGATCCGAAGTGCCCCTTCCCATTTGGCCACAGGTCATAAGAATTAACCCCTGTGTCCCCACTGACCCCACAATTNTGACCTCAAGTAACCCTGATCAGGGCCTCAAATGACTTCAAATAACCTCTGTGACCTCAAGTAACTCCAAACACAGTCTCAAATGACCTCAAGTAAC